>MTQE01001714.1:310196-321485 GCA_014337955.1 Aspidoscelis marmoratus | reverse complement strand
CACTGAAGAGATGCTGAAGAGAGGGCTCCGGGCCCTGCTGGGTCACCCGCCCGCCTGCCCACTTGCTCCGGGCCCCGCTGGGTCACCCGCAAGCTTGCCCGCTTGCTCGCCGGCGGTCTCCTTCCCTCACCTGCTGCGAGCGAGGAACCGCTGGCAAAGGAAGAGAGACAACAGCAGCCGGCCAGGTGAGTGGGCGGATTTCCCGCGGTTGTCACGGCCTTCACCGACGCCGCTTCCACTCAGCACCAGCAGGAGCCGCTGTGAGGGAAGTGCGCGCGCGAGAGAGGATGGAATAGGTGGGGGGAGGGGGCAGTGACAGGAATCTCTCCTCACACGCGGCTGCGTAAGGGACAGCAAGGCGAAACCATGCTGGGTAGAGGCTGGGGAGGCGGCGGCGGTGGGGAGGGGCACGGGGGGGCACGGGGGGCCTGCGGGAGACACATTGTGATCGCGGGCCGTATCTTTGACATGACTGGTATAGATGTTACAAGCTTCAGCCTACAACACAAATCTCTGCTCACTAAATGGTTGGACTGGCAATAACTTACTCATCCTGGGATCAGGAGGTGCTGCAGTCAAACCTGAATATTCCAGCTGGCAGGTTCTTTTCCTCACCCTTGTTGAGCAAAGAAGGCCAAGCTCAAGAGTATATAGCAAGCCCAGATGAGCCAGATATTTATAGCTGATCTCTAAAGCCTCAGATGGGGATGTGATGCTGGAAAATAAATGTTAGAGCCTGAGATGTAAGGAAGAACCTGCTAGCCTAGGGCTGAAACCCAGTGGCATCTTATGGAAGCAGTGTGTCCAGAGGTCCTGACATGTGTCTTTGGGGAAAACAGCTCGTCAGGATGTCTTCTTGTGTGGGGATCTTCTCACGTAGAAGTTTGAATAACGCCAGAGCAGCTTTGGTGCTTAGAGGCACCCAAGAGTCAATAGAAAAATGGTTTTATTAATAATCAGTATCAAAGGACTCAAAAATAAAGGGGCACTACGCAGAGTGCCAAAACATAAGCAAAATAGATTCCCAGAGGGGTAGCACAAGGCTTCAACCAGACAAGGGGCAGTAGCTTGGCACAGGAAGAAGTATCTATTTAAAAAGCACAGCTTTTGGCAATCTAGAGAGGTAGAGGAGAAAAGAAAGAAAGAAACCTATTCTAAGAGTACCCTGCTCTGTCTAGTGGAACTTGGCTCTCACCCAATGTAGATGTCTTCTTCAGAGCACATGGCAGCAGGAACTGGATTGAAGGCCATGTGGTGAGGATGGTGAAGGGAAGAAGAGAAAAAGAGTCAGAGCTAGCCAGACAGACAGTTGTAGATTCTGCTGCTCTCTGGACAAGAAGGCTCCTCCTTAAGGCCAACCCATGGGAGGGAGGAGGGGACCAATGGGATTTTAGGGTGAGAACTCTGAAGGGTCCGTTCAGGTGAATGGAGAAAGGAGGGGTTTGGGGATGGCGGGACGGGGACGAAACTTAGATGGAGGATGTCTGCAGCATCAGAGTTAGTGTTCTGCCTTCCCCTGCAGGCAATGATCTAATCAAACAGGAACAATATCTCCTGTTCACAATCCTTTCAGCATTCCAGGTAAAGATCTTCCCAGATAATTAAGGTAAACAAAGGCTGGTCTCTCTGCCCATCTCATTCTTTGTTTTGCATAAATTCTCCAGACAGTAGCCGAACTGAGAGGATTATCCTTCTTCCTTGGCCAGTTTTCTCATACAGAAATTTTAATACTGACTATGTTGAGAAATCCTGCAGATTGGAATAGGGCCTATTTCATTGCTAGAGACTATTAGACATGTGAGATAATATCAAAAGTTAAAATACAGTCTTGGGGCTGTTCCGCACAGGCCGCCGAAAAATGGATCTAAAAAGGATTCCCATGGAGTATTTGGGTATTTTCACAGAATGATGGATGCAGGCATTAAAAATCCTGAAACACCATCCTTTCACAATGTACAGAAATGTTACATGTTTTAGCCCAATCATATTTAATAGTGTTTTCATAGCAGTTTTATTGTAACTAAAGATGTTCAGCAAATTAAATAGGCTATTCTGTTCAACTCAAATCAAACAGTGCTTTGTTCATTTCAGACTTTTCTCCCAACAAGCCGGTTATTCAGTTCAAATGGAAAGCCTTTCAAACACTGTCAAATTCCTTCAAACACTGAATTAGTGTGTTCACCAGGTTCAGATGAACCTGGCACCCCTCTCTATGGTTCAAATCTGCACTCTGTTTTCAAAAAGGCAGTTAACAGTTTCAAACCCAAACCAGTTCAGCACATGTCTAATTGTAACCCCTCCAGAGAGCTCTGGATATATAAATAAATAAATTGTTCTGATTATATATCAACAGAAGAGTCATTCTCCCATTTCGTACTTCTACGTATCAGAAATTATTCAATAATGCAGTCATAAATGGAACCATTAAAGCAATGTGAGTAACAAATGAAAGAGTCTATAGCCTTTGTGGTTTGTCTGACACATTTTGAGCATCACTATGGGTGGGGACAATATTTTGAAGACTGCATCCAGCTCTGGACACCACATTCCAAAGGGGACACATATAAATTAGAACAGATTCAGAATAGGAAAGTATTATATAGATAACTTTTATGAGGTGCCTTCTATAATCCCCAGAAAGTACATTGTTTTTCTGCTCCAACTGAAGCCCAACATGGAATCAGGGGAACCTGTGTTGGAAGTGTGTGTGGGGGGGGGGAGGTAACAAGCAGCCTTGACTTCTAATCACCTGAAATATTTGGACAAAAGTACTTCCGTGCACATCTGTATACCCCACTGCTATTGTTGAAGCTCTGTGATACCAAGCCATTGTCTGCTTGCATATTTTGCTTTCACTGCTTCTCCTTTGCTGTAGAGATAAGTTGGGAAATAATTGGAACTGGTACTTTCTCAAGGCCACTAAGAGCCTAGATGTTTGGTGCAAGGGCCATCCACGCCAGCATAGGCAGGACAGCGTTGGGGGGAGATGTTGCCACTGGTGCTATTTTCTGTGTGATCTTTGGTCAATGAACACTGACATGCTAAGAATGCAAACTCTCCTTGTTCTAGAATCTAGGGCTGAGAATGGTGACCTTGATTGATGGTCAGAGAAAGGATCCTTTATTTCTTTACAGATTGTGTTTCTGTGAGTTTTAACTCCTATATCTTCATGCTTTACTTGTAAATACAGATAGCTCTCTATATGGTATATGCAAAATATACCACCTCTCAATTATATTTAATGACCGGTATAACGTTTTGCTCCCCGACAAATACAAAATTATAGAATTGGAAAGAGCCATTTACTCTAAAAACGTCTTCTGTTAGAATCCAAATCAAAGCCTCCCAAACATGGCTTTCCAGCCTTCACTTGAACACATCCAGTGAGAGAAAGGCTGGAATCTCTCTAAATAATTGCCTCCATTTTTTAACTGCTCCTATTGTGAGCAGGTTTTCTGCTGATATTCAGCCAGAGGCACTTCTGCACTTGTTCTCCCATCCATTGGATAGAAAAGGTGCATTAGAAACCACTCACACTTGGGAAGGCTAGTACATGATAGCCTAGTCCTAGCATGACTGGAGACTTTCCTGTGTCCCTAAGGCCTTTTTGCATGAGGGATTTTGGGACAGATCGCCCATCGAAGCCAGGCGGGTCCTGGCCAATCAGAGGCCATGCTGCACACATGCGCACAACACAGCCGACCTCCTTGCCCCAGTTGCTGCCCGGCACCAAACAGTTAAGCCCCATTCATGTGCATGTGCCCCTGGGGTGGAGGGTGTTGGGTGGGGGTCCCGCCAGTCCCAGGAGGCTGATCTGGGCCCCTGGAGTATGCGGGACCCCAGGGAAGGGACCCGACAGGCCTCTCCGCCCCTGGCTCCAATATAGCCAATGGCGGGAGGCCGGGGGCGGGACTTGTGAGTCCCGGGATGGCTGTTTGGCCCAAACACATCTAAGACAGTTTCCCATCAGCACATAGGCAGGTGAAGGTTATGTTTGCAATGTGGATGGGAAATACGGATGGGAAACTGTCTTAGACACGTTCAGGCTGAAGTGTTCTACAGCATTTTCATCTGCTCCTCCACAGAGCACTGCTATTTCGCTTGTGATGCCTTGCGCAACTGCTTGTGCACTGGCATCAGTGCTGTCGTCATGGCAATGATGATGCTCTGCACATGCACAGTCTGCAATTAGTCAACCCTGTCAACTGCCCCATAAATTGCCTTCTTTCAATTTAGGTACCTAATTTCTTGTCCTGTATTATAGAGTGATGATACGCTTCTCTGTGATACCTTTTCATGCATTTGAAGAGGAACCATCATATTTACTCACAGATGTTTCAAAGCTAAACATGCATAACATTCTCTTAGGGCATGTCTTGACTGGCAACAAGATGCATGATGGAGGGGCACGGGGGTAGGAGTGGTGGTGGGAGGGAGGGAGGGAGGGAGGCATTCGTGCACATCCCTACTATGGAGTCTGGGAGACAATGGTTCTGCTCTTATCTTCAAGGCCAAGGCTAGAGACTATTTCTGGGAGATTTTTGTTTGAGGCCGAGGGAACTCACTTGTGGGGTTCCTCAGGATCCTTATTATCTCCCATGTTCTTTAACATCTATATGAAGCTTCTGGGAGAGGTCATCAGGAGTTTTGGAGTGAGGTGTCATCAATACTCAAATAACAACCAGATCAATCTCTCCATGCCATCTGAATCAGGAGAGATGATCAAAGTGCTTGATTGGTGTTTGGAGGCAGTAATGGGCTCGATGAGAGGCAATAAATTGGAACTGAATCCAGACAAGGTGGAGGTATTCTGTGTTAAAGGGTCACTTGTCCATGAATAACAAAGGCATTCTGTTCTTTAAGGGGTTTCTTTGCCTGCATAATCGGGGGTGCTCTTTGATGCTCCATTGACACTTCAGGCTCAAGTGCAGGCAGTGGCCAGTAGCATCTACTTTCAGTTACAGCCAACTACTGTACAGGAACAGTCTGACCATAGTAATCCTGCTCTGGTATCTTACAGATTGGACTGTTGTAATGTGTTGTATGTGGGGCTGTCCCTGAAGATGACTTGGAAGCTGCAGCTGATGAGAATGCAGCTAACTGCAGCTAACTGCTGGCTGGACACACATCACACCAGTCAGGAAGTAACTGTACTAGCTGCCTATTTGCTACTGATCCTACTTCAAGGTACTAACTTATAAGGCCTTAAACAGCCTAGGCCCTAAAAATCTAAAGGAACATCCC
Source organism: Aspidoscelis marmoratus (assembly GCA_014337955.1). Taxonomy (NCBI): domain Eukaryota; kingdom Metazoa; phylum Chordata; class Lepidosauria; order Squamata; family Teiidae; genus Aspidoscelis; species Aspidoscelis marmoratus. Next base: position 316,241 of record MTQE01001714.1, on the reverse strand, counting down.
TGCCCATGCCCTAAGATCTGTTGATGAGGCCTTCTTGGCAGTGCAGCCCTTCAGCAATTAAAGGGGCAGGGACATGAAAAGCCTCCCCTCTGCGATGCATTAGGCACCTTCTTTACATGTATTTAGATGACAGATGAAAACACACTTGTTTACCTTGGCGTTTGGCTGAGCAAAGTGTATCCCCTCCAATACAGGCATTGTCACTGCTTTAACTAACACATTTTATTTATTTCTATACTGATCTTGTTGTGACCTGCCCTCAGAAATTTGGGTGTAGGGTGGAATTAATATAAGAACATAAGAGAAGCCCTGCTCAATCAGGCCACAGCCCATCTAGTCCAGCATTCTGTTGCACACAGTGGCCCACCAAATGCTCATGGGCATCTCAAGGAGAGACAAGGACGAACCTTTGCCTGCTCTAGAATCCCAGCAAATGGCCTTAGAAGTGTCCTGCTTCCCACCCCCAGCCTGAAAGAGGCACCTAGGCACTCATTCTAGTAGCCACTGATACATCTGTCGTCCATAAATTTGTCTAACCCTACCTTAAAGACTGGTAGCTGTTACCACCTCTTCTGGCAGCACATTCCATAAACTGATGACCCTCTGGGTGAAGAAATACTTCCCCTTGTCCTGGTCAATGTAATAGTATAATATAATATAATATAATATAATATAATATAATATAATATAATATAATATAATATAATATAATATAATAATATGCAGGAAATATTTCTTCAGCATCTATGAATACATATTTGCAGGAAATATGTACATTTCGATCCATTCATGAGTCTTAGAATTCAGACACATTCCAAATGTGCTGAATTATTTGTGCACATCACTAGTGAGGAATCTGCACCTACTTACACACATTTTCTGAAGGAGAGTAACACTCAAATCCACAGACTATCTTGATTTATATTATCAAAATTTCAAGCCACGTATCTTTCTGATTTTTTTCACATATTAGAAATCTTCAGCCTCCTTACAAAACTGCAGTCTTTAGGAATCCTTTGAAGTGAGAAAGTTACTGTTAAAAATTATTTGCATCTGGGCTCTTGCAGACATACCCAGTGCATAACCATAGTTACAGCCATGGACTTCCAGCTACAATTTCTGTGGTTATGTCAGCACATTTTCTAGCAGCTGCAATGCTGAGAATTACTTCCAGGTAACTGTGAATGCATCATAAGATGGCCAAAGCCATACTTTACAGGTGTCTGAATGCTTCATCAACAGACTCTGAATGGGTGCTAGTTCTTCATTCTATGTGTACTATGGCCATTGGTACAGACAGAAGAAAACTGAAGAGGGAAGCGGTTGGTTCTCCAGACCCAAAATTTCCCAGGAACCATGCATTTTACAGAGCTGCAGAGTCCATAGTGATTTCTTATTGTTAGTCTCATGAAAATTATTGTCAGTGAAATGGGCCCAGGCAGGGAGTGTTCCTGCCACTTAAGCTGTTTCCAGCACACTTTTGAAGCTCTCTTGATAAACATTTATAAACATTTGTAGGATTTTAAATTTCTACTCAATAATTGATGATGAGTTATTTTATATACTTTAAAGTGGATAATAATGTAAAATTCATAAGCAAGGGAGGCTGGGAATGGCAAGCAATTTGGCAGGATGGGGAAGCAATGCCTAGCATGCAGTACAAACAAGGAGATGATGGAAACATGAAAGGCAAAAGCAGGCATGTCAGCTTCAGATTCGGCATGATAAAAGAATCTACGCATACCTCCATGACAGGATTTCTGTGCTATTGACAGTATGCCAAACGTGGCATGAGAGAAAGAGATACACTGAGAAGGAGAGGACCAGAAAAGGAAAGAGGAAGAGAAAAAAATGGGAGAGTTTATTAGCACAATGAAGGTGCACGCGGTTAGTGAGTGGTGTGTGCATTTGTGTGTGAAAAGAGAAAGAGTGGGAGACAGAGCAAGAAAGCAGCAGATCAAAAGTATGAAAGTGCGTGAAAAGTGTAAAATAAAAACCAAAGGAGAGAGATTTGCTTGAACAAATAGGAATAAGAATTTAACTGGTGTGTGTCAGGGCAGCATGTATTGCTAACATTTCTGGCATTAACAGAATAGTCTTTGAAAGATATTATTTGAATATTATGGGCCTTTTTACACAAGCACTAAGACATCAATTAAGAACTCGAGAAGGCCCTGTTCCCACATGGATCCCATTAAAGGTCCCATCCAACAGGCCCTGTCCCCACAAGGGCAGGAGAAATCTGGATTTAATTGTTCCTTTGGGCCCTTAAATCCACATTTAAAAGTGTCCACATTCCAGTCTTTAGGCATGAAGAACGAATCTGTGGTCATGTGTCTGCACCACTTGCCTCTTGCCATGGGGTCCAGGAAAAGGGCCAGCAGGAGTGGAGCTGTGTGCACAGGTGGTGCTGGCTCCATCCCGCCGTTCACAGCTGTGGAGCCTCACATGGGGGGGGGGGCAATCACAGCTGCTAGCTTTGACTGGCAGGCAGGATCATTGACCCAATGCTCCCCCACCATTGCTGCCTCCTGCCTCCTCCTCCCCCATGCTGAAGCAGCCTCCTGGGAGTGGGTGAGGTGCTGGTGGCGGCAGCAGGCACAGTGTGGCTGCACTGATAGAGGCGGCTGCAATGGCTGTGGCGCTTGGCCCACCACCGCCACCAAGTGGTGGCAGCGGAGGGGGGATGTGGTGCTCATGCCTCACCACAACCACCACTCACCCCCATGCAGCCACATCAGGGGAAGCAGAGATGGAGGCAGCGGAGGTGACGGAGGCAAATGGTGGGGCGGGCAAGATGGGTTGCGGAGGTGCCCATCATGCCCGCCATCCACCGTGGGTCCACCAGCACCACCCAGCCAGCCTAAGCTTCATAGCTGCTGCATAAGCAGCTACAAAGCTGTGTCTCTCCACCCCAGCCTCTTCTGGCTCCAGTGAAATGGAGCTTTGGAATGGGTGCTATGGTGTCCACACAATGCCCCATTTAGCTCCTATTCTGATTGGGTGCTAGAGGGCTCATGAAGATGCAGGAGGTCCTCCTCAAGATCCAGATCTTCAAGATCCTGATCTTGGGGAGAACCCTATCTCAAAGATCTGGATCTTCAAATTCCAGATCTTTAAGTGCCCGTGCAAAAATGGGGTATGTTCTGCCTACATTTAAATTATTGCACTCAGTTTCTGGAATATATATCGTACTTCCAGTCAGCCAAATTTCAGACATTAATCCCACAGTAAATTAATGTTTTGGGACTCTCCAGAGTGTCCCGTACATGCCATGGGGCACCCCAAAGCTTTGCACAGAACTCTTGCACTGACATTTTACAGTAGTCATATAATTGAGGAGCTGAGCGCAAGGAAAGGTGAGGGGAAAGGAAAGATTCATGTCTCTTCCTCAATGGAATGTGACATTAAAAATATAAAATATAAAAAGGCACACTCACTGAATCAATTAGTTAATCAAATGGATGCATTCAAGTGTGTGGCATGGGTATCCCAGCCATGCAGGTCCAGATTGGGAAGGGATCAAATGTACTCTGTCCAGGGCTGGTAGTGATATAAAAAGAGGTGAATTTGGATTAACCTGGATTAATTTACAATCCAAAGATACCCCAAATTCTGAATCCCAGGGAAGGTAGTGAGATCATTTACACATAGGCTTTAAAAACGAAAAGGACCCTTAAATTGGACACATAGGACCTTTCCGCATCTGCCGCTGAATAAAGGCTCTATAATGATCCGTTTTCCGGCTAACCATTTTCTCCAAATAGGGACAGATTCTCAGAGTGCCCACGCATCCGCACGTGTGCGGGGCAGTGGTGGCAGGGCTGGATTGGACAGGGTGCTGGTGCATCCCAATCCAGCCTCCAGAGGGCCTCTCCTGTCAAAGAGGGACAGCTGGGCCCTCCCCTGGCCTCTGCAATTGGCTCCATTGGAGCCAGCACGTGGAGGTTGGCAGCCGGCTTCCCCGGCTTCCCCTTCACCCGAGAAGGCATGATCTTTATATCCTATTGTTCCCATGCTGGGGTTCCACACAAGGAAGAAAACATAGCTCCTGTGACATGACAAGGGCCTCAGCACTAGGAATTTGCACAAACATTTTTTGGCATTCAATTCAAAACAAATCAAATGTTCAGAAATCCATATTCGTACGAATAGATCTCATTCAAATGTGGCAAAATTCTATTCGATACGAATCTATTCATACGTATTTGTCCAAACATTCAATACGCATCGGATGTATCTGATACAAATGAATACATATCTATATGAATAAATATGTATCCAACACGTATCTGATACATATCTATAATATATTGGTGCTCTGAAAACGTCAAATCCAACCCGAATCCACTTTTAATATGCTGTCAATCCATGTCAAATGCAATCTGGATCCATTGTGGATGCAACTGGCACTCTGTTTTTCCACACCCCCAATCTAACAAATGCCCGAATTATTCATATGAATGTTCAGAAACATTTGTATTCATTCAAATGTTAGCATTTGAATATCTTAACATCCGATTTGAGTTTGAATGGGCAAATTTGATCAAATTTCTAATGTTATGAATCTTCGTGCATATCCCTACTCATTACCTCCCAGTAGGGAATCTTCCACCATCACCATTCACCTTTCATCTTCAAGGCAACTTTTGGGTTTCTCTGATGCATAAGAATCAGAGTGCTCATCAAACTGTTCTCTGGGTTTGGGTTAGCAAATGTTGCTCAAGTGTTTGCACGTTATTTGCTTGAATGACAGCTAGCATTGGTCAATGAGATCTACTGATTTCAACTGCCCCCTGATCCTGATCCTTCTGAGAATCACGTGCTTCCATTCTCCTGCCTCTATTCAACTCTCTCCTAAAATCCTTTAACCTTTTCTTCCAGTAGGCACACATGTTTTCACTTGTGGTTACCACAGTGCTCACCTTTCTAACAGTGTTGCCTGAAGTTGATTGGAGTTCCCCCTGTGTTTTCCTGTTATGAAATTCCCATTGGCTTTTGAAGCTATTCATCAGGAAGGACAAGCCTGAATCACTGCTGCCTCGACCCCAGGGAAGGAGGTTCTTGCCCTTGGTTCCTCCAGCTCCAATGAGTCTTGACTCAGACCGTGTGCTCATTCAACAGGTCAAACAGATAAACCCTCTCTCAATGACCTCCAAGAATCACTTCCAGGCAAGCACAGATGGAACAAACCCCCTCACAATTCAGTCCTTGTTCCCCTCTCCCCTTTGCCATCCCATGCAAGGCTCCTCTGCACACTTGCTGTTCTCAGGGTTTCAGAAGCTGCTTCTCAGACAAGGGAGCAGCCTGGGCTCAGTGTCCCTGCCTCCCTCCCACTGCCAAATCCCCACACAAGCTCCTCTGCTTAACTTTGTCTCATTCACAAGCTCTGATTGTGAACTCTCAGCAGCAGCCTCTGAGCTTAAACTCTAGCCTGGCTGGACTGTGAGCCCTTCCTCCCATTCGAGACCCCTGAACAGTGAATCCCTGAAGATGCAATTAAAACATGTGTTCAACAGCCAGCTGAAACCAGGAAACAAACACTCTCACAAATGTCATTCGACTCCACAATTAAAGCATTCACAGCTTCTCTTCTCTCTTTTCCTCTTTCTTGCCAATCTCAAACAAGCTCCTCAATTTAGCTTTATTTGTTTCATGAACTCTCCCCGCCAAGATCCCGGCAACAGCCTCTGAAGAAGTGAGTGATTTTGGAGAGGTAACTATTGGTCTGTGATGGGACACTGAGACTTGGGTGCAGTCTGAAGACTCACATTTGGGAATATATTGGCAGCCAGAACATTCATCCCTTCCCTTTGGTCTTGACTTCCGCAACTGAGATTTAAGGATGTCAGAGGCTGTGCTTCCTAGTTTATGAACTTGATCACTGACAGCTTTGTGGGTCACAGAAATTCTCATATACAGTAAATATTTGTCATTTATATTAGGACACTTCAACTAAGGCTTTCAAATATAAACATCTGAAATTAAAAGCTTTTAGAATCATAGAGTCATAGAATCATAGAATGGTAGAGTTGGAGGGGACCT
>MTQE01001714.1:254649-266375 GCA_014337955.1 Aspidoscelis marmoratus | reverse complement strand
TGCTGCACTGAGTATCCTGGGGGACAAAGCTGGGTAAGACTAGGCCCACCAAGTTCATCCACCCAGGTCTCGGTAATGCATGCCAGATCACCCCCTTCTTCCAAAATCAAGCCATAAATGACAGATGTTTTATTATTAAAATAAAATATCACAACCACATTACAAACGAAGAAGTGGCCATGGTCTATGTATGGAGAATGAGGAAATCCCCCAAACGGCAATGACATGAGTGCCACCAGGTGGTCACAGGAAAAGAGGAAGTCCACGTAACACCTGGCATTGAACATTACTAAAAGCTGTCAAACAGATGAATATAAAATGGCGTGAAGCAGCAAATCTGGCTGCTGGAATAATCAAACATAAAGAGCAGTTCCTGCCAGCCATGGTGTAGTGCCTGGATGTCTCTTCAGAATCATATCCATTCCAAAGGAGGGGAGAACTAGCAAGATGGGAGAAGCTGCTGCCATCTTCACAAGGGAAGGGCTGGCAGTCATGGCCACAACTGCTGCCCAGATGGTTGCAGATATTTTCAGTATCCAGTTCCATGTACTGTAGGTGCCCAAACATTTAATAAAACCTATCCTAGGCTAACAGAATTTATCAAAGCAAAGTAATAATTGATCCCCATTATACCTTAGTATACCTTAGAGCAGTGATGGCCAACCTTTTGAGCTCAGTGTGTCAAAATTTGCACGAAAACATAGCTTAACTCGGGTGCTGTGTCACATCTAGAAATATCCATAATTCTGTGATATTTGTAGCTCTAGTAAAAACGTTTTATTTTTGATATATGTATTTTATTAAAAGCAAAAACAAACAATTCTTTACATTAGTGACTTTTGTTGCTAAATCTTCAATTGAAAGTTGGTATTTCATACACTTCAAGAACAAGCAAGCACTACATGCCCAGATGCCAGGTGACCATGTGTGTCACCCAAAAGGGCTTGGCGTGTCACCTGTGACACGCGTGTCATAGGTTGGCCATCACCGCCTTAGAGGGTCTTTCTTTGGGGCCATATTTCTGTGTATTGCTACTCTTTAACAATTGTTTAGAAAGCAATTTCTTTGATACAATCACACTCAGGCTTGAAACAGTTAATACTGGCCCGTGCTTGTCATTGAGGTGATTAGATGCAGCAATCTGGGACAGTCTGGCCTGCAGCCACGTGGTTCTCACTTGTGGCTGATGCCATTGAATCTGACAAGCAGGCTAAGCAGAGACTGCTAGATCAATACCTGCAGGAAAGGCATCCAAAACAACAACAACAACCACCCAAGGTTGTGCTAAGCCTGGGATAGGATAATAAGTGTTTTCCATTTTCTAGGAAGCAGTAGTGACTCAAATGTACAGCAGGAAAGGCACCCGCCAGATCTTCATCCCTTCTGGTAAGGGAAATCTGTAGTGGCTATAAAACCTTGTCCTTTGGAAAGCAGATGTGCCATCAGGGTTTGAGGTCTCTAATCCTAATCAACAGTCTGTGCAGATATAATGACATTGACGACAGGACCATCGTTCCAATACAGTGAGTAACAATGTACAAAATGTATTTTATTTTGACTTTCAGTACCAAAAAAGATGAAAGAGAATCTGGAGAACATCTTAGCACCAGCTAGTGAGTTTACTTAATACAAAGATCAGAGGCTTACTTCCCTTGAAACTTAGGAATCACTTTCCTACCCACTGACTGGCAACAACGATAGCACTTGGGCATATCTTTGGAGACAGGAGGATTTTATCCATATCACTGGCATAAAACGACCATCCTGACAAGTCCACGTCCACCAAAGCCACCTTATCCTCCTTTTATCTCTTTCTCCTCAACCTTTTTTCTTCCCATCCCCTTTCTGGGAAGGTTCTGACAGTACCTGCTTAAGTCCAACTTCTGCATTCTTCAGGATTTTGTATTCAGAAAAGTGGCAAACAAGTCCTTTTTGTTAAATATATCATTTGTTATATACTGAATAGAAACTTTGTAAATGGCTCCAAGCTGTGAAACTGTGCCTTCAGCTCCAGTTTTTTCAGTTCTGTATAACTGCTAGGAATGGTGCAGGAAAGGAAGAGAATGAAAGAGAAAGGGCAAAAATGACTGGTCATTTCTGACAAATCGCAGCCAACCATGTTTCCAACAGACTTCCTTTCTTGTCTGAAATTTCCCACCATATGATGACAAGAAGTGGAAGGAAGAAGAGATACCATCGGGAGAAGAATGGCTAATTAAGATGACCGATTTGGCAGAAATGGATAAATTAACAAATCTACTAAATGATAGATCAACTGATAAATTTATGAGAGACTGGTCCCCATTTATTGAATATCTGACAGAGCTCGAATTAACGACAGAGGGGTTCGAGTGACGATAAAGAACAAACAGGAAACCAAGGGGAGACAAAGATGCGGAGCAGTAAAGGATAGATACAGAATATAGAAGTCAGACAAGCGGAGGAAGTTAAGGGAATTTCAATTAATGTAATGATGGGAAGAGTGTGTAAATGACTTTTCTATTTTAGTTTGTGGCAAAATTTTAATAAATAAAAATGATGACAAGGAGAGGGATGCCTGTGCTTTCTTATGTATTTCAGGCTTCAACCACACACATTAAAAAGAAGAGGCCTTTTTGCACAAGGGGGTCTCAAACATGTCTAGGACATGCTGAGACGCTGCATTCTCACGCTTGGGACAGCCAGACCCGGATCCGTTCCTGACCGCCCCAAGCGTCCGAGTGTGTCCTAGATGAGTTTGAACAGCAGAGCAGTAAAAACTGCTCTACACGTGTCTTAATGCTTTCCAGCTGTCCCCGTCCAGGGAGGAAGCGTTCGCACACGCTTCTCTCCCTGACAGCTGTGCGACATGCCCCCCCGCCACGATTGCCCCAAAATTGGCTGAACAGGTGGCAGAGCCGTGCAATCGCTTATCTTGCCGCCCCTGGGGTTGCCATCTGCCGCGGTCTGTGCAGGCGTGCAGACTCTGGTAAGACGGAACCCAGTCTGACTGCGTGGGTCCCATCTACCAGGAGCGCGCGTGCCTGCGTAGACCACAGCAGATGGCAACCCCAGAGCTGTCAATGTAAGTGATCGCACGCGTGGGGGGCAGGGTGGCTCGCTCCCGGCTGCTTCAGTCCCATCGAGAATAAAGCAGAGGGGGAGACACCCAGTTCGGCCTCCCCTCGCCCCTTTCTAGGGCGAGGAGAGGTCAGACTGCCACCTGTCTATGGTCCGGGGGATGTGGGACACATCCCCAGGCCCATCGGGGCAGATCATCAGCCTCTGCAGGGCTCAGCCACCTGGATTAATAAACACATCACACACCACTCCACACACTGCAGAACACATCACGCATCACACCTCACAAAACAGAACACCCCACATTACACCCCACACAACACATCATGCTTCACACAACACACACCTCACTCCACAGCACACCTCATATCACAAAACACATCACAACACACATCATGCATCACACCTTGCATCACACCTCACATCTCACATCACATACCACACAACACACCTCGCATCACACAGTACATCACACAACACATCACACAACACTCCTCACAGCACACCTCGCATCACAAAACACATCACACACCAAACAGCACACCTCACACCACGCATCACACCACAACAGATGGAACCATGCATCGTACCGCAGGAAAGATTGTACTGCCCGTCTTTCCCTTTCCCCAAGCGGATCATGCCATGCATTGCACCTCCCCCCATAGTACCTGTGGCATGGTGTCGCCGGCATGCAGCAAGGCTGGGCTTGCTGTGATTGGTCTGCTCTGCAGCCAATCAGAGAGCCCAGCCCACGCAGGCGTACTCGGCTGCCTTTTCGGGAGCTGGCAAGGAGGGGATAGGTGCTCCTTGTGCACATGCACATTCACTTTTAGGCCCGTCCTCGTGGGGGGGCAGAGTGCCCAGGTGGGTTATCTGCGAGTTCTAGGGGACACGATCCTGTCCCCTAGAACTTGCAGGGACCAGGGAACCGACCGCGGACTGCCTGCCCTTGGGTCCAGCAGGACCCAATCCAGACAGGCCTGGGAGGGACGCCTTGCCCCCAGGCAGACCTTTTCGTCCTGAACGCGTGGAGGACAGTTTTCCATTCGCACATAGGCAGGTGAGGAATGCTTTGAGAACAGTTCCCTTGCCTGCCAGTGTGAAAGGGAAACTGCACTCCACGCGTTCAGCCGAAGTGCTCTAGAGCTGTCTTAGCTGTAGTGCAAAAAGGCCTCCCATCTAACGTTGAGACTCTGCTGACTGTCCCACCTCCTTCAGTAGTGAGGCTTTTCAGTGATGGCCCCCAGACTGGAATAGTCTCCCTCTCATGGTGCATCATGCCCCTTCTTTGTATATATTTAGGAAGACGCTGAAGATGCACCTCTTTGCCCTGGCTTTTGGATGAGGTGACCATTTCCCCCTCTCAGTACAGATACTATCATTTTAAATATAGAGTATATTGTTTTAGGTTTGTTGATGTTTAAAAGTGTTTTTAATATATATTGTCTTTCTAATCTGTTGTTTTAAAGGCTGTTATCCGCCCAGAGACCTTCGGTTATGGAAAGGGATAGAAATGTAAATAATAAATAATTAAATAAATAAAATTCTATGTATAGGTTTCAGTACACAGTTAAAACATATCCTTTTACCCAGGCTTTGTTTGTTGGTTTAATAAATTTATATCCCACCCTTCACCAAATGGTCCCAAGGTGGGTTACAATAAGAATAAAACGTAGATATTAAAGAGCATAGGAGACAAGACTGACCCTGTGGATCTCCACAACAAAGTTCCCATGGCATTGAACTAAAGTCTTCCATTACTACCTTCTGGGACCTGCCCCGGAGATAGGAAGAGAACCACTGCAAAACAAAGCCTCCCAATTCCAGTTCCCAAAGCCGTTCCAGTAGGATGCCATGGCCAATGGTATCAAAGCCACTGAGAGATCAAGGAAAACAGCCCCTGTCTCTCTCCTGGGAAGGTCATCCACCTGGGTGAGCAAGGCAGGCTCAGGGCGCATCCCCATTATAAACCTAATCCAGTTTCCCTAAACCAAAATAATAGAACCGGATGCAAACGTGAATTTGCCTGTTCCCATTACTTTCAGCTTAATCGCGTTAGATCCGGATTCTGAGGATCGTACGTGGTGTATGTGACTCAAGTGGCTACTTTTTAAAAGCCGCTTTTCGGGGCTGCCCTGCCCTCTTTTTCCTGGCATGAACACGCCACCCATAAGGGACCCCTTCAGGGAGCCTAGCTGGGTGCCTGGGTGGCTGCCGCTTGCCTGGAGGAAAAACGGCAGTGGGCAGCCAGCGATTCTTTCCCCTCCTCTCCCCATTTCCCAGGGCACACAGCAGCAGCAGCAACTCAAGCCCCCTTCACAGCCACAGCCTTTAAAACAGAACCTCCAGCTGCTTTACTTTCTTTTCCCTTTCTAAAGGCCAGAACTTTCAAAGAGCTACAATTGCGCAAATTTGCAACATTGTTATAAGGTATGAAGTGGGTAGATTGCTACAGTGTAGCGCTGCTTTAAGGAGTGGATTTTTATAGTGGCTGTTTTGAGGGGTGGATTTTTTCAGTGAAATCACTACCTTTGGAAGCAAGCTATTGGGGGAGGGAAACCCTAAATACAGATTCTCATCCCTTAACACCATACGGTCCCCACAGTAAAAAATGTAAAACGTTTCAAGCGCACGAACCGGAGTGAGACCTGTTGAAATGAGAATTAACATTTACAACACTTTGGGGTGATTTAACATGCGGAAAGCGTGTTAAGCCAAACTGACATGGGGTCTGCGAGGATTGAAAACAGTTTGAAACCGAAATAAGGTTGTAATGGGGATGCGGCTTCAGTGCCAAACCACTGCCTGAACCCAGATTGAAATCCAAAGAAACCTGAAGTTGTATACCCACCACCTTCTCCAAGACCTTGCCCAAAAAGGGAATATTTAAATTTTAAATGGCTTCCATGGGCTACTGTCCTGTTAGGGGTTGAGTGGGATGGAGAGTTACATTTTTAATTATGTTTTAATATTTTATATCCTTTTTTTTTTCTTATTGTAACCCACCCTGGGGCCCTTGAGTGAAGGGCAGGATGTGAATGAATGAATGAATGAATGAATGAATGAATCTGGACCCACTGATCTGGATTTACCAAAAGTAAGTGCACAAAAGGGATAAGTTTCCATTATAACAGTTCTGAGCTAAGTAAAAGGATCAGAATGAAAGGAGTTGAAGATTATACCAAACTACACTTGCTCCAGATGTAGAAGTAATCTGAGAACTCCTATTTAAACCCCGGACAATTTTTCACCTGCTTCCCCATCTGTTGGACAGGAAAGGTGCACGATAGACTAACATCTACTAGCACTTTCACTTATGAGCACTAGTACAGGATAGCCCAGCCCATACATGATTGTATGGATCTGGTCACACATCTGATCCTCTGCAGGATACCACCATCTTAGTTGCAGTGCCACGCGTGACTGCATGTGCACCATTGGCGTCACTGTGGCAATGCTAGAGCTCTGCACAAGCACAGTTGCATCAGGGGATTATCTGAGTTGCCAGTGCACTTGCATGACAACTCCAATGGCCCCTTGCATCAGAAAAGGTGCGGATGCTCCCAGGTAAGTTCCCAGTTGCATTAGGTTAAGGTTAGTAGGCTTGGGGTGCACAATTTCATGCACCACAGCCAGTGTGCAATTAGTCAACCTCTGGGCAGACAGGTGGCATCTGTAGGCTGTAAACACCTCCTGCAAGTGCAGATGCACATGCCTAGATGTTGACTAATAGCATGCTATGGGATGAAGTGCGGAAATGCTTCCTAATTCAGAAGGAGTAGATCGCAGGGCAGATCAGACCACAGGGACAATAAAGGAACAAACCAAGGAAGCCTTCTACTTACTGACTACAGAGTGCTTAGCTAGAGCTTTCCCAAAATGAAGAGTTCTTCTCCATCCTGGTTTTTTATTTCATAAACAGGAAGATTAAAATTACACAATCTGAGAAAACATCCCTCCCTTTCCTCATTACACTCTATAGAATACAGCTGAACTCCCTTTGTAGCCTATGCAAAAGCAATCTATTTTTCATTCCCGAGCACAGTTTTTTTTTCATGGTCCTTTATAATCTCTTGTTCCAGTAGCTGCTGTACTGGATGCATCCCATAACAACTGTTGCCAACCAGAAGCAGATGCAGATCTGCTGCTATCAAAGGAATGTTGGGTAGGTTTTGCTCCACAGCATTGTAGAGCTGGGGCCTGTTTGCACTTGGCTTCATTCTGGAATATATCTCAGGACAGAATCAAGCTGTCCACATGCTAGTGCAGGTTACAGGAGGCCCCAGGTGAAACCTGCTAGAATCTGCATTAGCATGTGGACAACAGACCCGTGTCGTGAGAGATATTTCAGAATAAGGTCAAGTGCAAATAGGCCCTTTGTGACGGTTTCAGGGGTACAGGCTGCAAACTGTTTTGCTTTCTGGCCTTGCAGGCTTCTAGCTAGCTGCAATAGCCAGCCTTGGTGCAAACAGCCTTTTGCAAACCCTGGGTTTTAGGGCTGCAAAAAGGGTGGGAAATCCTGTGCGGGCCCTGCTGCAGTGATTGGCTGCAAGTGAAGTTTGGAGGGAAAAGCTGTCCGGGGATCTGAGTGCTGGAGGGGGCGAGTAGGAGGAGTTCCCACCAATCAGGCAAGGGGAACAGGCACCTCTACCAGAAGTTTCCAGCAGCATTTTATTCCAGTAGCTTTCCCTAGGAGGTGACAGCTAATCAGGGCCAAGGGGAAAAAGGTATAAAGGAACTCAGAATATAGCAGAGGCTGTCTTCATGCTGGGAGAAGAGCTGAAGGGAACAGAAGAGAGCTGAATCCTGAAGGAGCTGGACCAGTAGTTGACCAGGGGTCTTTTGGCTGGAAGATCTTGAAGGAAGACTTCACTAGCATCTGACCAGGCTGGATGATTGGTCAAGCTAGGACGGGCCGTGCCTTGTGATCATCTAGAGCCACGTTCTGGTACACTGGCTTGGCTTGAGCTGTGGCAGAGCAAGTCAGAGGGAGAAGAACGTGGAGAGGTTTGTCTTTTAAAAAAAGAACTATTTTCCTTTAGGGAAAGGGGTAGCTCCTAACCTTAAGAGACTTGCTAAGTTAAACCAACAAATACCTAAACCTTATTTTCCTTTCTAGTATTGCTTGTGTATAATAATAAACTTGTTTTAGTTTATTGTTGAAACGCTTGCTACCAGTGTTTTGTGTCCACTCTGTAGTATTCACTTGGCCATTGCACGAACTCAGCATCCTAACAGGGCCAAGCTGCTCCTAGAGAGGGCAGGCACTAACTGGATCGCTGGGCAACGTGACACCCTTGGTCTGCCTTTTCCTAATGAGGTGTTGCTTTCAATTTGAAAGATTATTCTGACTCAACTCTTACTCCCTTTTACTTTACCGAAGCAGGGTGAAAATGAGAGCAGGGAGGACTAACAATAGCAAGAGCATTATAGCAAGGCCATAATAATCAGTGTATGCTTTCATTCTTAGCTGCTAACCTAATAGTCAGCTAAACTCAGAAAAAAACTAAAAAAAAAACGTTAGCTACCATTGAATTATATTATTAAACCACATTCCAGAAGGAATCCCAGATGCTTGCTCACTGCATCAACCTTTTTATGGCCAAAGATTCTATCTCCAAAGTAGCCCATATGTTGAGCTAGATATCAAAAGGTTAATGTCAGCAATTTCTATTGTACATTTTATGCTTGAGGTTAAATTTGGATGCATAAAAATTTCAGTCACATCTCCAGTTGCCATCTCAGGCAGGAGAGTGTGCGAAGCAGTGGTCAGAGGTAGCAGTAGGACATTTGGAGGAATGATATTGGGCTTTTGGTGTGACACTCTGCTCAGAATCTTTTATCTAGTGAGGAAAGACTGTTTACTTGAATGTCACATTATTCTCCAGCTTATCCTTCCGAAAGGATAATAAGCACTGGGAGGAATGGCACTAAGCACAGACTGTGCTAAAGCTGCCCTGAGATGGCGAAAAGGAAATTATAACAGGGAGAAATAAGCACTGAAAAAGGTGACTCTCAAAGGTGTAGTATGCTGTTTCCATAAATACACATTGTGATTCATCTGTAAGGCTAGGCGTATTTAATTAGGGAAAACATGAGATGCTATTATGCTCTTTTCTGTTAGATACAGGGAGAAAGGCTTCAGATGTCCATGCATTCACATGCACATAAGAGCACATGATAAGCAGCGATGGCACATGGGCCAGTCCTTTCCCCGTGGCTAAAAAATATCAACCATTTATTCCATTGCTATCTAAATTGGCTTTCTGTTCATATATCACTTCCTATGACAAATGAGCAGAAGGAAATTCTTGATTTGGACAGGACCCCTGACTTCATGAGGGAAGTTACATCTCTAAATCTGCAAGTGTAGACATGAGAGAGAATGTGCTGTCTGGGTCCCAGCTCATGCTGGTAGCCTGGCAGTGAAGGAAGGCAGTGGTTTTGAAATTATCTTGCAATAGGGGCCTCCAGGGACACATTTGCACTTCCCATTCAGGGGACAGAAACTTGCCAATGTGTTCCCTCCCCCTAGGTGTCTACAGAGTTACCTGAAGTACAGATGCATGTCGGGGTGTCGCTCTCTTAAGTCCCAGTGTCAGTCCCAGTGCAACCAGTGCCATCAGCGTGACACAGATTAGGTGCAGTGCATGCACTCTCACATTCCAGGCCATAGGTGCACTTGAGCAGCACATCAGATGATCCACCCAGCACAGAGGTGCAGGTGGGCTAGCTGGAGACAGGAAAAGCCGTCTCTGGTAAAGGTAAGTGCACATGTGGATCACTAAATTGTGCTCTACATAGTTGCCTTCTAGTGTGGTCCTGCATGGAAAGAGGCATTTCTGAGTTGGAAATGGCTCCTTCAAGTGCAGATGCTCCATCTGGGAGCACATTGGAAGGCAGCTACAGGGCCAAGTGTGGGAAGGCCCCAGGTTCATCATCCCAGCCTTGTACCAGAATAGCATGATTCTGCCCCCATTAAACAACATCCAGAAGCACCAATCAGAACAAGTCTGTTCTACCAGATGAAGATTTCTGCCTCAATACTAGGTTCTCCTCCCATTCTATTATTATATATTTTCCCCACTTTGCTCTATTTTTATATTTCAGTGCAAGGTTTGTATAAAGCTCACATTCTAATCCATATGAATGACCGTGAGAACACACCAAATTGTGTTATTGTGGGAAGCTGAGTAAAATTTCACTATGGGGTTACAGAAAAATGAAATAGAAGTCAAATGCACTGCTGAAGAAGGATCAGAGTGAAAGGGGATATGACAGATGCCTCCTTGGCTGCTGTGGCTACTGCAGTTCCTTGACCAGCTGCAAGTTTCATTGGCAAAATGTTGCTAATGCATTAATTGTGGGCAGTGGGAAGTGATAGAACAATTGGACCAAAGCAAGCTGCCCATGTAGTACCTTTGTATACCTGAAAGCTATGGGCAGTAAAACAGAAAGAGCTGATGGCTATGGTTCCTCCCAGATTAGCGGATTAAGTCCACAGTTATTAAAAAATTTGCAGCTTACCTGCTGCAAAGCAGGGATCTGGTGTCTAGGCTCCAGCAGCCCCTCATAGCTTCCAAAGAGGAAGCTGTAGGACTTTGCTTTGGCACATGTGTCACGTGGGATAAGGCAGCCAATCACAGTTAAGCCACCACAGTTAATTTTTGCCATCCTGTCCAGACTGACGGGAAGCTGCAAATTTACTCAAGCAAATCCTGTGGAGCAAAGATTCTCCAACCAGCTTTAAGTAAATTTACAGTAGTGTCACTACAGTGCGTTGCCACTATGAAGTATCGGGTGTCATGTATGATGGCTCGATCTTGGCTGCACATTCCAGTGTGTAGCATCAAGAAGTCTGGATGCATCCTATAGCTCAAGTTGCACCAATCCCACTGGGAATCTGACCAAACATGGATTAAAGCACATTATCACGTCTACCTTGTGGCAGTGATGGCAGTGAAAAGGACTGTGCAGCCTTGAGTGGTGAAAAGGACTTGTGTGTCCTCAAGTAATGGCGGAGCACCATATTCTCTTTAAGAGCCAGCTTTTATCAGCCAAGAAGGATAGGGACCCAGAGGGTATGTAGTTGGCCAGACCTCAGTAAGCAGCTTGTCCACACCATCAAATTTCAGTAATTTAATTTATCCTAAACAATTGGCCTAAATGGTTTTCTGGACACTTCCTCTTTCTTAATGGTGGGATCCAATGCTGTGCAAATCTGAGAGACTTTCCCCTCAAACTGCCCTGAAAATGCCGTAGCAGATGTTACATGGCTGTTGCCCTTGCTGCCCTGGGCTTGATCCATGAGGAAATTCGCTACTTCAAAAGCTCTGCCAAATGGTTCTCAACAGGTCCTCCCTGAATCCAAAAGATCTAAACAACTGTCTCCCAGTGGCAAACATACACTTGGTGTATTAGTGTTATGAGCTGGGCTCTGCAAAACTAAACTGGAGGGAGGGTGGAAGTGCTCCGAAGCACAGACTCTCGGATGGATCTTTAGGGAAAAGGTTTTAAAAATGGAGAGTTAACTGGTTTGCAATAAAAGACAGTCATAAAAATATTCCCAGAAAGCCTAACAAGAAGGACATGCTACCGTCCTCCCAACCAAATGCATGAAGGAGATCAACAATTGGAGAAGGAGGTAAAGGAGGTATCCCATAAAG
>MTQE01001714.1:183993-195463 GCA_014337955.1 Aspidoscelis marmoratus | reverse complement strand
GCGGGATGCCCTTGACACGGATCAAGTTGAAAGCCGGTGGAGACAGTTTGGTTCCGGTTCAGTTATTTCGGTTTCGTTAAACTGAATTAAGGCATGCAGTGCGGATGCAGCCTTATTGTGCCACAACTGTCACAAATTTACTTCACTTACACACTCTTTGTTTTCTCTACATTGTCTTCCAAGCACCTAAAATGAGTTCATAAACCACTGAATAATGCTATTTATTTGTTCAGGATTATGTTTATTAGGCAAATAACTACTGAGAAGTGGGGATAATGTTCAGATTTGTGTGAAATCTGAAGAAGGAATTCTATTTAAGTTCCATTTCTTGTGTTAAATAATGGATTTTCATGATTTATCACATTTGTTCTTGAGTACCACCAAGTCATGATGGACTCCTGTTTGACCACGAGTACCTCGGGGGCACCCATATACTGTTTTCTTAGCAGAAATACAGACGTTTGACAAACCTGTTTCTGGGGAGATGCTGGGGGTCAGATCACCAGCCCTCAGCTTTCCAAGCAGGTTGTTCTACCACTGAGTTACTACTACTCTCAAAACATTCCATACATGCTTTATTCCTAGTTCTACTGCATAATACATTCTGTCATCTTCAGGTCACATCAACTATTATTCTCAAGTGGGCATGTTTGTAAATGAAATCTTATAAATGCAAGGTGAAAACATGTTATAGAAGCAATAGGATTCAAAGAAAATCTGGGAGTTGAGGCTGTCAGCACCATGCCCTCGATGCTACCATCTTTCATAGATACTTCATTCCCTCTCTGGTCAATTCTGAACCTAGAGTGCAGTGAGGGAGGCCAGAGTGCCAAGTTTGACAGGGTATCTGATGTGCAAAACAAGAACTAATCATTTACGTTCACATCTTCAGCATTAACTCATGGATATTCAGAAGCAATCTATTTTAAACCTTGCCTCTGGAAACGTGGGAGTCAAGAGGCCTTTTTGCACTACAGCTAAGGCAGCTGTAGTGCACTTCGGCCAGAACGCATGGAGGACAGTTTCCCATACACATTGGCAAGTAAGGGACGTGTTTCCAAATCCCTTAACTGCCTAGGTGCGAATGGGAAGCTGTCCTCCACATATTCCATACCGATTGGCCATTCTGGGAAGGATCAGAGGATTCCCCTCCCTCTCGGCGTATTGAACTCAGGGAGGTGTAGCTCAGGCAACAGCCCCTGCCAGGCACCTCCAACTGGGACAGGGTGACATGAAGAAGGGCACCAGCCTCCCCTCAGGATGTGGGGCCCCATTTGGGGGCCCCCGATCGCCGCTTGTTGTCCACCGAACCGCCACTGCACAACTGACAGAGGGGAGGCAGGAGGCCATCGGGGAGCCCATGTGGGTCCCCACATCCTGGGGGGTGGCTGGCACCCTCCCTTGGGCCACCCCATGTCTCCCGTGAGACCCTGGCCCTGCCTGCCCAGCTGTCAATGGGCTATTGAGCCCTCTTGCCCCTCCTTCATACTGCTCCCAATCCGTCACAGGAGAGGCTGAAGGGTGGGAGCACTGTGCAGGCAGGAGGCGGTAATACAAAGTGTTTCCCTCCAGAATGCAGCAGGTAATCCCAGGGATGCGTTGGGATGGGTTGGGACGGGTGTAGAGCACCAGGAACATGTCTAGAACATTTTGGGACGGGCTGGGGTGGTTCCAAACAGAACTGCCTGTCCAGCTGTCCTATGCTCTGTCCCAAGGTATTTTAGACGCATTCGGGAGGGTCTGGTGCGAAAGGCTTCTTAATATCAGAGATTTCAAAATGCTCATGTT
Source organism: Aspidoscelis marmoratus (assembly GCA_014337955.1). Lineage (NCBI taxonomy): Eukaryota > Metazoa > Chordata > Lepidosauria > Squamata > Teiidae > Aspidoscelis > Aspidoscelis marmoratus. The sequence goes on along the minus strand of MTQE01001714.1, from coordinate 193,675 downwards.
CTTTGGCCATGATGGGAGGAGGTGGTGGCTCTGAGTCAAAGAGATGTAACGGAGGAAGCGTTCTTGGGAGAAAGAATTTCCAGGTGTTGGGCAGCTTCAAATGAAAACTACTAAATTTATATGGGCAATGACCTTAAAAGGACCAAAGTAACAATAGTCCAATTTCTTGGAGGAACACCGGGAATTTAAGTGGTGGGTTGATAGGTAAACCATGTCATCCACACTAATTTCAATCCCAGATAAATGGGATTTGTCAGCTTTATGACTCTTTGGCCAATTCAAGTGCTGTTCATAACTCAGAACAAACTGAGTCAGTTGAATGATCCTAATCGGAAACAGAGAATGGGCTTTGGGAATATGAAATTAAAGGTGGCAAGATAATTTAATCAGTTCTATACACAGCCTTGAATGGAGAGACCACTAAGGAAGAATTAACTAAGTTACTGTTAGCAAATTCAGCTAAAAGCAAACATGATGACCAGTCATTTTATTGGAAATAAGTGAAACAAAGCAGATGTTGTTCTCAGGTCAATAGCTCCAGCAGTTTCTGGACAAAAAGCAGGAGAAAAAAAACGACTATTCTTTGTGTCTTTCTATCAAATATAACCTGTTTGGGCACTCCATGCAATTTAAAGACAGGTTCCATGAATAGCTTTACTAGCACAGAGGTAGAGAGAATTGGCTTCAAAGGTATGAAATAGGTGATTTTTGAGAAGTAGTCAACAATGGACCAAATAACTGTATTGTAAATCCATCAGAAAGAGAAAGATCAAGTATGAAATCAAAACTGATTTGTTCCCATGGTGACATGGGAACTGCAAGTGGATGAAGACCTCCCGCGGACTTGACAGGCCTCACTTTGGTGCTACTGCAAGAAGGGTATAAATGGACATAGTCCTCCATGACTTTACAAATGTCTGACCAACAGTAGAGTCATTTAATTATGAGGAAAGTCTTAAGGAATCCAAAATGATCTGCAGTGCAGTTGTTATGGTGCAGTTTCAAAAATTTCAGTCTCAGTGCTACTGGAACATAGATTTTGCCAGCCAGGGGCAGGAAAGACTGGATGGTATCAAGCTTGAAGGAGTTGGCAAAGATACCAGGTATTTGTGGTTAAGTTGCAGCCATTCCAGATTGTTTTGGTGTTAAGATGGTAGATTCCGTATTTGCTTCAGAAGCATGGTACTGTGGTTTTCAAAAAAAGGGCATCAACCAACCAGTTATTTGTCAGCTTAATATACTTAAGAGTAAAGTCAAAGTGTGTAAAGAACTCAGAGGTAAGTTTTCATGCAGTTTGCAAGGTTTGCATTTTAATCTGTCCCTATCTCAAAAAGCTGTTGTTCTAAGTATTGTTCCCAGCAAAAGAAACAATATTTGGCAGCCAAAAATTTACACTGGGCAGTTACATTCCTCAGGGGTTAATTGCTGTGACTTAAAAGGGACAGAGGCATAGCTGTCCTGTTTCAGGGTCTTTTTGCATCACACAGCACTGCATGGGGGGAAAGAGCTTTGAGGTTTTCAAAGGCAAAAAAAAAAAGGCAGCCTGACAGTCAGATGTCCAAACAAATTTTAAAAAGTGAGTGTATGTGCATTTGTCATTCTTGGAGACTTTACCACCTCAGAGCAAATGAATTAACAGAACTTCTAAATTTCCATAACTGGGAATGAACTTATGCTAGAAGTTTACAAACCCCAAAAGGCAGGTGTGAAGGGCTTCCAAATCAAGCACTGCTGCTATTGTTGAGATGGAACACACTTTGACATGTTTCCTCAGTTAGCTTAACGTCAGTTCTATGTAAGGTGATGGAAACCATCATTAAGGATAAAATTAGTGTGCACATGGAGGAGCAAGCAAAAGTCAGCATGGCTTCTGCAAAGGTAAATCATGCCTTATAAACTTGTTGGAATTCTTTCAGAGTGTCAATAAACACGTGGATAAAGGGGAACCAGAGGCTTTTTCACAGAGTACACACATGCTCATTAGGCTGTTGCAGCCTAGAAGCATCCCCACCTGTACCAGAGATGTCCTGATCGCGTATTATCCCAAACTATTCCCTGGACTTACCTGAAGCACCCAGCAGCGAGAGCATTCGCTCTTCCTCCAGCTCACTGTGGAAGTCCTGCCCCCTGGCTGGCATGATTGGCTGCCACTGCCGCATCACACATTCCAGGGCAAGGATGACCCAGGCTGACTGATCTGACCCGCAAGGTGTTGGGGTGCTGCGTCTCACCACCTCCTGGATCGGCATCATGCCCGCTTCCTGCAGTGGCGGCAGCCAGTGAGGACCTGCCCAGTGCACTTCATCATCACCTCCGTGCTTCCCCCTTCAGCTGCTGCCCACCCTGCTTTTGCGCGCCTCCATCCTAATCTGCAACAAGACACCATCACTTGCTTCTCCTCCTCAAATCTCAGGGTGCTCCCTCTCCTCTACCCTCTTCTTCCCCCTCCCTTCTGTCTCTGGCTTATGCAAAGTGAGGAGGTGGAAGCTTTGAAAAAAACAACAACCTGGAAAGGCTCAGCAGTAACCAGCACTGCCAGTTCCTTGCATAAGACATTTCAGAGGGGACCTGACTGAAGTATATAAAATCATGCACGGTAGAGAAAACACAGGTAGAGAAAATTTCTCTATCACACAACACTAGAACTAGGGTCACTCTATGAAGCTGATGAGCAGGAGAGTCGGATCAGACAAGGGGAAGGATTTCTTCACCCAGAGGATCATCAGTCTATGTAATTTGCTGCCAAAAGAGGTGGTAACAGCTACCAGCCTAGGTGGCTTTAAGGAAGGGTTGGACAAGTTTATGGACAACAGATGTACCAATGGCTACTAGAACAGATGCCTAAGTATATCTTTCAGGCTGCAGGGAGAAGCAGGATGCCTCTAAGGCCATTTTCTGGGATTCAAGAGGAGGAGAAGGTTTGCCCTTGTCTCTGCTCGAGATGCCCATGAGCAATTGATGGCCCCTGTGTGTGCCAAGATGCTGGACTAGATGGGCTGTGGCCTGATCCAGCAGGGCTCCTCTTATGTTCTTATATTCTTATGTTCTAGTCACTCCAGGACTGCACACAAGTGTCTGACCTAGGAGGCCATACCAAATGATTAAGTCATCAAATCATCAAGATAAGTAATCAGAAAGTTGTCATGTCTCTGAAGACATAACTAATAAAATTCTGGAAGGTTGCAAGCCCAATAGATAATCCAAAGGGCATAATTAGATATTCAAAAAGACCATATTAAAATTAGATATTCAAAAAGAACATTAGATATCCAAAAAGACCATATTAAGAGCAGCCTTTTATTCATTCCCCTTCCATATTCTGATTCTATGATAAGCCTCCCAGAAATTCAGTTTGCTGAACATCTTGGCTTGTTTCAATCAATACAATAAGTCAGTGATAAGTGGGAGAGGGCAACAGTTCTCAACAGATCTCTCTACTTATTTACAAATAACACTGGGGTCCATAGAAGGGAGAAGAGGAATATGAAATTGTTTGTTAGTGTCACATCTCCAGCCGTTGAGGTGTGGAGAGCAAACACACTCACACAGAAGAGTAGCAGCAGCCACAGTCAGACACAGTAGCCAGTATCAGCAAAAGTCAAAGTACCTTGGGGTCTTGAGAATTAAAGATGTAGTCAAAAGAGTTCCAGGGCTGAAGTTAGCAGAAGGTCAGCAATCAATCATGAAGCAAGGTCATGGATTTCCAGAGCTGCAGGTTTACAAGTGTTTGTCTGCAATAAAGCTTATCAGATGTCCTGCTTTAAATAGGTGGGTCAGAGTCATGCCTCCTTCGCTGCAGGTGATGGGCATCGATTCTAGCTGATTTGCACAGCTGTTCACATTCACATCTTAGACCGATCAGTGAAGGACATTGCCCAGTGTGTTCCGAGCTTGAGCTGCTGTCAATTGGAAGTATAGGCTCACCATCCTCACTACCTGCTTGTGTCAAGCACTCCTCATCTTGCCTGGCCAGCTTGGCTGAGCATCACAACTACCCCTTCATCTTCGGAGGAAGGGTTGCTGACAACAGGGGGCATGACAGTTAGGACTTGTAACTTAGTCTCAGATATGGAATACAGGTGGCTTATGGAAAGCTTACTGCTAGGAATAACTCTATGGTACATCAACAAAATCACTATACCCAATGGCAATTGATTAATTGGACACTCATGGTGTGTAGCATAAAGCAATCTATTGTCTGTCCCTACAAAATGAATTTCTAGGGCTCTACCTGAGAGTTTCTTATTTATGTGATGTATTGCACACTTGTCAGAGTAAAACATAATGATCTCATAATTGTTCTAGGATCACAGTTTTCTGAGCCAGTCTGCTCCAATAACCACAAGACAGTAAGAAGTTTGGACCACCTGAAAATATAATTCTTCCATGTGGTAAGCTTGGGTTCTCTGGGTAAACACATTCTGTCTTTCTGTGGTTAACTCTGGTATGTAGCCACCACCCACCCACCCAGAGAAGTTTGCTTTGTTTATACATTGCAATGATGAAATCCACAGGTGTTGAGCATGATGCACATGCACATACACCATAAACAGGAGTTTAGTTGCAAAACTCCACAGGAATGGTAAGAAGAATTTCTCCTATCTTTGCTGACTTCTTACAGATATGCACGAATATTCAAAGACATTCAAAATTTGATTGAATTCATCTGAACTTTGACATTCAAGTTTGAATCAAATGTCCATAAATTTGAATTTAAACATTTGAACAAATTTTGAATTTTTGAATCTATTTGTTCAAATTATTCGGACATTCATATGTGTACGGGTTCATACACGATGCATACTTGCACGTATTCATCTTTACTGCATCCATATGCATTTGTACAGATCTGTACAGGACGAAAATGGGTTGCATATGAGATAACTACAGGATGCATATGGACATGTACAGGCATGTACAGATGCATACTGGATGTGTAACAATGCGTACAGGCACATACAAATGTTGTTGACATTCGTAAGCACAAATTCAAATTGAAAATGCGAACGAATAGATTTGAATTTGCTTAATTCAAGTCAAATTTGGGTAAGGATGAAGATAGAAGCTACACACTTGGCCACTGGAGGTGCCTCTTACTAGCCCCATGCTTTGGGGGCATTTCTATCAAAAAGCATGCACATACATACAAAAGTTTTGCATGCACCCAAAAACTTTCCCACTGTATCCCTTAGTCATATTCTTTTCAGAACGCATACTCTGACCAGTGTATGCTCGTATAGCTTTGCTTCAACACTGCCTAGCACCTTACATTGAATAATTTTACAAGCAAGGACGTGCAGTCTTTTGTTACTGTAAGTGTTCAAGTATTTCATTTAAAATTTTTACATTATATTGTGGAAATATGTATACAAATTGTTGTTTTACTTCTTAACTTTCTTCTGTTGTAAACTGTATTTTTGGGTGCACTGTAAGTATTTAGGTCATAATTTCCTCTATGAGGTCAGTTTGTCTCAAGGATGCATGGACACACAGCAAGCCACAGCAATTATCTATCCTGCTTCAGAGGCATCACTCTAGGAGCCACTGAAGAAAGCACACATGGTTGAAACATGTCTGGCTTCACCCACAATTGCTTAAATAGTTTATACAGCATACCATAGTGACTGGCATTTCAGATATTTTTAGAACAGGAATATACGTATATATGCATAGTGTGACGTTCACACTAGGCAAGCTGCAGCAGACAAGCCATTTTGTGGGTTTTTCTGAGCTCCTGAATGACAGCAGAGGTGGAGCATCGGAGAAAGCCCCACCAGCCCGCCAAAAATGGACCAATAGAGACAGCCGGATCGCAGACTATAAAAAGCACCAGCCCAGCATGTCTCTCATCTTGGCAGATGGGGATCAGGGAGGGTTTCTCCAACCTCACTTGTAAATAGGCCTCTTCTCTTGGGATCAAGGGGAGAAGGAAAGAGGAAGGTGAAGAGGGAGGCTGGGGCGCACAATTAGAATCATGCATATGTGTAAGCCAATCTCTCCACTCAGAGTCGGAGCGAAGCAGAGCCCAGTGAGCAGATCGTGACTGCTATGAGGCTATCTTTATTATTTGGAGGGTTTAACTTACTGAATGATAGGGAAGAACTGAGAGGGAAGGAATAAGGAACCTGTGTGCTTACTGTAGAGCTTACTAAGGACTTTGCCTGCAGTAGAGCTAAGTGAAGGGAACAGGACAGTTATTATTGACTAAAGAACCTTTAAGCCAATTACAAACTTGCTTCTTTATTTTATCTCTTTGTGACAATAAACTTTAAGTGTTTGTTTTACAACTGAGTCAGCTTGTTGCTTTAGGGGAGTCTGACACACAGACATATAAAGCAGGACGCTAGTGGGGGGGGGACTTGTTGGGATACAGCCCCACCAGAGCTGGCAGGCGACCTGGGTGCTTAGCGGTTTGCTGTCTTGCTGTGTTGCTTTGTAGGGGATGAGGAGAGAGGGGCTAGGCTGGGTTGCCACACATAGCATTTGCCCATAACAGTGTGTTCCAGTCACATTTAATTATGAGTACATCTACCTTTTTAAAGTATTTTTATACTATTTCATTATTTATTCTGTTATATACACATTAAAAAGAATCTAGTGTGTAGGCTTATATTTATAAGGTGCTATATCTTCCCATAGATAATTTTGGATTCTTTTCTGCATAAAAAGGCATATACATGCATACACACAGCAAAAAGTACTGTGCACTCACACAAGAACCCAAGTCCCTTCTGCACTGGCCATGCCAAGTAGCTGCTGTAGTCTGGACTATCTCGGAGATGGCAGGTCCCTATTCCAGGATATAGTCCAAAATAAGTGCCAGTGCAGAAAGAGTCTCGGTCACCAACTATAGTGTACACCATGAACAAAAAACACTAGGGAAACATGCACATAAGCAGTAATGACCCACTCCACTAAATACAGTCAAAACCCAGGTCAGATTCCCAGTGGGCAATCCCGATTTAAACCAGGTTTTTTTAAAATCAGCAGTGAGGTCAGTTTTTTTGCATTCCCACTGTTAGTGTATAATGCAGACTCACAGGGGAGAAAACCCCTCCCTTCTGTCCTCCCCTTAGCAGATCTCCCTCCCCATGCAGTCAGTAATTGGGCACTGTCATACGCTGACTTCATTGGGGTGGGCAATTCAACACACACACACCCATATAAGCCTGGATCATGACAGGAGATCAGCATAAAATGGTGGGGAAAGAGTATTTATTCATTCATTTATTCATGTATTCATTCCTGAAGTTTCCAGGGCAGGTAACAACATTTAAAATCAAATACAGTATATTAAAACAGCTAAAAGCATATATTAAAACGACAATGTCTGCAAGTGGGAAGGGAGAGTGTGTCCTCATTTAACTGAAGGCCAGAGTAAAGAGGTGCATCTTCACTGCCCTCCTGAACATATATAGGAAGGGAGCCTGATGCACCTCAAGGGGGAGACTATTCCATAGCCTGTAGGCTTTTACACAGGAGCTGACACAAAACGCTTTCACAACCCCAGGACAGAAACCGCCAGATTAGATATTAGGAAAAACTTTCTAGCAGTGAGGGTGATCAGTTAGTGGAATAGGTTGCCATGGGAGGTAGTGAGTTGTCGTTCACTGGAGGTCTTCAAGCAGAGGCTGGAGCCACATCTATCTGGGATGGTTTAGGTAATCCTGCACTGAGCAGGGGGTTGGACCTGATGGCCTTAGAAGTCCCTTCTAACTCTATTATTCTAATTTGTTACACTGATCTTGTTACAATATTAGGTACTGCAGTTGATTCTTCACCTCCCCCCTACGTTTCAGGCAGCCCAACCTAGCATGTAATGGCAGAGAGACGGGGAAGAGAGAGGACTAGGACACAGGAAATCAAGGGTTATCATTGGATAGGGATACTGAAGAGAATGCCCCGAAAGCACGGTTCCCTCTGCCCCAAAACCACTTGCATTGCCATTGCTAAATAGTGTGGGTTATTTCTAAATCCAGCAATGAGACTTCTTTTAATGTGAATAGCAATCCAAGGCAACCTGAGGGAGGGTGCCAGCCTCCCCCCCCCCCCGGATGTGGGAACCCACTTGGAGGGCCCTGATCGCTGTTTGCTGTGCATCCAACTGCTGCTGTACATCAAACCGCCCCCCATCAAACCACTTTCATGGTTTGATACACTGGCTGAGAGATGGGAGGCAGGCAGCAATTGGGAGCCACACGGGTCCCCACATCCTGGGAGGAGAGTGGCACCCTCCCTCAGGCCATCTCATGTCCCCCACAGGACCCTGGTCCGACAGGAGGCTCCCAGTAGGGGCTGTTGCCCAAACCCTGCCTCCCAAGTTTGATGCTTGGGAGTCTGGCACCGTGCGTGATTGGGCAGGCTGGGGGGCGCCTCCCCCAGGACATCATATGTGGCAGGGGGGATCCCTCTGGTTGGCACAGGGGTGAGTGGGGCAAGGGCATCCTGCCCAGCTGTCAATGGGCTATCAAGCCTTCTCCCCCCCCTCCTTCAGACTGTTCCTGATACATCACAGGATGACATGTCGGCAGCAGCCAATAGGAGAGGCCAGAGGGCGGGAGCCCTGTGCAGCCGGGAGGCAGTAATGCAAATCATTTCCCTTTGCAATGCAGCAGGTAAGCCAGGGGATGCGCTGGGATGGGGTGGGATGTATCTAGAACGCTTTGGGACGGGCTGGGGCAGTTCCAAATGGAACCGCCAGCCCATCTGTGTGTATGCTCCATCCCTGGGCGTTCTACATGTGTTTGGGTGAAAAGGCCTCTGCTCTGGTCAATCAGTAATTATCAGTATAAAGTAATTATGCTTTCCCTTTTACTTACTTCCTTTCATATTCGAGTTTCCCGGTAACATTTCCCCCATCCACACTACAGGGAAGACACCAAGTTTGCACTGAAGCAGATGAGCGAAGGAGCAGAGCACAAGCAATGCCTTTGAAATCAGAGGCTGACAGCTTGTGGGGGGGGGAGGGGACAGAGGCTGGGATGTGGCTTTGCTTTTAAAACTTTCTCACTGGTCTTCAAACCTTGAAACAAATGAATCCATTATGAATGTATCTCTCGTACCTACATTCCTAGTAGCTGCTAACAATCATAGGGATACATTTGTGTCAAGGTTTGGAAAGCAGTGAAAAATTTTAAAAGCAAAGCTGCAGCCTACCCTCTCTCCCCCCTTTTCCATTCAGAGGAAATCCAAGCCTTTGTCTTTCCTTGATCAGGGCTCTAGCATTGCTGGCAAGCGAAGGGAAGGGGGAGACCTTCACAGCTGTGAAATCCCACCCACATCTGGCAGGCATTGGCCCAAGGGCAGCTGCCTCTAGGGGGCGATGGGGTGCGTGAACATCCAAGCACCACGAGGGAAGAAAATTGCAATGAAAGTAAATGGAAAATTGCTCCAACAATCAGCACTGCTTGTTTGGTCTAGTGCAGTGGCTCTCAACCTTTTGAGAGCCACGACCCCAAAATGAGATTCCCCAGGCCTCCGTGACCCCAGGGGCGGGGGCAGGGGTGGGGCTGGGCGGAGCTGGGGTGGGGCAGGGGCGGGGCGGGGCGGAGCCGGGGCGGGGCAAGGGCTGCTGACGGCGTTTTCACTCCCCCCCGACCCAGAAGTCCTCCCGCAACGCCAGATTTTAGCGTGCGAAGGGCGCTGGCGGCGAGGCACCAGTCCGGCGCCCTTCACTGCCATC
>MTQE01001714.1:138808-157223 GCA_014337955.1 Aspidoscelis marmoratus | reverse complement strand
AGTGCCTTTAGAGAGGCTAGTAGGTAAAGGTTAAAGGTTTTCTTACCACCAGGATGGAAGTAGCTAGAAGCTAAAGGATAGGAGACATAAGGGTCCATTGCGGAGTATACATTAAAGGTCAGAGTTGACAACTGCTTTGCAGATAGACTTAAGATAGTAATCAGAGAAAGAAGAATATAGAGGATAATGGTAAGTACATCAAGAATAATAACTTCAGAAATAGAGAGAAGCTTGAGTTGTTTAGTAATAGTGTTTAGGGGTTATTGCAGCAACTTCGCAGACTGGCACTTATAAGATTCTTAAGTAATTTCTGGGCATGTGCCTTATGAGGTTCCCCAAAGGTATCACTGTTATCTGCTTAGCCAGGTTAAAGACTCAAGGTTAACATAGGTAAGTTTAGAATGGGTGAGATTAGTAAAAAGATATAAAAGGATAGAAAAAGAGATTAGGTTTTGAGTGAGGAGCATGTTGGTTGGTTCTTCTCCAAGGATGCAGGCAAGAGGTGCTCGTAGATTCTCTAATAAGCTGGTCTGCCACTGGCTATCCAAAATGTCTCTCAATGAGGGAATTTTGAAATAGGAGTGTTTTGAAACTGGATACACCATTCCTCTTTATCCATCCTTCTTGATTAATAGATTTAAATATTTTTTTAAACGTTCTTTCAGTTAAGATGAGCTTGTGTCTGCAGAATGAGCAGGAATTCTAGGAGTTGGCTCAGTGTCCCATTATTGTAAAAGTCCAAAAGTTTTTCAAATCGACTAGGCTGGGCTATAGTCTATCATGCTTCTCTGTACTCTGGAGCAATGTGGAGTCCAAATTCAGGTAGAAGTATGTGCAAGAGGTACTTACAGGCTGCTGGTTGATGACTGTTGTTGCTGGGGTGATGTCAGTCATGGAACATAGCAGGATGTCTTCAGGGTACATCCATTTGAAGGGCCGGAAAGGCTGGTAGCCGAAATGCTTGGTATCTCTAGGTAGAATGGCTGCTTAAAGGCAATTTTTCTGTCTGCAGGCTGGAGAGATGTATTAAGAAATGCAGTCCTTTGAATTCACAAGCATTAGCTGGTAAGAGCTGGGAAGGAGACTCAGAGAAGGTAGTTGTTTGTTGATTTAGCTTAAATCTGTTACTCAGTAAACAAGGGAATTTGTGAATTGTCTCCTACTCTTAGCATCCAAAATAAGCCTTAATTCAAAGATTAAAAAAAATGGCAGGAAAAAACCATTTTAAAAAGCAAAAGAGACGTATCTAAATTAGAAAAAGGAAAGGTGCATTCTAAGAACTTGCCAGTAGAGGTTGCAAACAGGGAAATGTTATCTTGAGCATGTGCAGAGTTCCAATAGAAAAAGAAGAAAAATGCATTTCCTGAAGTATGCGGGTATGAAGAGAGTTCAAAGCCATTCTCCCTTTTGCTACAGCAAGGCAATTAAACTGAGAATGAATATAAAAATTCAAAAATCTTGATAAACAATACAAAGCAAAACAAAAAACAATGCTTGCTTTTTTAGGTCCCCTCTTTCTTGCTGCAGAGAGGATAACCACAATATAGAAATGCAAATGTGCTGATGGGTGCAACCAGACCAGAAAAACAGGTTTTTATATCTCAGGAGGGGGCTAGATCAGAATTATTACAAAGACAAAAAGAACAATTAAGAACGATCAAGATGCTCTGCGGCAAAAATGCAGGCAAAATCTTAAAATTTAGAAAAAAAATAGTTCTGTTCTGCTGCCCTGGAGGAGGTTGGGCCTGGTGGAGGGAAGGCGATCCTGCAAAATGCTAGCCCGCAAAGGGCATAAATGTGGTTGCAAGCAGCAGGTTCTCAGCTGGGATTTTCAAGTTGGGATACGAGAGGGATTAATGGTGGAAGCATAGCAAGTCACTTACAGGTAGTTTCTTGGTCCAGGGCAGGATATTCTGCTGTGCCCGCCCGTCCAGGTGTTTTGGAACTGCAAACTACAGCAGTTCTGAGTAGCTTCTTCCAGGGCTAGTGAATAGCTGGTAGAAGGTCCAAAGTGTTGATTCTCTACTGTCTGACGACGCTGTGGTTGGCAAATGCTAGTGAGGCTTGGTTGCGGCTTAAAATCATCTCAAGTAGAAAAATATGGTTATTCTCTGTGATGCAAGAAGGGTAGGCCAGGAAGTGGGTAGAATAGAGTTATTGCAAAAACAAAAGAGGCAGGATTTTTAATATAATAAAAACAATTCTGATCTGAGAGAAACTCGGATGGGGACTGTTTGAGGAAAAATTTTGCTGCACTCAAAAAGCTGGGAAGCAGTAGTAAGGATGAATCCAAAAATGCATGCAGAAATTAAAAATCAAAAATACAATTTCTTTTGCCCACTGGAACCCTTTTTTGCAATGCGGGTCTGTGCTGTAAGACTCTTTGGAGTGAGCGTGAGGTTTAAACTTTTTTCTGGACCCTGGGAGATTTGGGCGCAGGGTGTGTGGGATCATTGCATTGATAGCAGTTTTTCTTGTTGGCAAGAGGTCTAAGAGATAAAATTTTACCCTTGGGAGCTTGATTTCCCGGCCTTACCACAGATAGGGAAGAGAGGGGGGCCACATTTCCAGAACTGAAGGAGGATGGCCCTAGTTCTTGCTGCAATTTCGAGGTATCAAGGGCTTCAACTGGTTCCAGGTGGTTACAGGCAGCTGTAGAATCTGGAATTATACCTCCATCTGGAACAGCCATATAGCAGTTGGGGGACATAGTGTCCATAAGGTCTCCTAGAGAGTCATCAGAGATTGGGTTGCATGCAGGAGATGGAAGAGGAGACTGAGACTCTGGTAAATTCCTGCTAGAGAGCATTGGATGAATAAGGTTTAATCTTGGGGCTGATGGCTGTTGAGTAGAATTAGGGCAGATAATCCCTTGATCTGGTTTGCCATTCTCTTCTAACTGAAGGGCAACCTGGCATAGCTGCCATGCCATCATAATTTCTGGGTTTGCAGGGGGGCATGCTTTAAGTCTTTCTTCTAGATTTTGCCATGTGGCCATGTCTATTGAAGGAAAATCGGGCCACCGTTTTAAAATTATCTTGGCTAGCTTAGTCAATATCTTTTTTGGCATCAGTAATCCATGCTTTAGTAATAAAGAGTTAATTTCTCGCCCAAGGCGGGTAGTTTTACTTTTCTGGTTTCCCATTTGCGATTGGAACGATTATATAAAAGATGAAGAAAAATGATTTATACTGCACCGTTTCTCAGGGAATTTCCACGTCGTTCCTTCCACGGGATTCAGCTGCCACACCGCCTCTCTGCTGGCTCAGATGTGGACTTTCTCACTGGTATTTCTGCCCTTCAATCCTCAAGATGCTGTTTGTTGGTTCGAAGCCCCGAGTTGGGCAGCCAGTTGTTGCAATCTGGCTTTGCAACCTGAATCCTTGGCTCTGGGAAACCTGGGGGAGGTAGTTTATGGCTACCTCGATCTTGGCTGCAGTCCTGGAACCACAGCGATACGTGGTTGCAACCCAAAGGGCTGCAACAATCTTGGTACCAGTAGTTACTGGTACGATCCACCGGGTGTTACGAAAGTAAATCCCTTATTAGCCACCGGCATGCTATAAGAGATCACCATGTGTTCTTATGGTGATTAAAGACAGAGAGCACAGGAGAAAGAAGTTAGGCGGGAGACAAGATGAGCTGGAAAGAGAGAGTTTATTACTCTGCAAAGCTTTTTATATCCCCCACAAGAAGACGGGGAAGGAAGTGACCTCAGGATAAAATCCAGGTAGGTGATAGGTGGAGTGCATCAGCTGGGCAGGTCAGAAGTCCTTCTGATGTCATATCCTGTGGCAGGCAGGAAGAAGGAAGGTTGTTTTTTACGCTTGCCATGCGGCTGGGTGGCCATTCTGCCCTCAGTGCCAAATGTGCACTGCAAGCTTCTGGAAGCAGGGAGAATCCTTTTACCTGGAGGCTAGAGAAGCTGGTGGAAAACCTGGGCAAACTTGCAATTGCTACAAATTTTGTCCTTGCAATGGTGACCCAAATGATAGGAAAGTGGTAGCACCCATAAGGTTCACAATCGTCCTCTGAGCTCAACCTGGTAGACATAAGAAAAGGTAATTATGTTCATTGGTGTTTATTCACAGAGAAATAAGATTAGGGTAAAATTTTACCCTACCATGCTTCCCTGAAAATACCCTGTGGTTGCATTTACACCTAACATTTAATCCAGATTCAGTCCATTTTCAGAGTGAGACTGACAAAGCTTTCTGTTCTTCCTACAACAGACACCCAGTGAGGCAGGTGGGGTTGTGAGAGCTCAGAAGAGAGCTGTGACTAGCCTAAGGTCACCCAGCTGGCTTCATGGAGGAACGCAGAATCAAACCCGGAATTCCCAGATAAGAGGCAGGCTCCCTAAAGGCTCTCTGTAGGTCTTGCCTTCTATGCAACTATTAATAAGAAATCTTGGCCTGCACTGAAGTTTAGAATTATCAAATATCCAGAGGCCTCCATTCCAGGGGCTATTCACAATTGCCAACCTGTGGCTCTCTTAATTCACATTAAGGAGTCCCCACAGCAATGAAGGACAGGGTGGGTTCAAGGCGAACCCACCCGTCCCCATGAAAACTGCAGTAAATCCCTGCATTGGGATGCCATGGTTTTCTCCACCCATCCCCTTTGCCTGAGCACTTAATCTCCCAGATAAGGGCTTGATTTACGCCAAACGATTGCCTGACAGCGGTCAAGAGCATGAGCAGAACTCCCACAAGATGATTAAAACAGACGTGAAAGCCAAATTTGTTTTAATCATTTTAGCGGAGCTCTGCTCATGCACATTACAGCCTAACAGATGCTCAGCTGACTGCAGGCCAGCTGTCAGGCGATTGTTTGGGGTAAATCAAGCCCTTACCTGGGCATTAAGTGCTCAAGTAAGGAGGGACACTGCTAATGCTGCGATCATAACCTGGGAGTGTCCCAATGCCCTCAGAATAACCGATTCAGTTATAAAGGGGGGGGGTGTTGTTTCACTTTTAGGGATTTTGTCCTTCATGTAGCCTGAATTAGGGCTTTCCATGGGGACTCTCCCGAGGCGAACTCACGTTTGCTTCACAGTAGCCTTACTACGGGGACATGGACAAAATGCTTTGTGTAGTTTTAGGCCGGCCGTGATTGCCTAGCTAATCATTACATACAAGACTTGCCTTCCTACGTATGTATGTATGTATGTATGTATGTATGTATGTATGTATGTATGTATGTATGTATGTATGTATGTATGTATGTATGTATGTACGTATGTACGTATCTATCATCTATCTATCTATCTATCTATCTATCTATCTATCTATCTATCTATCTATCTATCTATCTATCTATCTATCTATCTATCTATCTATCTATCTATCTATCTATCTATCCATCCATCCATCCATCCATCCATCCATCCATCCATCCATCCATCTATCTATGCACGCACACACGCACTTATTTATTTATTTATATCCTGCCCTTCACCAAATGGTCCCAGGGCAGGTTACAGTAAGAAAACATATCAAAAGAAAACAAATTTAAAATATCACCCCCTCCCTTACAGGACAGCAACCCGAGGAAGCTATTTAGATGGCAAAAGCCTGATTGAAGAGAGATGTTTTCACCAGGTGCCAAAAAGTATACATTGTAGGCACCTGGCAAACCTCAAGAGGGAGGCTGTTCTAAAGTCTAGGGGCTACCACAGAGAAGTCCCTCTTGTATGTCCGTCTCGGGAGCGGAGCGCGGCCAGAAGGGCGCCGCCTCTCGCCCGTGGCGCACCGCACGTTCGTGGGGAACCCGGTGCTAAATCATTCGTAGACCTCTGCATCATACCTCTGCAAAAGAAGGGACTACAAGAAGGCCCTCTCCTAGAGATCTCAGTGTGTGGGAAGGTCTGTATGGGAGAAGGCACTTCTTCAGATTCCCAGGGCCCAAGCCATTTAGGGCTTTAAATAATAGTGTCAACACCTTGAATTGGGCTCAGTAGCAAATAGGGAACCAGTGCAGATCCTTTAAGACTGGCGTGATATGAGTCCGGGTAGATTCCCGTCAGCAGATGAGCTACTGCATTCTGCTCCAGTTCCAACTTCTCAACCGTTTCCGAGGGTAGTCCCACATACAGCACATTACAATAGTGTAATCTGGAGGTTACCAAAGTATGGGTCACTGTGTCCAAGTTATCCCAATCCAGGTAAGGCTTCAGCTAGCGGATGGAATGAAGATAATGGTAGACAATCTGGGCAGTCGCTATGAGGTTGCTTCCAGTGGAGGATTCCCACACTCTGCTGCAGCACACAGCCAGCATCCTCCCTCCCAAGCAGGAAAGGGGCCTGGGATGTCCCTTGTCTTGATGTTCTGATACATTGGCTCCATAGGGGTTATGCCACTGCTCCGTCCCAGCACTACATATTTAGCAGTCTGGGGAGGGATGTAGAGACTTTGCAAACCAGAGACTGAGGTAGACCAGCTGATGTTATCTGCCGTCCAAAATTATGCAGATATATATACATTACTATCATGGCAAAAGCCACGATTACAATTCCCTAGCAAATTCACCAACTTCCCATATTTTGTTATAGGGACTTTGTTGTCAGACACTAATCATTGAACAGTAATGTTGTGTAAACACATTCCCAGCTGTGAAGGTTTGGTGGAAACTGAAATGTGGAGTCCAGGCAAGAAAGCTTAGCAACTGTTGCTATGGATAGATTGTTCTCTTCCTAGACAACTAATGCTGTGTGGAATTGACCCAGGGGCTGTTTGGACAATGATTAACTCTGCAATGTAATGGAAGTGTTCTCATGAAAAATTTTTGTGGTATCTTAAAAATTAATACATTTTTGTGTACTGTAGTCCCCTTCATCAGATACAAGAAACATATTTCTGCCTTCTCATTTGGGCACAGCTGAATGACTCATTGCTGGATTATATTTATGCACCTTTTTGGAAGCCAGAGATTACAGTGAAAAAAATGCTATCCTAAGAAGACTTTGCAAAAAGAAAAGCAATGTCTATCTGGTCCACACTTTAAGGTTTTAGGATTGCTTCACTTTTACCAAAATCCACAGAAACTGTGCCCAGCATGCACAGCTTTGATCTATCTCTTTGTGTTTTACCAGGGATCCCTGTGCTTGGCAAACCACTTGAGCAGTGGCGTTTCTTTATCTGTTTGCTTTTGCTTCTGCCTAGATTTTATTGAGAAGGAGTTCTGCATTCTGGCTCTGTCCGCCTACCAGTGATGTGAAAGGTATGTTTCAGCTTTCTCCGGTTTACCCTCAGAAAAACTGAGAGGGTGGATATTTTACATATTGAAATAAAATGTGCAAACACAGAACTGTTCTACAATAAGCTTTTCTCTCTTCTAAAATTCTTTGTTCCTGCAACTTTTCCTGGTAGAAAAGGAATATTGTTGAAGCATGGTGCTTCCTCCCTGTTCAGCAAAGTGATGAGCAGGGGAAGTGTAAGGTTAAGGGCAAGATATGAAAAAAGGGGCAGGCAGGGCAGCTGCGGATTGGCAACAGAGCCCCTTGTAACTCCAACACCCTCTGATATGTATCTCTTTTAACATGGAATTTCTCTGTGATGTGGTACACACTACACACTGGTTTCTTTACTATTAATATCCAAAGATCAGCTCTCCTTCTATGCCATTCTGCATTCTTTTTGCTTTTCTCTCAGATATGTGCAACTTATTTGAATGTTCCTGGAGCGTGTATGGGGGGGGGGGATGCAGAGCAAGATTTCTATGTGTTATATGGCACCAGAGCGCCACCAAGCATTGATTTGCAGGTACAGGAAAAATACTATTGAATGAGGGCTGGAAAGGAGAGGCAAGTAAAGTAAGCCATCCAGAGGCCGTGAGGGCTCTGCTCCATCTCCCTCTGCTTGCTCACATGTCTTCCAAAACCTCTTCTTTCCCTCCCCCAACCTTGCCAGGGAAGTGTGTGCAAAGTGAGAAATAATGAGGTTTGGAAAGGTCAGGGAACTTGGCGGCAGCAGCGCTGTTTTCTGTAAATGTTATTTTCTAGCTCACTGCTCTGTAACTCTCTCTGACTGTTGTGCTTAAGTAAAACAAACAGTGCATTTTAATCATAGGCACATGCCAGCTCAGAGACACTTAACTCACCTTCTCATTTGGAACTGCAGCTCTGTCTCCATGCTGACTCTACCCCCTATGAGCAGTAACCTCCCCCTGTTTTTCTATTATTGCAATTAAACACAGACCTGAAAAGGAGAAAAGATGGATGTTCTAGGAATTCCAGTACAGGAAAAGGAGGCATGGTTACTTAGTCTGATATATTTGGATATTCCAGAGTAAAGCATGGATATTCTGGAATTTCCTTGCTTTATTCTAGAATATCTAAATATAGTGGAATGAGTAACCAATATCTGGAAGCAGCTAGAGAGACATCAGTCTCCTTGGAATGGCATAAAAATATATACCTTTTCATCTATTCCCTCCCATGCATGTGGTGAGCTCCAGAAAGTCAATACCAGAAGAGGTGGTAATCAGCCAGCCTGGATAGCTTTAAGAAAGGGTTAGACAGTTGCATGGATGACAGATGTATCGATGGTTACTAGAATGGATGCCTAAGTACATTCTTTAGACTGGGGAGTCAGACAGGATACCTCTAGAGCAATATCTGTCCAAAGCTGAGATGGATTGCTCCTGAGGCCTATTCGCACTTAGGCCTCTGGGATACAATTAGGACAGCTCTGGAACAGACCATTCACATTTCAAAGAAGGCTGTTTCTGCCTAGAAGAGTCCTAGCCTGTTCCAGAGCTGTCCTAATTGTGTCTGAGCTGGGGAGCACGAAATCATGCTCCACACCTGTCCCAAGCTTGCCTGAACCATCCAGCAGGAAGACCATACATACTATTTCTGACCAGTCTGCTCAGGACTCCCACCTCCCGGCTGCCACTATTGGCTGCTACTGGCCACGTCACACACTCTGTGATGTGCCAGATAGCAGGCTCATACCTGGACATGATTGAACCAGCCCAGTGGCATGTTGTAGTGCTGTGTTCCGCCGCCACCTGGATTGGGCCTGCAGCAGCCAGTGGGGACCTGTCTGTTGCCCACCATCGCCCAGGGGGGCGTGCAGCCTCACACAACCCATGCCGCACTGACCTGTCCAGCCCCCCTGTCCGAGACCAATCCCGCACATTCTGTACAGGCGGCTCCTGCCCTCCTCTTCTGAACCACACTGATCTGTCAGGGTTGCCCACCTGGTCTGGATAGGTCCCCTTGCAGCCTATTGTGGCCAATCCCACACGTTTTGCACAGGTGCGTGCTGCGGCATCACCCCGGTGCTGAGCTGACCAGATAGGTCAGTGTCAGGTCTCTGGCATTCTGTGCAGTGCACACTATGGCTGCAGCATCCTGTGCTGAACTACCAGCCGATCTCCAGTGCAGTCACGAGCACCATGAATCAGCTGGCAGTTCAGTGCAAGGCACTGTAGTCATGGCACGCACCTGCGCAGAACACCAGAGACCGGACGCTGAGCTAACCGGTCAGCTCTGCGTGGGGGTGATTCCGCGGTACACACTGTGATGCCCGCTAGGACCTCTCAGTCCCAAAAGGTACGTTTTTGGTTTAAAATGCAAAGTGTGGCGAACATGGTAAGTCCAGACGCTTAAAAGTGTCGCCAAAGTGTATTTTAACAAGGGTAAGTAGCCTAAGGGAGGGGCTAGTTGAGCACTCCAAGGGGAGGGGTGAAATAGAATCCTGGAGGAGCTCAGCCAATCAGGGCAAAGCTAGCCAGCCAGGCCCATATTTAAGGGGGGCCTGAGGGAACAATTTCTGTTCTCTGCCTTGGGTCGTTAATCCTGGAGGGAGGTTAACGAAGGGGAGAAACGGGCCCTTAGCTGAGGAGGCTAGAATTAGGGTCCTGAGTCTATTAGTATATGATTGATTCAGTTTGTGAAGATATTTAAGGGCAAGCTAACATATATTGAACTGATTGAAAGTTTTATTCATGAAGTTGGAGAGTCTTTAGACTTAGTGTGAAAGCTAAGGACTTGTTTGGCAGTTGAAGTAACAAAGTGTAACTTTAAGAAGAAGCTGACTTTAAACTTTATCAATAAAAACATTTTCTTGTTGTTTAAGAAGACTTTGGGTGGTTCATTCCTGTCATAGGGACTGAAAGATACAGTATCACAGACTAGCTAGGCAGAGCTAGTGGGGGAGGGAAGTTTGGTGAATCTAAACTCCATCTTGTTACATTATTATTCAGCCCATAGGGGCAGAGAAGAAATATACTTTTAAAAGGAAGTTCTGACATTATATCCTTGTTTAGGATATCACAGCACGCTACCCAGACAATAAAATAACTATAACCGTAACACTAGAACAACAGGCTGTTAACAACTGGTGGCAGCATATTTAACATTGGTGGCAACAAGCAGCTTTATTATAATATATTTGGAATTTTAACTGAGGACAAACGCTGGGAATATAAGTATTTGAGATTGAGCTTTTTTCCCTGGTGTTACACACACCTGCGAGAGGACCCATCAAGCCCAGGAGGGCAGCCCTGACAGGTCAGCATGGCATGGGATGAGAAGGTGGGAGGTACCTGCAAAGAATGCACTAGCTCTGTCTCGGTAAGCCAGTGCAGACAGGCAACCCGGACAGCTCAGTGCAGCGTGGGGGGGGGGGGCAGGAGGTGCATGCCCTCCGAGTGATGGCAGGCAATGAGCAGGTCCCCACTGGCTGCCACCACTACAAGATGCCAGGGCGTGGCCGATCCAGGCAGTGGCAGGGTGCGGCACCCCAACACGACACCAAGGTGGTTCGATCACACCCCCAACATGGGCCTGCCAGCCAGCAAGACTAATAGTAGTCAATGGTGGCAGCTAAGAGGTGTGACTTCTGGCTTTTGCAGCAGAGTGCACACACAGGTACACACACAGGGGACAGGATGGCCATTCACACTTTGTCCAGTAAGGGATACTTTGAGAACACTTCCCTCATGATGTGGGTGGTCATCCTGTCTCCTGGCTGTAATGTGAAAAGGCCGCTGATCTATGGGCCTTTCTCCCACATGCTGGAGCAACTTAAGAGAGGTCCTACTCCCTCCCCAAGTATGTTCTATCCATACAAGTGACCCATTTCAGCAGCACAATGAGGCACACAGCCAAAATGTGCTCCCAGGATCTCCAAAGGCCAGGAACTTTTGGAGCATTCCACCCTGGCTCTAATATTAGTGTGAACTCTGGATCTGGCGTGAGGGCTGGCATGGAACAGAGAATTCCACTGTGGATGGCCTTGTTCCAGGTTGGGACAGATATTGTTTATTCTGCACCTGGTCTGGAATACTGAAAGTAAGTGCAGAAATAGCCTTCGTTACTTCCTCTCAGGGTTTGCAGGTTACTACTTGTACCATTTAAAACAGTTTTAAAACAACTTTTGTTTTAATTTGACCTTTTAATAAAACTTACATTATTTTAAGTGACCTGTCTGGTCATTTCCCCCTCCCCTAAGGATCACCTGTCAGTTGCTTTTCTGTAAGAATCAAACCCATGTCATCAAAAGATCCGAAAGCCTCTCTGCATGTACAGAGTGCAGATCAAGGCAGTGGAGGGGGGAGTGCCGGAACAGCCTCATATTCTTTCACTGGCATTGGTTGCCATCTACAGGGACCCAATCTGAGGTAAAGTCAGCAAAAGAAAATCACCTTGGCACCAGTGTTTCCCATATTCCTTATCCGATACTCATAAGGGAATGTGACTTGTGACCTGAAATGCACAATCCAATAGTTCAATGAAGTTTTGCTTCCCTTTCCTCAATAAATTATGTCAACTTACTGGTAACCCTTTTGTGTGATGTATGTGACTTTCAGCTCACCAATCAAAGCTTAGCCGTCAAGAGAGTGAGTCTCTTTACCAGCAGCAACAGAATGCCTTGTATGCTTTGATATCATCTGAGCACTTTGGGTTTCCGTAGACTGGATGTTTCTGGGTTTGAGTACTTCAGATTCACAAGTTCCGGTTCACGATTGTCTCAGAGTTTATGTAGAGCTTCTTTTACAACCAGAACTAAAAGAATCTGAAGGTTCTCACAATATGTGTTTTTCACAGCTGCTGCTGCTGCTGCTGCTGCTACGCTTTTATTCTAATCAATAGTTGCAGTGGACTCTACAGAAATGGCTGCTTCTTGTTCAAGTCATTTGTTAGCATGGTAGAAAGACAAGCTTGTTTTATCAGAAATGGTAGAAGCACTAGAACTGAACCTCCATATCCATTTTTCTGTTCCAGAATAACTTGGGGCAGGACTGCAGGGTGACATACCCTCTCCAAACACATTGTTTTTCAATGCCATCAAATTCGCATTTCTTGGCCAAGTTTTCCAAATCCGAAGTGGTTTTCCACTGTCTTATTCTGGGTTTCACTATCTTCTTATGGGCAGATGCCAGGGATCAGACCTCTTCCTTTCCAGGCAGTTGCTCTGCCACTGAGCTAAAGTCTAGCAGCTTACCAATCTAGCCATTAGCTAGTTGTAACCACTGCTTTATGGCCTTGATCAGAGGCTACAGCAACCTCCTATACAATGCTGCATCTCTTTTCAGGATAAGGGACAGGATTTAAATGCTGCTGACAGTGTCTGACAAAGGAGATATAAAGATGCGATAATAGTTCCTTTGCTAAATGAAGTAAGATTAGAATGTCTTGTGAGGGGAAAATCAAAATGCACTGAATGAAAATTTATATGCAGGAAAAAGTTATTCAGACACATAATCCACCTTTCTGTCTCAACTGGACCATGCCTTCCTCTTGGGAGCTGGAGAGGGGGGGGGGACATTGGTTATCATATGCTTTTGTTTTTTTAATTACTGAGATTGTTTTTTACTTGTATTGATATGTTGCATTCTTTGATGTGATGATTATTTATTGAGATTGATTTTATTTACTTGTATTGATTTGTTCTATTCCTTGTATTTCTTTTTTCTGTTTGTTGTAAACCGCCTTGAGCAAAATTTTGTTTTTTGGAAAGGCGGTATACAAATAAAAATGGAAATGGAAATGGAAAATGATAGAAATACTCTCATTTGCTGTAATTTTGGAAGATACACACAGCTTATTCATATCTCCACACAGACATAAGCATTGTGCCTGCATTGTGTCCTTTCCTCACCCCTCATCAATCCCTTTTGGTTCATATTAGCCAACTGCACACAACTTGTTCTAATGCCCAGTTTCTACCCAGCTTTGTGGTAAACACATTTAGTAAGATATACAAGGGGCTGCAGGGAACTACAGCAAGCTCCATTTCTATTTTTAGGGTTAGTTTATGGATTTATCAGGCAGCACAGCTAGATTAAATGAGAAGTCCTGGGTCAATAAGCTCTGCTGGGCTAGCTTCCCATCCTCTGTTCAGCAGTGTGTGTGAAGGCTACTTTTGCCTGCAGTCTGGCAAAAACCTCTGTCTGTCTAACCAGAATATTGTTTCTTTGCCTGCAGGAATCTGCCTCACCTCCCTTTACTAGCAAATTCTCATCCTCCAACCACACCTCTGCAAGAAAAAGAAGCAATGATGAAAGCTGTAGTGCATCCCATTAAGACACTCAAGACATCCCATGGGTGCCAGAGTTCAGAGAGAGAAATGCACTCTCTCCACTTCATGCAATGCTCCCTGGTCACAGGTCTCTCAGGAACTTATAGCAACAGCAGGCCATCCAAACATATTAATTTATTATGTGAAGAAATTCACGCAAGCTTTAATCACAAAAGTTCTGTCACATTGGAAAACTGAACTAGTCCAAAGCAATTTTAAGCTTGAAAAGTAAATACTTCACCTCAGACCAAGAAACAGATAGGCAGATAGGTAGCTAAATGTTTGCTAAATGGGTGTAATGTGTTTTTCAGACTGGATAAGAGAGAAGGCAGGGGAGCCATGGCCCTGGGGCCCAGTGGTTCTGTGGGGAGGGGGTGTAGAAAGCTGTTATATCCAGGATCCTTACTGGCACTTGGCACACCTGTGAACATTTGTTGTTACCATGCCAATGCCTGGGTAGCTGTGTTTTGTAAAAGTGCAGATGTATCACCTTTATAAAAATCTGTTACCTGCTTTTTAGTCCAAAAAAGGATTCCAAATCACTTCTTCCCTCCACACAAGAGACACAAAGAGAAAAGACAGGAAAAAACAAACTTTGGTGCCATTTCTGATTATTGCAATGCAAAATCCTTTCACCATCTAATATTGTAGACAATTTTGTTTTTCAATTTTCCTGCTGCAACCTGGCTGCATGGGTGCAGCTCAGGAAGGTGACAGCTCAGGAAGCGTCAATGGCAGCCCAGTCTCAGGAAGCTGATGGAATAGCAGCTCCACATAAAGTGCATTACATCAGTCTAGCAAACATGAAACTAAGCAAGATTAACTATAGTCTTCTTTAGCCTACAAGACCACAACTTTGAGCCACCGCAAAGAGCTACTGCAAAGATAACAATGAATACAAAAGGTCTTTCAATTCCCAAATCCCACCAGTAAACAGGCTTCATAGACACTTGGGTTGCGTTCCCATTATCACTTAAAACTGTTTAAAAACTGTTTTTAAATGGTTTGGATCCTCACCGTTCCCACCCCCAATCAAGTAAAATGGTTTAAAAACAGTTTGGATCCTCGTTGTCCCCATTGGCAATCAGTTTCAGGGGTATTTTGAGGATTATTTAGCTTTAAAATGGAATAAACACCTGATTTTTCAGGGATTTTTTTCCGGGTTTGGCTTTTAAAACACTTCTTCCTCACTGTAGTGGGAACACCAGAGCAGTATTTGGGCAAATACATCATGAAATGGATTAGGGTTTCACCATGCAGGTCAGCCCTTTCAGTTAAAAGTTACAGCAGCCGGTTTCACTGTTAAAATCCACCCTGTACAGCAGCAGTTTCAATGTAGCAATCCACCCACTTCACACCAGATAACAATGTTACAATTCTGCACAATTCTGGCTCTTTAAAAGTTCTGACCTTTAGAAAGGGAAAGGAAGGAAAGTTGCTGCAGGTTCTGGGAGATGTGTGAATGTTTAAGGCTGTGTGTGCAGGCAGCAGAGCCAGGATGCTTTTTTCAGAGGGAACCTCTGCTGGAGGTGAGCGGGTGAATGGGGCTTGAGTTGCCACTGCTGCTGTGTGCCCTGGGCAATAGGGAGAGGAGGGGAAAGAATCCCTTTCCCCAATCCATTTTTGGAAGCATTTTAAGTGTTTAGAGTGGGGACAGAAAATCGAGGTTGAATCCGATTGCCAGATGGTCTTTGCTTCCTTTTAACACACTTTACATATCAATGCAAATCCTGATGAAAATCTCGATGTATATTCCGTTTTATTCCTTAAATGGGAACTCGCCCTTGGTAAATCTGACAGTCAAGCCAAAATGTCAGATCACTTCCTTAATTTATCTTTTTAAAAGGAAACAGCAATTAGAGGGAATTGGTCCAGGGTCTTCCAAGAAAAGTTAGATTTTGAGCTCAACATGCTTCTATTACCACTCAAAACTGGTACACTGTTTCTGAGAACTTGTAGACTTTTGAATCTGATCTCAGGGATTCAAAAACTGTCTAGGGCCAAGGAAAGAAGCATTGTACACAAGGCACCTGTTGTCCATAGAAATATTTGTTTCTAGCTTTCTACTAGTCAGGTCCTGTTTCCTAATTGTACATGACAGGAAACAGAAGCCCAGAGTCTGGTGGAAAAGTTCTTCCTTCCTGACCAGAGGGAAGACCAAGCTTAACTCAGTTTGCAGATGCAATGCAATTTGGTGCTGCTGGCTCTTTCATTGCTCGTCAGACAATTAAATTACGGAGCCCACTATAGAAGCCACAATGTTTTTCTTTTTTCCATCCAAACAAACAATAAGATCATTGTAGTCTTCGGGGCTGCAAGAGAGAAAGGGTTTCCACAGGTGTATCCTCTGTATCTGAGAAACTTAAGCCTCATTACTTATGGAATCTGAGTGATTCCTGAATTCCCTGGGGGATTTTCTGATTGGCATGGCTGGTTGTCCTGTCAAAGCTCCGGTCTTTCTTTGGAATTGGTAGATGAGCAGAGCTATCAACACAATCACTCTCGAGTACCCTGGCAAAAAGCACATTGGTACACCATGGAGCTATGGGCAATGAAAAAGGAAGGGCAACAGCTAGAGTGCAGGTGACTTAAATCCTGCCATGAGGCTGACTGGACACGGGTCAGAGCACATTATCATGCTGACCATGTGCCAGCTAAAAAAGGGGTGTGTGTGAAGATCCCTGCCCAACGCCTTCTTTTGCTATTTTATTTTAATTCTGTAGTCACTAATTACAGATCAGTCCTATAGCAGTGGAGATACTGTAAACCACCGGAGCTAAGTACTAGAGTACTATATACACAATTTTGCAAACGTGTCCACTATGCAACCTCTCAACTTTGGAGGGAAAGAGGCTCAATGTATTAGTCGATCAGATAAATGGTATTGATTTAATTTATATATAGGTGGTAACAGAACAAGTCTGCAAGATACAAAGTGTTCTAGCAATTTATGATACACATTATCCATAATGCTGCTATTTCCTTTAAGAGTGCTTGTAGAACCAGTCTTGAGGAGAAAAGACAACACAAGAAGAACCGTGCCATTACAGTACCACCCAAGGAGACCCTTCTCTGTACCTTCTGCAACCGGACTTGTCTATCCCACATTGGCCTTTTTAGCCACTAGCGTGCATGCAGCAAGCATGGGTTGCTGCATAAATCTTCGTTCATGAAGCTAAGCCATGATGATGATTTATGATACCTATGATGAAGCCAACAAAAATAGCATGCCTACTTACAAGAAGTGGGTTGCCAGGTAAAACTGGGTATAACCAATAGATATAGCTTAAAAAGCAAAGTAAATAAGAGGTAGGAGCTATGTCTCTGACACAGACATTCCTTTGCCTCCTAACTAATTTTCTGATTAGGCCATCCGAGGTATTTGCAACAGTCCTCCATGCAGCTTATTCAAAGGAGACCTAATCTTCTTTAGCAGCAAACAGGGGGCAGGCTTCTTGTTCAATCCAGGATGTAGCTCCACATTGTAAGTAGTAAGTTGTGAAGAATATAGAGGGGGAGAGACACTGACAAGAAGCGTAGAGGGGTGTGGAAATCCTGCAAGAGGATGAGCTGAGAAAAGATTCTCTAAAACCTACATGTCACATAGTCCAATAAATGGCATTATCAGGAAGATGGCATATCTCAGGTCTCCAGTCCGGTGCTCTGCTGGCTTTGCATGAGAACATGAGGCTCATAACTGGTTAAAAAAACAACAGAAGGTATATAGCACAGCCTGTTTTTTGACACATGCTGAGAATGCTTCAAATAATGGAGGTGGCTGAGTCATTATTTATAAGGTGCAAAGCATTAAGATCCTTGTCACTGCATGCAAAAATCCTATTAGTGTTTGCATATGTCTGCATGTGTGTACACATGCACTTGTTTCTGTGTATGTCTGTATTAGTTACATGCATGTATGCATGCCTACAATTTCAGAGACCTATTAAGTCACTGGTGTGCTCAAAATTCAGGTTACCACAATATAAACAGCCATTCCTAAACTCTGAAGACCTGGGAGTAGCCCCTGGAGTGCTGTGCCTGCCTCCTTGCACAGTGCCTTGCAGAGATGATCACCCATGATGATCAGCCACCATCTCTTGTGGAGAATATCAGCTTCCTCTGGGTGATCCACCTCCTTGCCCCCAACTGTCGGATACTGTCAGGCTCCATGTTCAAAAGTAGTGTGGTGCCCTCCTTTTATAATGCATGCAAGAAGGCCGTACAGAAATAGATATCACCCACTGCCATCCATCCCTGCCCAGTCATGTATTTCACTGCCAATCTCTGGACGAGTGGTACTGGATCACACGGCTCTTTTCTCTGCCTCACTAAACACTGATGTGGGGCAGGGAGAAATGGTGGTGTTTCAGCTGTCGGTGGTGTTAGTTCTCTCACTACCTCTCTACCTCTCCAGCACTGAGGTCTCTCTGGGCCCTGCTGCACTTGGAAGAATTGGACACCACCCACACTGCTGAACTCATGTCAGAGGCAATGGACCTGCAGTCATTTTTGCTAGTCTTCTGGATTGGAGGCTGAGGAGGGAGTTCTCCCTGAGGATCAGCTGCCTGGTGGAGAGACCACCTAGGGCCTTTTCGCACTTCAGCCCAAAGATGATAATTAAATTAGGCGACATCTGGGCTGTTACAGCCTCCAAGTGCCCCTGTCTTCCCAGAAGTTGCCTAATTGTCAACTGCGACAAACCTCCCCTGTGGCTGCAGGCCACTAGTGGCACATCAGTGAGTAGCCTCCTAGCTTTCTGATGGTGAGGGAGTGCCCAATTCCAATTGTCCACAGTGTTTTGAATTGTAAGCCTCTTTAGCCAATACACCCAGTCCCTATCTGGACTGCTATCCAGACAAATCACCTTGCTCAGCTTTAACAA
>MTQE01001714.1:85103-96078 GCA_014337955.1 Aspidoscelis marmoratus | reverse complement strand
TCCAGAAATGGTCCCAGAAGTGGGCCATTTTTGGAGCATGCAAAATGTCATCAGGATTTAGAAATGGCCATGGGCAGCTCCTGCAGCTCTCACATTTCTTCATGGCAGTGAATTTATTTTTCTTGAAGTGACACACCATCCGAGTTATGCTCATTTTTTTGATGAATTTTGACAAACCAAGCTCAAAAGGTTGCCCATCACTGAGTTAGGATTTATTTATATTTTTTGAAGTTAGGAGGTCTATTTTATTTTATTTTTTATTTTGTTCCCATTTGTTTTGTTTTTTAACTTCAAAATAAGATATGTGCAGTGTGCATAAGAATTTGTTCATAGTTTTTTTAAAAACTATATTCTGGCCCTCCAATGGTCTGAGCGACAGTGAACTGGCCCCCTGTTTAAAAAGTTTGAGGACCCCTGCATTAGACAGAAGGCTATCGGGGGGGATAGCCCGAAAGGCGTGATCTCCCCCCAGGACTGCAGTACTGTTCCCAAAACAAAAAAGATAAAACAGGCTAGCAGCAAAAATGGGAGAGAGAGCTATTTTTCCAATTGTTTTTAAAATGTGTTTTTGAGCTATTTACTCCTCGGAAAGCCTGGGAATCAAGATTTGAATGGAGACAAAGGATTTCCAAAACAATTCCAAAATGTTTTAAAACATGAGTGGGAATGGGGCCTCAGTTTATATACATTAGTTTGAGTCATATGCAGAATAATAAGAAAGAAAGATGTGTGCTATACAATGCAGCAGTCAAATGGTGCCTCTGGGAAGAAAGTTTGCATAATAGAACCCCATATAGGTGCACACACATGGAGGCCCTTGTACAGCAAGGCTTGAAGATATTAATGGACCATAAGGGAACCCATTTCAGAGAAAGAATTTGTTAGCAAAAAAAGATGACATGAGAAACAGAAATGCAAATTAGCAAGCTAGTAAGAGGGGATTCAGCTGTTTTAACATTTAAGGATCTTTACAGGTACCATGACACAGATAGATGCTAGCTCATCTGAGGAAAAGCTTGAATCACATTGGTCAGTGCAAGTGATGATGCTGTAGGTTTCTCCTGAAGTCTACTTAGAAGCTGAAACCACATTTGCTGTCTTGATGTTGAAAAGCTCGTAGAAAGCCAAGGAAGAAATGAGGAAAGTAATTTATTATGATGTGGAGCTACGTAGTCTCCTGTTCAGTTGTCATATGAGAACATGTAACTGAGAGCACGGCTGCCCCAGTCCCATTCCAGTGTCCTGAGGCATTTCCGCACTGCATCGCGTTCGAAACGGAACGCGTTCAGGCGGAAAGCTTAAGGCAGCTTCGGGCGCTTTCCCCTTTCACACACAGACGCGCCAGAACGCGTGTAAACGCGTTCTGGAGCGTCTGGGTGCGAATGCTCAAAGCGCCCGAAGCTGGCTTAGCCGGCAAATGCCGGCAAGGGGCGCGCAGACAGCCGCGGAGGCAGATCGACAATCAGCTGTTTGTCAAACAGCTGATTGTCAAAGCCGCGCGGCGTCGGAGGCGAGCCCGCAGCCGTTCGGGAGACAGAAGCAGGCGCGAACGCTTCTCCTCCCGAACGGCTGCGGGCGGCTCGTCCGCGTTGGAACGCATGTAGAGCACTTCAAAGTGCTCTACATTTCGAACGCGGAAAAGACAGCTGCGGACACGTCGGAACGCAAGCCGCGCGCGGGCAATGTGGATGACGTGTCCACAGCTGTCTTTTCCGCGTTCCGTTCAGCCCCGTGCGAAAACGTCTCTGGAGTCAGCCTCCTTTTTCCTGTTGTAGTGTAAATGAAGTGACCAATTCTGATGTTTCATGAGCTTAAATCCAGGAGGATAAGAATGCCAGGTTTGGCCACAACTCAGATCAAGGTGATGAAACTGAATCTTCCTGATTGTCCTATAGTGCTGCTCTGTGGTCACTACTGGAACAAGACTTGTGAGCAATTTCTACCTTTTTATTCTGGCAGGGATTCTGTGCTTTTCTAAGTTACTCAGTAAAGAAAAACACAAATGAAACTATCCTAATATGGGGATGAAGTGATGGTTCTGTTCCCTCACTGTCATGTGGTTTTCAAAAGTGCAGCAGCTTGACAATCCTATTCTGAATCCTCTTCATGGTGCCATTTCATGAAATGGTTGCCTGCTTTCTTAATAGGTCTCCACAGCACAGAAATTACTCATTATCATAGGAGTGAAAACTGAAAAAGATTTCCAAGAGCTCCAGAGATTGGATACCAAACGGTAAATGGGTGATGCACACTGGGTCAAAACAGTAAACACAAAACCCAATTACACCTATACACTGATGGGGGCTGAGCTTTCTGTGACACACCCAGATAGGGACCTTGGGATTCTGACTGGCAGCTCAATGGAGGTGCCAGTCTAATGCACAGGGGCATTGAAGAAAGCAAATTCAGTGCTAGGTATAACTAGGAAGGGATAAAAAGTAAGTTGGCAAGCATCATTGTACCTTTTTATAAAACTAAGTTGAGGTCACATTTGGAATATTATGTACAATTATGGTCACTACACATGAGGAAGGATATCATGGAATTGGAAAAGGGCAGAAAAGAACAACCAGAATTATTAGAGGACTGGAACATCTCCCTTACGTCTAGGCCTGTTCAACCTTGAAAAATTGTGCTTAACGTGGGAAGTGTGGAAATGTGCATGGTGTGGAAAAAGATGAATTGAGAAAAAATTCTTTTCTCTGTAGCACAAGACTAGTACCAGGAGTCACTCTATGAAGCTGATAGGCAGGAAAGCTAAGACTGACAAGGGGAAGTTGCTGCTGCTGCTGTTGTTGTTGGTAGTCTGTGGAATTTATTACCAGAGAGAATTATGACACTAACGACTTTAAGAAAGGAATGGACAAGTTATGGAGTACAGATGTATCAATGGCTGCTAGAACGGATTATTAAATATTGCCTGCAGGTTGGAGAGACAAGAAGGATTTTTCGAAAGGCCATTTGCCAGGAGTGGAGAACAGATAAGGGATAAAAATGCTGAGAAGCAAATGGTGGGTCATTTGTAGGGTCCATATGCTAGATGGGATATTGAACCAGATGGTCTGTAGCCTAATACAACAGGATTTCTCTTAGGGGGCGTCCGCGTGCCAATTTGGTACAGTGCCGAGAGTGGGATTGGCGCTGGCTGCCCACATGGGCTTTTGATTTGGCACGCAAAAAGAGTTCCAAATTCCCCCATACAGCACCAACAGGGGACCAAATTTGGCACCCTGGAAAATGAGTCTCACCACTGTATCGGGGGCCTGGACACTTGAGGACTAACAGCGAGGAGTTGAAAAAAAAGTTAAAGTTATAAAAAATGGCCCTAAAAAATAACTTTAGTTTCAAAAAAAAATTTTTAATGGCAAAAGCTGCGATTTAGCAGCAGTAGGCGCTTGACAAGTGACAGCTGCCAGTTCTGACAGCTGACAGCAGCCGCTTGACTTTTGTGCACCTGTGATCCAGCAAAAAACCACAGGGAATGCCGTAAACTTAAAATCAAGCCTGCCTTATATCGCCTAGCAGATCAGGGGTGCAAAATAAGCAAAAAGCACACCCCAACCCTGGCTGTCCATGCCTAAGTAATTGCGCTGACAAGAAGTGATAAAGGGGTCAAATGGCTGCCATTTGCCTTCCCCCCCCCCCCCACACACAGCACAGACAGGAGCACTCATGGGGCTGTAGAACAGAGGGTTCAAGCCTGGAAGGAGAGGTGTATATTAATCAGCTCCATGCCGGGACTGACTCATCAGAGTCTCTGATTCTCCTCTGCAGTCATACATCTCTTTAACTCTTTCCTTGCCCTCCTCTCTGCCTCCTCCTTCCCTCCCCCGTCTCTCTCCCCCCTCCAGCTCAAGCCCTCCTCTCTCTCTCTCTCTCTCGTGTCTCTCACACACATGAGAGAGGGTGGAATCCCTGTCAGACCCGTTAAAATGATTAAGAGCAGCCAAAGCGCTGCTCTCATTTTAGCGAGGCTCTGAACGTGTGCACATTAGCCCCCCCCCCCCGAAAGCTGCTCAGCTGAGTGCAGGGCAACCCAGATGAGTGCCTGACCGTTGCCTTGACAGCTGAGCAGGTTTCAGGTGGCATTCTGGGACCTCAAGACAGGCCAGAACCAGGCTGCCAGCCAGTGGGCTAATGCAGCCCAATAGCAGCCACCCGGGGCAAGGCATCCTGCCCCTGCGGCAGCCTTTTCAGACTGATATACATGAGGACAGAACGACCATTTGCACCTTAGCCAGTAAAGGGACATGTCCCTTATCAGCCGAAGCGAATGCTTGTTCCGTCCCTGCGTGTACCAGCTTTAGTGCACTATGCGAAAAGGCCTCAGGTCATGTAAGGGTCAGCCTGGATCAGAAGATAACCAGACAATTGTTTGCTGCAGGACTTCTGATTAAACTGGGCAAAGCACTGTGCCAAATATATCTGTGTATGGGAATTCCTTCAAGCCGTTTTCACTGGGAAATCATATGTAAGAATAAAGCTAGAAGAGAGACCAACAAAATTAGATTTGGGGGTATTTCATTTGAATCAAAGTCTTGAATGTTTGAGAAAAGCACTCAAAATGCTTGTTTGAATGCCACATGCTAGCATTCGAAATTCTCCTCTGAACTCAAGTTGAAAATCATCAAATATCAATAGATAGAACCTTCTGACAAGTGAAGCTTGAATTCATAGAGTGATTTCATAGTCATTACTACAATCTGTAGATGTCATTAAAGTTGCTTTTGTCTTAGAAATCCTCTTGTCCTCAGCAACAGCTAGCATACATTAAATTTGTCTGCTGCATCACTGCAGCAAATTATGCAAAGCCTGTTCTAAAATTTCCCCTCTCTATAGTTCAAGAGGATCAAGCCGTGGATTTCACTTCTGGAAGATTTCCAGGCCTGTGCTTTAGTTTAGGACATCCTTCTGGTATATGAAGGACTTGATTTGTATATGAAGGTATATGAAGTCTGACTTGTGAGGTTTGATAAGGTTCACTGTTATGGTGTTGCGACACGATACTGGGATGCAGAGATCACTCATCCTTGCCTCCTCATGTTGCTGTGAGTGTGTTCAAAAAGTGTGTGGTCCTCATTAACATATTCTTGGCACTTGTATATCCTGCATTAAGAACTCATTCAAGCACTATAAAGAGCTATGACAGCTGTTCCTACCACCCTCCCTCCCCTCACCATATGGACTCATCTTAATGCATCTCCTGTCCTCTGTTAACCAACACATGAAATGGCAAACTTCTGTGGCCATTTCCTGTGTTCCTTGAAACAGCTCAGATGGAAACATTGCAGCAGGGGAACAAAAGTTCCCAGGCTATAATGTTTTTGCAGCCAGAGAGGAGGAGGAGCTGCTGTAGTAAGCTCTTTGCTTGCAGCACTGCAGCAGACAGACTCTGCCATCATGTGGAATCTGCTGAAAGGACCTTGGAAAAGTCTTGGCATCTCAGATGTGGATGCTTTTCCTACTGAGCCTCCCCTGGCATTGATACCAGCAACAGTTAGTTGATGTAAAAGTTCAATTAAAGAAAGGTTCTCATTTTGTTGAGACATTGAAATGCATTTCATGACATCTGGCTTTGTAGTTTATGTTGAGCATGAGAAACCCATTCTTTTCATTTGTAAATGTAAATATGTAATTCACTGCCTTCTTACCTCACTGTTGATTGATAGGATTTCTCAAATAAAGATAAAGAGAGAGAAAATGACCAGTTCTGGAACTATTCTTGCAGTGGCAGAAGTTCCAAGGGAATCTGTTGCCAATAGAGCTGCCAATGAAAGGGTATCAAATGGGTCTATGATAACACAGGGGGAAAACCTTGACTCCTTTTCTGGCTGCTTGTTGGTAGCCTCAGAAGGTTCTTAGCTAGAAGTGGGCATGATCATCAGAAAAGCCTCCTCCCTGGGTGCTGGACATCGCAACTCCAACTCTCGGTATCTGCTAGCCCTGATGTGGCACATGCTTCTAGGCCACATTTTGTCTGGCATTTTAGTCTGGCGTGAACTCAGCCTGAGTCTCCAGCATTCCGATAGTTTTGAAGGGATTCCCCATTTCTGCGGACTAAGGCCCTGTGCCCATGCAATTGAAAGTCTGCTGGAACCCTTCTTTTGCCTCTGAGCAGCCCCATTCCAGGCTTTACAAGGCGCTTAGGGAGCTTAGGAAAGTGAGACACCCGCGATAAAATACGTGCACTTTAAAGAAGAGTTCCAGCGCTCTTTCGGCGATTTGCGGGTTTTGCTCGCTATATCTGCCTTGAGGACGCTCCGTGGCAAAAGGGGCGGGGATTGCTTGCCTGCACACACAGCCAAAAAGCATTCACACATCTGAGAAATGCAGCAGGTTCGCTTCCTTTCCTTTGTAAAAAGAGCCAGAATTGCTCAGAATTGCAACATTGTTATCAAGTGATCTGTGAAAGCCTTAAAAGAGAATGAGCGAAGGATCGCGCTGCCGATGCCTGCAGCCGCTGACTGCCGGGGCAGAAAGCCTTTTCTAACAGAGAACTGAGTGAAAGTCAGTGCTGAAAGTGAATGAATGAGCGATCATCTGCCTTTGCTAGGGCCGGGAAGCCGTTTCAGGAGACGGAGATCTGGCTATTTTTCCTTTTAACAAGAGAGGGGGCGGGGGGGGGGGAAGGTGCCCGGAAAGAGAAGACGGCTACCATGGGGACAGAAAGTCTGTTTAGATCGCGGCTACCATGGGGACACTTATTCCGGAAGTGGAGGGGACTTTTAAAGTCAGCTATAACAGAGTGACGGCAGAGGAAGCCGAGAGGGGCTAATAAGTCTTTTGGGGACAGGGCCTAAGTGTCCAAAAATCCAGGAAATCCCTATTCGGATTATAACAGGACTTGCTGCAGAATCCTGGAATAATCCAAATATTTATTAATGGGAATACTGCCACCATGCCAGTCAATTCCTCCTCCACCCAGCATTTGCCTTCCCCTGTCCTGTATCTCCATCTTTCATCATCTCCCGTCATTTGCCTCCCCCCCCACACACACCATTCCTCCATCTGTTGGAGAATGGTGGGGAAGGCAAACAGCAGGATGACAACGAAAATGGATGAACGGAGTGGGGAAGGAGGCAAACGGCGGGTGGCAGTGGAGGAGACTGCCATGTCTGTCATCATCTCCCTCCCACCGCTTCCCTGCAGTCAGGATGGCTGCAAAGAGCCCTCGGTGCTGGTCAAAAAATCTGAGTTAAAACCCAGACTTTTTTGACCAGTTGGAACAAGGCCCCAGAGGCAACATTCTGGAAGCAATCCTATTTCTTTCCTAATTCATCTGCTCCTCAAGAGGTAACGTATCTCTCCTCTAGAGTCACGCACACTGAAAAAGTGGACAGACAATTGCTCTGTGAGCAGACAAAGCTAGAGCTGACAAAGTGTAGAGGCTGGGAAAGTCAGTCGTTTCTAATCTGCTGATTTGTAGTGTTGGCAGATCCGCCACTAGCCAATAACTTTTCAGTGATGTAGAGATTTGTGGTCAAGGTCCTCATAAAGAGATTTAGGAGGGTGAGAGACATAATTAAACAACTCTTTTCTGAGTATTGACTTCCAGATGAACATAGAAAAATAACTGCATTTTTCACTGTCTAGCTAAATCAGTTTCTAACATGCCAGCCTAGAAAGCCTGAAAGTGAGTTCACTTACTGTGTCATGGCTGTGTTGTGACTCATAAATTAAGAACCTCCCAAGTTGGTTCGGAGAGATATGGCTGCTCCTTGTGGCAGCCATCCATCAGAAGATGTCTAGATACTTTCAGGCCAAAACTGTTATGACCAGAAGTGAATTTAATAATCTCAGAGCTGCTCGATCAAATCATAATACCATTTCAAACACTGGCAGCTAGATTCACATCCTCTTTTGCATTAATTTCAAAAATGCCATTCCAAATATCAAACAATTCTGAGTCCAAAGTAGACTTCATAAGCGGGCCCTTTTCTCATTCAAATATTCCGATGGAAACAAGTACAGACACTGAGCCAGTTTTAAAGCTACAGCATGACTGCAATAGTTCAAGCAAGAAAGAAAAAAACCTTGTCAGACAAATTCAGTATTTTTCTATAAGGGCCTGCCGGTCAGAACCTCGTGTCAGAAGAGGTGAGTCATGCACATGGGGCATGGGGTGCTGTGGACCCCTGGGTGGGTGTGGGCACCCAGGAGGTCCCCATGGGCTCCCACTGACCTGATTGGGGTGGCAGGAGCCCATGGAACTCCAGGACAGCCCCAGCCCAGTCTCACCCCACCCCCAAAAGGCACTGCCAGCCAGTGGGTCCAAAAGGGTCCAATGGCGGGGTCCCAGGACTCCAGAGCTGTCCAGCAGGGAGAATGTGAATGCTCTCCCTACGAGACAGGTCTGGGATGGCCAGGAACTGCTTGGATGGGGTGTAGAGCATGATTTCATGCTCTATACCATGGATAGAATTAGGGCGCCCTGGGACAGGATGGGACGGTTCCGGATGGAACCGCCTGGCCTGCAGAGCAAATGCTCTGTCCCAGGGCTTGCCTAATTCTATCCCTAGGTCCAAGCATGAATAGGCATCTGGACTCTGGTCTTTGTGTTCCCTAAAGTCCATCTGTATATTAGTGTGCATTCTCCCCTCCTGATATCACCCTGTATTCTGACTTGATTCCACCTTCTCTTGTATGTCCCTTTATAATTTTTTTTGTCCATTCTATGAAGAGAAGGCGTGGGAAAGGTAGAATTCTTGCTTTTGCTTCATTTCCTTTAGTGCTAGTTCACTTGTTTTTTCATTTCACATTAACTTCACTCTCTTTCCCACTTTTGTTTCTATTCCTCATTTTGGTCTCTGCCTTGCTTTAAACCTGAGAGATGACCGGAACTCCTACTGTGTGTCTCCTACTGTGAAACTTCGTTTCTTGCTACTTAGTTATTTTGTGGAGCCCACCCTTCAAGTTGCTTTACTGTTTGACTAATTCTCCCAACTTTTAAAAGTTGAATACTGTGCTGCTTGCTGTATTATAAAGTTATTTCCTCTATGCCTTTTAGAATTCAATAAAGAAAACTTTAAGAGCAGCCAGTTTGTTCTCTCTCTTGGGAATGACTCTAAATCCTTATCAGTCAAGCCTAACCAAATGTCCTTAAAATTTTTCCTCATTGAGCTTCTCTGCAATTTCCCTTTCACTTAGTTAACATGCCTTTGGGTCTTCCAAGTCTTCTAAGGGATCCACAGCCTCCCCAGCTCACTTCCCCTTTCTAACACATATAGGGCACATCCCCATTATAAGCTTAATCCAGTTTCCTTAAACCGAAATAATAGAACCGGATGCAAACGCGAATTTGCCTGTTCCCATTACTTTCAGCTTAATCGCGTTAGATCCGGATTCTGAGGATTGTACGTGGCGTATGTGACTCTAGGGAGGACTCAAGTGGCTACTTTTTAAAAGGCGCTTTTTAGGGCTGCCCTGCCCTCTTTCTTCTGGCATGAATGTGCCACCCATAAGGGACCCCTTCAGGGAGCCTAGCTGGGTGACTGGGTGGCTGCCACTTGCCTGGATGGAGGAAAAACGGCAGCGGGCAGCCAACGATTCTTTCCCCTCCTCTCCCCATTTCCCAGGGCACACAGCAGCAGCAGCAACCCAAGCCCCCTTCACAGCCACAGCCTTTAAAACAGAACCTCCAGCTGCTTTCCTTTCCTTTCCCTTTCTAAAGGTCAGAACTTTCAGAATTGTGCAAATGTGCAGCATTGTTATAAGGTGTGGGTAGATCGCTACAGTGTAGCTTTAAGGAGTGGATTTTTATAGTGGCTGTTTTGAGGGGTGGATTTTTTCAATGAAATCACTATCTTTGGAAGCAAGCTATTGGGGGAGGGAATCCCAGCAAATGGCCTTAGAAGCGCCCCAGTCCCCCCCCCCCCAGCCTGAAAGATTCACCTAGGCATTCGTTCTAGTAGCCATTGATATATCTGTCGGCCATAAATTTGCCCAGCCCTTCCTTAAAGCTATCTAGGCTGGTAGCTGTTATGACCTCTTCTGGCAGCAAATTCCATAAACTGATGACCCTCTGGGGGAAGAAATAGTTCCCTTGTCTGATCTGACTATCCTACCCATCAGCTTCATAGATGCCCCCTTGTTCTAGTGTTCTGTGATAGAGAGAAAATAATTTTTCTCTATCTACCTTTTCTATACAGTGTATGATTTTATATACTTCAATCAGGTCCCCTCTTAAATGCCAGCTGTGATTAGGGCAATATCATGGTAGGATGACTGGATAGGTTCCTTCCTTTCACAGTTAAAAAGAGGAAATGCATTCGGCTTGTTGCTTCCTTAGAAATGTGTATCAGCTGTTTTGCAGTAGATCACAGGAACTGACTATAAGGGCATGTTCCCACTTAACTTTTAAAATCTGGGTTGGACTTTTTAAATCCAGATTCAGGACAGAGTGCACATTCTGAGCATTCCCATTTCCTTGAGGATAATATGGGCTGAATGTGACTGGCATTCACATCAAGCCGCAAAAAAACACAGCACAGAGAAGCAGGACCTTTTAATCTCCACCCCTGTTAATCTGCCCTTTCAGTTTCTCTCTGTTTTCCTCTGTAGAATGCAGGCTGTCGGCTCCTGTGTGATGCTTCCAAGAATGTATTGCTTGAGTCTTTAGATACTTCCTGCTGGCGTATCTCTCCTAATCGCAAGAATTCCTTGCTAAATTGAATCTTTTGAGGCTGGTGCTTTAATTTTTTTTTCCTTCTCCCCTTGCAATCATGTTCAGGCATGGCGAGGGAAGAGGAAAGGCCTTTGTAGCTGTGAAATCTCACCCACATCTGGCAGGAATTGGCCAGAAGGATAGATCCCCACCTGAAATAGTCTCATAGTGATCCCAAAGACAAAAAAAAAAAATATACAAACTAGAAGCAAAAACGGGTGTGAGAGCTGTTTTTCTGAAGGTTTTTTAAATTTGTCTTTTGTATTTGTATTTCTATCCCGCCCTATACCCAAAGGTCTCAGGGTGGGTTAC
>MTQE01002240.1:171423-183515 GCA_014337955.1 Aspidoscelis marmoratus | reverse complement strand
ACCTGCTGATGAGACACCTTTAAAAGGTTTGGAGCATTCACAGTCTCTAGTGTGTCAGAAACAGGATTTGTGGCATCCTTGGTTTCATAAACAGAATCACCACTGGACCATATCCTTCCTCTCCCTCCGACAATACAAGTTCTTGAAGGCTTTTTTTGCTTAGTAATAAGTTAAAACCATTTTGAATTAGGTCGATCTCAACTATTCCATGCATTTGTTTGTAACGAATATCTAGCTAAACCAGCGGTTCTCAAACTGTGGGTCATGACTCCTTTGGGGGTCGAACTACCCTTTCAGAGGGGTTGTGATGAGTCTCCCACCGTCCCGCCCCATCCTCACTCGAGCTGCCCCGCCCCTGTGCTTGGGGGTCTCCACAACATGAGGAACTGCATTAAGGGTCCGTGGCATGAGGAAGGTTGAGAACCGCTGAGCTAAGCCATGAAGGGCTCCTGGAGCTTTCAGAAGGAACTCTTGAAGAACCTGGAGTATGTTTCTTTTCTTCCCAAGTCTTCTTCACAGCCACATTGATGTTCATAGCTTTCATGCCCAGGACTCGAACAGATAATTTTATATAGATAAATAGAGTTAAATTTATTTACCAAATGTGTCAAGTTCCCCAATGGCCGAAGTTTTCTAGGTGGCTTACAGAATAAAACAAAAAGCATCCTCAAGATATTATATGGTTGTCAATATCACAGTACTGTCTGCCCCCAGGGACAATCTAGGGGGGGTTGTGTGCCTCTAAGAACATTCCAGTTGGATGAGGTCCAAAGTCACCCCAACCCGATTAGCCCCTGAACCTCTTCAGTGAGACCACAAAGTGTCCAAAATATAAGCCACAAATATCTACTGTTCTGGTGGTCAGGGATCCGGATCCTCCCTTCTCCCTGTG
Source organism: Aspidoscelis marmoratus (assembly GCA_014337955.1). Taxonomy (NCBI): domain Eukaryota; kingdom Metazoa; phylum Chordata; class Lepidosauria; order Squamata; family Teiidae; genus Aspidoscelis; species Aspidoscelis marmoratus. The sequence goes on along the minus strand of MTQE01002240.1, from coordinate 182,623 downwards.
TAGATGCATGAAAAGAGAAGGACCAACTGACAAGACATAATTTCTGCCCGTACTTTTTTCTACGGAGAACTGAAAATAGCCATTGCCTGGGCTTTCTAGTCCTCTAGAGTGGGTCTAGTCAGAAATAGCCCTGCTACGAAGTACAATCCCACTAATAAAACAAGAACATAAGAGGAGCCCTGCTGGACCAGGACACAGTCCACTTGGCCCAGCCTGCTATCTCTGCCCCACCAATTGCTTCTAGGCATCTCAAGCAGAAGATGAAGGCAAGACCTTCACCTGCTCTCTACTCCTTGTAAATGGTCTTTAGAGACATCCTTCTTGTCTCTCTGACCTGAATGCAGTATCAAGACATCAATTCTGGTAGCAGTTGATACGCCTGTCCTCCATGATAGCAGCAATTGGGGGACCCAAGCTGGAGCGAATGACATTTTTCAACTGCAAATGGGAGGGAGGGAGGGAGGGAGGGAGGGAGGGAGGAAGGAAGGAAGGAAGGAAGGAAGGAAGGAAGGAAGGAAGGAAGGAAGGAGAATCGCATACAAATCCCCTACAAATCCCTATGTATCCCCTACATATCCCCAATTGCTACTATGAGGACAGGTGTATCAATTGCTACCAGAATTGATATCTTGATACTGCATTCAGGAATCCTGTATCCACTTTGAGTCCGCTTTCAATCCACATCAGATCCACTCTGGATCCATTGCAGATGAGACTGGTGCAGCCATTTTTCCACTGCCCCAAGGTCACAAATGTAACAAAGCATTCAATTAAAATTTGAATGTCAATCTTTGAATGTGCCAACATTTGATTCAAATTGAAATGTTGAATTCATATGAATTTGGGATGTTACAAATATTCATGCACATCCCTATAACTGACATCTTTGCCTAACCTTTTCTTCTCTGGTATCCCTCAGTGGTGTTCCAATGCAGTCGGGGGATCAAATATCAGCTTATCTTGTGTCCCAGCCATTACTGCAACATCAAGGAGAGATTACAGCTAAAGGAACTTTGCCAAAGTTAGATGAATAAATAACTTGGCCCTCTGTTTCAGTCAACAAGCTTTGGACTCATTGGTGAACACACTTATTATTTTGAAATCTGATTACCATTATACACTATATTTGGACCTCTTACTGAAGATGATCCAAATGCTTCAGATTATCCAAGATTTAGCAGTGTAGATCCTCTGCAGTACTTGGAATTGCAAATACTTTATTGTTGCATCCACTTCATTGTCCTTATGAAAGGCTAGGCAATTTCATAGAGAACAAATGTATCAATAACTAGTAGGATGGATGCCTAGGTACCACCTCTAGGTTGGAGAGGCAGGTGAAGGTTCTCCTGCATCTTCTGCTTGTGATTGCCAGAAACACCAGCATCACTTACTGTGAACGTTCAATATCTTAGAAGACCTGATTGAAAAACTTCCAACGTCCTGTAGACACCTGTCTTCTTCTTGAGAAGCAACAGGTGGGCTACTGTGCAAAATAAGAGGCTGGACCAGGCAGCCTATGCGTGGTTCCTCTTATGTACTTCTGACTAGGGACGTGCGTGAATATTTGTCACATTCAAAATTTGTATGAATTTGGCTGAATTCAGACATTTAAGAATTGAATTAATGCTTCAATACATTCATACAAAGCTTTGTTACATTTGTGAACCTGAGGAGGTGGGAAAGCAGTTGCCCCAATCACATCTACAATGGATCCAGAGGGGATTTAAAGCAGATTCAAAGTGGATTCAAAGTGGATTAAGAGCAGATACGTACAGGATACATCATGATTCATAGGGAATACGTAGGGATTCATAGAGGGTTCATAGCAGGGATTTGAAATTCCTATCAAATTCGAATCCTACCACATTCAAACAGCATCTATTTGAACAAATATGAATTTTTTTGCATTCGGTTCAATATGGATCGAACACACACACACACAAAATGCACATCTCTACTAATGGCCAACATCTGCAATGGCTGAATAATTTACCTAGTTGAACATCTAACAGCAGTGTGCTTCTCCTTCAGAACAAAGACATTTCAAGAAAGCACCCCTCCCTTGTTGGCTATAAATTTAAAATCTAAAACAGAACATACAATTGGTTTGTACAATAGCTTCAATCCAAAGATTAACCTCGGAGTCCCTGTGTGAACATAGTAACTCATGACCAATCTTCCAAATATCTAACCAAGGAGTGTTTTATAGCCATGTATAAGAGTGATTTCTCATAGCATCTTATGACAAGGATTGCCTTGGGTTATTTCTGTGGATGCAAGGAAATAATTACAGAGCACCAACGCAGTCTCTACAGGATTTTTCCCTTCTTGTTATGGCCTATAATGATAATCCTTGCTTACAACTGTTTCAATCTCAATTTGTTGTTGTTGCCCATGGAATATTCTGACCAATCAGAAAATTGATTTGTGTCTGATCCAAACCAGACAGATTTCTATATAGAGAATTCAGAGAGAGAGGAAGATGATTTCCCATATTTAATTTCAAGGCACAGCAAACATGTAGGATCCTTCAGTAACAACCTGTAAAAATTCAATAAGGGGCCTCCAGTCTTCCAGAAACTTATTCACTGTTCTGCCCTTTAACAAGTTTGTCAATTTATCCATTTCAGCCATTTCGATCAATTTAATTATCCATTACTCCTCCGTACGTAATTCTTCTTTCCATTTTTGTGCATATAACAGTTTGGCTACAGTCACCATATATAATATCAGAGTCTTTATGCTATTTAAACTATCATCTACTATTCCCAACAAAAACAATTCTGGTTTGAACCTAATATTCCTCTTCAAAATTCATCTCATCAAGTTACCTATTGTCGCCCAGTACTTTCTTGCTTTTTCACACGTCCACCACATATGATAAAAAGTACCCTCTACTTCTTTTACATTTCCAACAACTCAACAACATATTTTGATACATTTTACTCAGCTTGTGTGGTGTTAAATACCATCTATACATTATCTTACATATATTTTCTTTCAATGACATGCAGGCCATAAATTTCAGATCTTTTACGCACAATTTTTCCCATTGATCCATTTGTATATTATATCCAAAATTCCTTGGATGATAGCCTGCTGTTTTCATTAGAACCTATAGGCACAATTTTTGCTGGTTTGTATGAAGGTGAACAGTGTACAAAGATGCTCAGCATTACCACACAGTTTCTCTGGCTGTGCTGGCTGCTGGTAAGCACCAAGAATGCCCCATAAAACCTTTTATAAACAGCTTTCATGTCAGCCTCCTTCACTTGGCAGCTGGAGTCTTCCCACCTACACATGAACCACACAGACTGCTGTGTCCCAGGGCCGTGTAGAGGCTGCAGCCTTTGTTCTGTTTCCAATGAACCAAAATTGCTTTTCAGATTCCCAGGAAAAACATATAATTGGTTTGAAAATTGCATCCTGACTGATGCTTGCCAGGGTTGGGAACATTGGGTGCTTCCGCATTGGCCGAAAATATATAAAAACATATATAAAAAGATCCAGTTTTTTGGCGATCCGACCTCAGGAGGATCTTCCACAAATAGTGACGGATCCTAAGGGCCCTCGTGTGTCCACACATGCACGTGGAGGCCGGATTCCAGAGAATGGATGGAGTGGGTGCTGTGCGGAATCAGTACCCATTCCAAAAGTCCTCTGGCTCGCATGCCAATGCCAGCCCCAGAGGTATGGGAATGGAGTGGTGAGCTGCCAGTCACCACATATTTCTGGCGGTGCCCAGTGCGCAGGGGAGGGGCTCCGGAAGCAGGCAGTTCTCCTTCCGCCCTTCCCAACATGGCGGCTGGAGGGACATCCGTCCCTTTGCCTGGCCATGTGCAGAAGCGTCCTGCTTCTGCACACATCCAGGTGAAGAGATGGATGTAAGACCTGATTTTTCAGGTCTTACATTTAATCTGGATTTCAGTGGCAAAACTGGTTTTAAAAAACGGTCTTGCACGCTGAAACGCGGAAGCGGCGTCCGCAAAGAGTCTCCATTCAGGTCTGCAGTGCAGAAGCCATTTAAGGTAAGTGTTTTAAATCTTACTTAAAGAGGGATTAAACCAGTTTCCACAGCTAGTGCGGAAACACCCTTTGTTATTTATTGGTTGATTGATATCCCACCATTCAGCCAAAGATCCCAGGCAGGGCGGGTAACTGCAGTAAATGGATAAAATTTACAACAGTTAAGCTGCATTCCCATAAAAGTTTAAATCCAAATCAAATCTGTTTTCGGGATCAAAAGATCCCATTTATTTTTTTATTCCCAGACTTTATGAGGGCTACCCTGCTAAAATCCGGAGGAAAAATAGACATCTTTAAAACTGTTCTCAGTCCCGTTTAGGTGTCCAGCCCACTTTTCTTTTGCCTTTGGGAATGCTAGTGGACTATCCAGGGCAGAGATCAGCCTCCCTGATGTGGATGAGTGGGCTTTCACATCTGATCCGTCCCCTCTCTTTGCCATCCTTGCAAATGCAAGCTAAAAAGGCTTGGATTTCCCCTGAATGCTACCGTGACCAGAAGAGATACATAAAAAGCAACATTGTAGTTTTCCTTGCAGCAGCTCCCTTTCAGCCCCTCCGATTCAGGCAGGAATCACTCACGCTGTCAGTTCTTTTGCTTTCCTGCCTAAGGGGAGGGAGGCTGAAAGGGAGAGTTTCTTGCTGCCTTCCTGCAATGCGGGGAGGGGGGAGGGGGACTGAAAGGGAGGGTGATTTCTTTGCATTGCCCTGTGCCTGTTCTTCTGCTCAGCTGATTCTGAGCAGGGCAGGCTTACAAGATTTGGAGAAAGGGTGGGGAGTAAAAGATCCTGTTTCTCCATGCCGGGGATTTCTGCAGATTGAGTGGGAACTTCAGAATTCGCGTTCAGCCCATGTTACGCTCAGGCAAATGGGGACATCCGGATTGTGCGCTCGGTCCTGAATCCAGATTTTAAAAGTCCAAACGGGATTTTAAAAGTCAAGTGTGGATGCGGCCTTAAACATAATTTAAAAAATACATTGCAAAATTAAGTTCTCCCTCTATCCTCCTAGCAGGACTACAGGGAAAGCCTGGAAGAATAGTTGTAAGTTCACCAGGCACTGAAAACCTTATATTGTTGGTGCTTGACAAACATCAACAAGGAGGCTGGTCCAAAACCCAGGGGCCACCATAGAGAAGGCCCCCTTTGTGCCGCAACCTCTTGCACTTGTGAAGGTTATGAAGCTACAAGAAGACGCTTGCTTTGTGATTTTAAGGTAAAGTGAAGGTGTGGGGCAGGCAATAAACCTTGTCTTAGAAACACAGTATGCAAGATAGTGTTTTCTGCTTTGCTTTTAAAAAGATGATTTCTCATTATGACACCCAGAGTTGTTATATATTTTTCCAGTGCACCACACCTTTTTCTGGTCAAAAAGAAAGCAATGTAAACAGAATTGCCATGTGTTTGCTCTCTTTAGCCCTCCCCCTCAAAGTGTTTGTGTGTGTGAGAGAGAGAAAACATTCAAACAAAAAAGATGTGGCTAGGGATTAAAGCTCGCTTCCTTTCAGGAGATGTGAAAAGTAAATGAAAGCAAGAGAAAATTTACAAAACTGAAGGAGGATGGTATATTTTTATTTCAACATGCAAAAAAGAACAACCCCACATTATTTATCAAGAGGAAAAGAATTACCCCCAACAAGAAGCAGTATATTGGTCTATTGCCATATTATAGAGAAAAATATGTTATGGGAATTGCCATGTACATGATTTAACATGTAGATTTAACTGGTTATGTTTGGAGACAATCAGAAAGAAGGAGGGAATCACTTGACTGATTTGGTTGCAAAGTTTGCTTTATTAAAGTTTAAAAAGCACACAAGAAATAACTGTACTACACAGTGAATGGTAACAGTAGGCATAGTTAGGTGAACTGGTTGAATGGTAAATAGTACCAAAGTTGGGCTACTTTGATTAATAGTAGCACAGTTCAAATAACAAGAGGCCTTTTTGCATTACAGCCGAACGGCTGTAGTGCACGAAGGCTAAGGCACGCGGGGACGTGTTCCCCATTCACACCTGGGCAGGTAAGGAACGCGTGGGCATGTGTCTTTTCCTGTGAAAGGAGAATCCATCCCCATGTGGCCTAGCCCAAAAAGGCTGGTGTGGAGGTGGGATGCTCCTCTCAGGCCTGCTGCCATTGGATCAGAATCAAACCAGGGGTGTGCAGGTGGGTCCCATCCCTTCTCTGGTTCCTTGGGTCACCTACAGCCCGCAGGAACCCCCCTGGGCACCCCTGGGCCAGGTGTAGAGCATGAGTTTGTGCTCTATGCCCAGGACGCAAGTGGGTGCCCTGAGATGGTCTGGGGCTATTCTGAATGGAACCACCAGCCCAGCAAAGCGAATGCTCCATCCCAGGGTGTCCTACATGTGTTCCTCAGGCCCGCCTGGGAAAAAGTGTCAGGAATGAAGATAGGCCGTTTCTACACTTGCCTGTCCACAGTCAGAAACAGTTGGTAAACAGAATGAATTCCTTCTGCCTTCTCTCAAATTCCTCTTCTTGATGAAAACTTCATCACGACAACTCAGGTACATTTACCCTGAATCCATATCCATCCAGTAAAGGATATTTTACAGAAGCAGAATGGTTGTAATTCAGTATTAGAGCAAACGTCTGGAAAGCAGAGTGCATGTCAGGAACAGCATGGCATCTTCGCCATAACTAATGGAATATCGTTCTGAAGAGTACATAGTATTTATAATGTAAGGTATTGCTTCTCTGTGTATGTACGTAGTGCTTTAAAGTTTGTAAACAGTCTGTTAACTTAAAATATCTATACATATTTTGAGTACCTGGCAGCTCCCTGAAGGGAATTGATTAGGAATGTGCACAAATATGTTTGTTTTTTTGTTCAGTTTGTATCTAATTGAATGCAAGAAAATTCATATTTGTTCATATAGATCCCATTCGAATATAGTAGCATTTGAATTTGATTAAATGTTTGATAGAAATCCCCACTACGTATTGCCTACAAAGCCCCTACATACCTACTCTGAATGCAAGAAATCCTCTCTCACTCCACTTTGAATCTCCTTTGAATCCACTCTGGATCCGTTGCAGATCTGGCTGAGGGAGCTGCCTTCCCACCTCCCCAAGTTCAAATGCACCAAAATATTTTATTCAAATTCAAATGTCAATCTTTGGATGAGCCAACATTCATTCTGAATCCAAATGTCCAAATTGGGACAAATTTTGAATGAGACAAATATTTTGGTGGGAAGGGGTGGAATTAACCTGGAATTGGCCTGGTGGTCCCACTATGATCTGAGTTAAGATGCAGAGGGAACAACTCTCAGGCCGCATCCCCATTATAAGCTTAATCCAGTTTCCCTAATCCAAAATAACAGAACCGAATGCAAAGGCGAATTTGCCTGATCCCATTACTTTCAGCCAGAATCGCGTTCAATCCGGATTCTGAGGACATACGTGACTCAAGGGGGGACTCCAGTGGCTACTTTTTAAATACCGCTTTTCGGGACTGCCCTGTCCTCTTCCTCCTGCCGTGAACATGCCACCCATAAGGGACCCCTTCAAGGAGCCTAGCTGTGGGGCTCAGTGGCTGCCGTTTGTCTGGATGGAGGAAAAATGGCAGCGGGCAGCCAGAAATTCTTTCCCCTCCTCTCCTCATTGCTCAGGGCACACGGCAGCAGCGGCAACTCAAGCCCCCTTCGCCCGTCACTGTCAACAGCCTTTAAAACATTCACACATCTCCGCAAACCTGCACCTGCTTTCCTTTCTTTTGCCTTTTTTAAAGCTCAGAACTTTCAATGGCAAGATCATTATCAGATGTGAAGTGCTTGGATTGCTACAGTGGATTGCTTGGATTGCTACTAGGGCTGCTGCTTTAAGGGGTGGATTTTACAGCTTGCTTTGGAAGCAAGCTATTGGGGGAGGGAAACTCATCCCTTAACACAGAAGGGTTCCCACAGTAAAAAATGTAAAACGTTTCAAGCACACGAACCGGAGTGAGACCTGTTGAAATGAGGATTAACATTTACAACACTTTGGGGCGATTTAACATGTGGAACATGTGTTAAGCCAAACTGACGTGGGGTCTGCGAGGATTGAAAATGGTTTGAAACCAAAATAAGGTTGTAATGGGGATGCGGCGTCATTGATTCAAACATCCTTCAGAGTTGTATTCCCTGTGCAAATTGTTAACGTGCAGCAGAAAACAATCCCATTGTTTTGGTTGTGGTTTGGAACTGTATTTAAGTGTGGAACTTGAACAAAGAAGTTGCTTGGTCATGAATAAGCTGATCTGTCAACTTGAGCTTAATAAATTACTATTGCATCATTATTTGCGTGAGCTGAATTTATTTTTGGCAAGTCTGCAGTCATCCCAGGTGGCAGGTGTAACAGCCAGCATTTGCCTGAAAGGAAATGATGGTAAACCAGTTCTGTATCAGCCAAGAAAGTGTCACCTTGATTCAGCCTAAACCTAATAAATAAGGTTACCGTGCCACAGATTAAAAACACATCGGTCAATCATAAATCATCGTCCAGAAATCCTGATCTCGTTGACTGTCAAAGTGAAACGGTGAGCTTTGAGTGACAGTTTAAAATTCATTTGGATGTGTGGACAACTTAATTTCCACAAGAAGAACTTTCCCTAATGGCCTTGGCCCTTTTCACATGGTGCAGACTATCCTCCAGTTTGGTCTAGTGTTTAGGGAGCTGGACTCTTATCTGGAATACCGGGTTCGATTCCGCCCTCCCCCATGAAGCCAGCTGGGTAACCTTAAACGAGTGAGTAAAGCGGGGAAAGAAAGCCAACTCTTCTTCCTCCACAAAGCCAGCTGGGTGACCTTGGGCTAGTCACAGCTCTCTTCTGAGCTCTCACAGTCCCACCTGCCTCATAGGGTGTCCTGTTGTGGGGAGAAGAATAGAAAAGCTTTGTCAGCTGCTTTGAGTCCCCTTAAACAGGTGAGAAAAGCAGGGTAGGAAAGTCAACTCTTCTTCCTCCACAAAGCCAGCTGGGTGACCTTGGGCTAGTCACAGCTGAGCTCTCACAGCCCCACCCACCTCACAGCGTGTTCTCTTGTGGGGAAAAGAATAGAAAGCTTTGTCAGCTGCTTTGAGTCCCCTTAATTGGATGAGAAAAGTGGAGTAAAAAAGCCAACTCTTCTTCTCCTTCTTCTTCCATGGTCATGGGCTGCCCTAGCCCATTCTCTTGTGCACTGGACTGCTGATACCCTTTTCCAGGGACTGTCAACATCCTAGCTTCAGAGCATGCAAGCAAAAATTTCTGGTATGGATGTGGATGAATATTTCTAACATTCCTTATTTGTACGAATTCGTATGCATTCAGACATCCGTACTTGAATTGAATGCTATGACATCCGTACATTAACATTCATACAAATAGGAACATATGAGAGCATTTGTACAAATACTTTCACTAAACTTGGGATACGTATCAGATTCTTATGCGTTAGAACCCCAGGACAACTATCACACTTCTTTACAAATACAGGTAGCAATTGCTGGCATGGTTGTAACCAAAGAGGTATTTTCTTTCATATGATTTGGGAATGTCCTATAGTATCTGAATTTTGGAAGAAGATAGAGAAAGAAATCAATGATATGCTGAATATACAATGTACAATAACAAGGAGAATGGGAGTATTACATTTGGAGTTAAATAACATTCCGACTATCCAACGGAAGGAAATAGTAGAACAATTGTTAACATGTGCTCAAATAGTCTTAGTGAGTGGATGGAAGGATAGAACGAAACGGTCTATTAATAAATGGTATAATTATATAATTAATGTGATAGCAGTAGAAATATTGAATAGTCGTATGAATGATATAAGTAATTTGGATAGGGTTAGAATATGTAAACAGAAATGGATGATAGTTAAAATATATTTAGATAATAAGCTTAGGAGTGAAAGTGAGAAAATGAAGTTACGTTTAATTTTCTCAGTGTAGTATTATGAATTGTGTAGCCTTTTCAATGTATTGTATTAAATATTTGGAATTATGTATTAGCTGGGGGGGAGGGGGGAGGGGGGTTTAAAGCAATTGTAATAAAAAAACTAATATTTTTTTTTTAAAAAAAGAATACATCCTTATCGAATAGAATCCTACCACATTTGAAGGGGATCTGTTTGAATATGAATTTTCTTGCCTTTGATTCGATATGAATCAACATGAAAAAACATTTGTGCATATCCCTACCTTAGGGGAAGGATGGACTTTTCTCCAACCATGACCAGTGATACCATGATATGATATGGGATATAACTTATGGATTCATGGAGAAATAATGAATTTGTGATTTCATGAAAGACTTAAGTGTCATTCTGGAAAACTATTGGCTCTGGGAAATGCTGACAAAAGGCCAGGAAGAAGAGTTGACCTCATCTGCTGTTTGTGATAAGAGATAAAGACAAAAGGTTTACTCCTAGCCTTGGCAACAGGAAACCTGAAGATTTGCATCTGTGTCAGCAAAAGGATGCTATCTCTGGTTCTCTTGATAAGAACATGCCAGAAACAATTTTTACAAGCTTGGAGCTGACTATTAACGTGGAATTTCTGAGTATGAAATATATATATGTTTCTCCATTATTTTTAATTTCAAACTTTGATGGGTCTTCTGGACATCTAAAAGTTAAAAGAGGAGTTTATGTTTATATGATCAAGATACTAAGATTTCCAAGCATTGGCTACGAATCTGTTTGTCTGTGTGAATGCTACTTCTTACAAGCTGGCTTTCCAGTTTGCATAAGTAACATAGTTCTGTTAATGGGATGGTTATCTGCCTAGCAGAATTCCTTCTCTATCCTGTTTTTGAGTGGAAAAGACAAATACCATGTGCTTTTGACTCCATTGCTTTGGGTTTTCTTCTTCCCAGAAATACTTGCATTTCTTGAATCATTTCCTATTTGAGTGTTTGGCCAATCTGAAGTAACTTCCTTTGGACAACCTCCAGGGATATCTTTTATAAGCACTGGAGAAATTTAGTTTCTCTCTCTTTTTCTCTTTTGCTCATGGGTTGGTAACGATGTTAAGTGTTTATCCTTTCTTTCTCCCCCCCCCCTCCTATTTCTTTTCCTTAAGAATGGCTTTGCAGGGGGAAAGTTTTTCCTAGCTGCTATCTTTTACTAACAGAGAGAAGCTGATTTTTTAAACCATTTTAATTCTGCTTTTGGGTTTTTTTCTTTTCAGTTTAG
>MTQE01002240.1:143350-157550 GCA_014337955.1 Aspidoscelis marmoratus | reverse complement strand
AAGATGAAGGCAAAACCTTCACCTGATCTCAGTTTTCTACAAATGGCCTCTTGAAACATCTTTCCAGCCTGGAGGAAGTATTTAGGGGAGAAGAGTTGGTTCACTTAGCATTATAGTCAGCTGGATCCACCTCCTTCTCAAGTAGTCTATTCATTTCTGTGTTCAGAGACCTTTTCGCACTACAGCAGAACGGCTGTAGTGCAGTAAGGCTAGGTCACGCAGGGACCCTTCCCCCATTCACAGCTAGGCAGGTAAGGAACATGAGGGCATGTGTTCCTACCTGCCTATGTGCAAAAAGGGGATCCATCCCCATGTGGCCTAGCCCAGAAAGGGTGGTGTGGGGGCGGGACGCCCCTCCCAGGCCTGCTCCCATGGGGTCGAATTCGACCCAGGGTTGGGCAGGCCTGTTGCATTCCTTCCCCGGTTCCTGTGGGTTCTAGGGGACCGGATCGTGCCGCCCACTCTGATTGTCACTGCAGTTTCAAGACGGCATTGCACTGCAATCTTCCAGCTTCTGTACACACATTTGTACATAAAATGCTTGGTTTCACCTTGTAAACAAAGTTCTAAATCTGTGTGAAAGCCGAACGTATTCTCTTTGTCACACCGCAGCAGCTGCCTAGACTGGTCTGTTCTGTTCTCACATCATAAGCCTCGAGGCAGAGACGCTCTTGTTTACTTCAAGCTACAAGATGACTCATCTAGCTCTCTAGCTCGCACCTTGACCCAGGAGTCCAGGGTTAGAAGTCTTAATTTCCCCAGCAAAGGTGTGCTGAGCAATCTTTAATTCTGTTAGTCAAATAAAATATGTCTGTGGGGGCAGCCTTGCGACCTTTTGCTGAAGGATGGGATGGAAAATTCTAAATAAATAACATTGTACGAATGCAATTCTAAAATCCAAAAATTAGATTTGATTTGAATCTTTAAAATTCGAATTCACGCCTGCCAAATCCCCCAGGCTTCTATAAATCTGACTGCCATCTCTTTCTCTACTGTGTCTTAATTCCTAGCATTGGAAATGTTTTTCACCCAGTGGCCCAACCGCTTTCCTGGTTGGACACCTCTTTCTTATGTAGTTTAAAAAGTTCTTGTCGTTCCTTTTAATATTTTCAGCAGTGTACCCCTCAAACCCTTCCTGGCATTCCTAACTGCCACCTCGCCTTTGTTCTTCCAGGACTGATGTTCCTTCTTCTTCTTCTCCTTCCCATTGTTAAGCATCCAGATTGTTTAAATGTGTACAAGTCAAATGTACCCAAGCATATGAGTGCCCACTGCAGGAGCAAAAGTGCCATGCGCTGTGTTCATATATAACAAAAGGTGCACCACTGAAGCACCTAAGAGTCAGTACTATGGCTGTGTTCTCATTGGCTGCCAATACTTCGGGGTGGATTTGGGACAGCCTTAATGCAAATCTTAATTCACAGTAAGGAGTCACCATGGGTTCAAGTCAAACCTGCCCATCCCCATGAAAACCATGGTAAATGCCTGCATCAGGATGCCGTGGTTTTCTCCACACACACACCTTGCCTGAGTGTACAATTGCCCAGGTAAGGGCTTGCTTTACCCCAAACGATCACCTGACAGCTTCCCTTCCCTGCAGTCAGCTGAGAAGCTGTCAGGCGGGTATAGGGGCTGCCATGTGCATGAGCAGAGCTCTGCCAAAATGATTAAAACAGCTGCTCATGCGCATGACAGCCCCTATACCCCCTGATAGCTGCTCAGCTGACTGCAGGGAAGCTGTCAGGTGATCGTTTGGGGGTAAAGCAAGCCCTTACCTAGGCGATTGCATGCTCAGGCAAGGGGGGACAGTTGTGATCGAAACCCCACCCGCTAATGCTGTGATCATAACCCAGGAGTGTCCCCATGCCCCAGGATAACTCATTCTTGCCCCCTAATTTGGGCTGATAACAGTTATAAAGGGGGGGTTGCTTTGTGTTTTTTTTGGATTTTGTCCCTCATGTAGCCAGAATTAGGGCTCTGCATGGGGACTCTGCCAAGACGATCTCACATTCGTCTTGCAGTATTCGGAGTATGGAGACATGCGCTATGTGAACCTCGTGTTCCCAGGACTTCTATAATCCACCTTTTCTAGCACATGATGTTACAGAGGGAGAGAGGCCCACTAGTGTGTGAAGAATCCCATCTCAAAGCCTTCTCTAAACCACCTCAGAGTGTCTTCTTTGTTGTTGTTGTGTCTGATCACATCCACAGTGGGAAAGAAAAAAGTATTTCAAGCTTAGATCAGCCTCATGAGGCTAGATTTGGGTCTGAACCTTGGGTAGGGATGTGTATGAATATTATTAATTATTCATATGAATGTATATTAATTTGGAGACTCAGATTTGAATTGAATGCTTTGGAGCATCCATAAGTATCTTCATGATATTCATGAAGCTGGGAGGTTGGAAAGCAGCTGCCTCAGTCACATCTGCAATGGATCCAGAGTGGATTCAAATTGGATTGGGAGCAGATTCAAAGTAGATTCAGGGCAGATTTGACACGTTCCAAGAGGATACATAGTGGATACATAGTGGATACTTATAGGATACGTATGGATTCATATCTAACATTTGTATTGAATTTGTATGGAACATTCACATTGAACTGAATCCTACCACATTTGAAGGGGACCTATTTGAACAAATACATTTTTTAAAAAAATTCAGTTCTATACGAATTGCTGGCAACCCCTTTTGGGGGTGGATCGAGACTGGGCTGGGCCTGTCCTTGGGTCCTGTGGGCTGCTGCTAGCCTAATCGTGCCAGCAGGAGCTGGCAGGGACCCCCTGGGGCCCACCCCCAGACCCACATGCACAACTTGCCTGGTTGACCCCTGGGTTGTCATATTGAACCGGGCATTGTGCATAGACACATGCCATGGACCATGCTGCGGACCTGCGCACAACACCACTGATCAAACTCAGCAAGCCCTGCCCACAGGGACTGCCAGTTTGAACCTGGGCACCAACTAGGTAAGTTGGACACGTGGGACTGACCCCTGAGTGGGGGTGGGTGCCCAGGGAATCCCTACAGACTGGAGCACGAGGGACCCCAGGACGGGTTGATACAACCCAATGGTGGCAGGCCTGGGCGGGCAGTCCTGCCTCTGCAGCAGCCTTTTTAGACTGGGACATGTGGGGACAGATGCCCCATTCACACCTTGGCTGATAAGGGGAAGGCATCCTTTACCAGCCAAGTGTGAATGGGGGAATCTGTCCCCGCGTGTCCGGCTGTAGTGCAAAATGTCTCTGACCATAATAAGTCTAGTGATGTTCGCAAAAAGTATTGTATGAATTGAAAGTTTAATTAGTTTCAAATAAGCAATTAGTTTAGCGATATGCACGAAGTCTTTTTTTCATGTTCACTTTACATCAAAGCAATTGCAAAGAAATTTGCATTTATGCAAATAGACTAGAGCCACATTGAATATGGTACGATTCAAATCCACTGTAAAGGCTTTTGAATGCGGAATCCCCTCTAAATCCACTTTGGATCCATTCTGAATCTGCTGCAGATGTAACTGGGCTGCCCTTTTGTGCCTCCCCACCGTTGTAAATATAACGAGGCTTCAAATGAATGCACAAAGCACTGACTTTGCATTTGAATGTCAGCCTTCAAACATAGCCAATATTTGATTCTAATGTGAATGTTCATTGTGCAAATCCCGAAAGTAGTTTCAAATGAGCAATTTGACTTTGTAAAACAATGCCAGATGTCTGGCCCTGTAAGAAATGTTGCCAGATTCAGTAAAATGATTTCATTTGCAACACATAAAGACTACACAGCAGACAGATGGTTCAAAACAATATATATTTTAATGAAGACTAGATGAAGACAGAGAGAAAGGCGTGTATACAATGTCAAGAACACTTTGCTTATTAATTGATTTGTTTAAAATATTTAAAATATTTATATACCACTTCCCATTTAAATATAATCCCCAAGTGATTTACATAACACAGAGAATGGAAACAGTTGAAAATATAAAAACTGAAATATAATGAGTTGGGAACATGACATAGGAACATGACTCACTGTGCTGAATTAGATCCCAACTATTATCTAGTTCAGCATTCTGTTTCCAACAGCAGGAAGTCACATTTCCCCAGAGAAAACTCATAAATAGGAGCATGACGGATCAAACACTCTTTATTGTAAATCTCCAGGTGCATCTAATAATCCAAGGGATTTTGCCTTGGATCATAGAGGTACAATCCTTAGCTAGCTGTTGACTAGCTGTTGGCCCTCTCCTTCATGGAATGGGCTAAATCTTTTCAAAGATCATCTAAGGTCGCAACTATTGCTACATAAAGCAAAAATGTTTTTCCCTTCCACCTGCTTAATATCCACAAATGTCCTTGTATGATCAGACTACCTGATTCTTCTATCTAGTTTCTTAAGAGTAACTGTCCAGATGTCACTATAAGCAAAAGCACAGGGAATGGAGATATCCCTCTGATGCAATGTATCTTTAAGCGTGAAATCACTAGGGTTTCATACCAAAGCTCTAGGGATGTGCATGGATATTCAAAATATTCAGTATTTGGAGAAATTTGGATGACTTTGAACATTTGTATATAAATCAAATGCCCATCACATGCATATCCACACATATCTTGTGCTTATCTGTACTCATTTGTATGTGTGCAGATGCGTACAGATGCATAAGAGATTCATATCATTGAATACGAATTGAATATTTGAACAAATAGATACAAATGGATTCATATTGGTTCAAATGTCCAGACATTGGTTTTTCTTGATTTGTACGAATTTGGATATTCGAATATTTGAATTGAATTGAATTGAATGTCAAAAATTGCATTTGTGCACACCTCTACAAAGCTCTAATCAGATACATGCGTGATTGCTGGACTTCAGCAAAGTACTGGCATTTTGTGGCTTTGGAGAGTGGGTGTGTCACCCCCAAAGTAGAAATGTGTAAACTTTGTTCCATGCCTGATCATTCAATTTGAATGGGAATTGAGAGGCTTACGTGTATTTATTTATTTATTATTTACATTTCTATCTCGCCCCATACCCGAAGGTCTCTGGGTGGGTAACAACCAAACAGTCCCCTGTCCAAATGGGGCTTGCTCAATTTGAGTCAATCCAAGGGCTTGTTTGCACATGGCGGTATTGTGGAATATATTTCAGCGCACTAAGGGTGTGCAGAGATGCAATTTTTGACATTCAATTCATAATGAACTGAATATTCAAAAATCTTAATTTGTACAAAAAACGAAAAATGAATGTCCGGACATTTGATTCAATATGAATACATTTGCATGTATTAATAAGAATAATTTGAACATTTGTATCTCTACGGGTACATATGCATCTTGTACATACCCATATTCATCCTGTACGCATCCGTATACATCCCATTTTCATCCCGTATGGATGCATGCAAATTAGTAGAGGTGCGCACTAGATGCATAAAGGTACGTACGAGATGTGTATGTACCCATAGAGATACAAATGCCCAAATTATTTGTACTAATTACTTGAGATGTTCCTACTCATTCGAATTTGGAAATCCAAATGTCCGGACCTTTGATTCTCATAAGAATGTCCAAATTCATCCAAATTCATTCAAATAACAACTATTTCACATATGTGTGCACAACCCTACTGCACACTAATGCCTGCTCTAGTAGGCTTCACCTGGGACCTGCTGTTACCTGTGCCACATGTGGACAGCAGGCCCTGTTGCTGGGATATATTCCAGAATAAAGCCAAGTGCAAGCAGGCCTTTGGTCCCATTTTTAAGTACAAACAGTTTGAATCGAATTGTTTGTGTTCACTTGTCTGTTTAAAAGGCCTTACTTTTCAATGTAAAAATAACTTTTAATTCTTTTTAACAGGTCCAATATTCAAGTGAAAAAGCTCAAAAAGGTTTGAATTTGAACCAAACCACTTAAGGTTCAGTTTGATTTAAACTGAAACAGACAAAAACATGCCCATGCACAGCTTTATCCCCAAGCTCTTGGCAAACCTGTGTTTTTGAAATCTCCTAAAAAAGTATGAATAATTGCATTTTTCTAGCAGAAAGTTCTGACATCACTTCCTTTCTGCATTTTTGCCTCTCTCCATCACAGTCAAAGCCTCCTATCTGTTACCTGCCTGAATTGCACAGCGGATATTTTCGACATGACATCATTTCTCATGATGGACAAATTAATTACTCAACTCCTTCTACACGTGTGGCTGGCCTAGATGACCTGTGGCTCTGGCAATGTCTGCCCAGTTGTGGGATTTATCAACAACACAACATCCATCTCAAACTGACACTTCTCCCCAGGCTGGGTGACAACCTCAGAGACCATAATGCGGTGGTTTTTGAAGCTATTGTCTTTGTGGCGGTGTCTACCTTGAAAGGTTGTAAAGACTTCACAGAACTATCTTGGAATCCAGCTCTTCATCTCATTAAATTATTCCAGGAAAGATCATTTTGGAACTCTAAATTCGGACCCAGTCTCAACTCAGAACCCAATGTTCTCCTGAAGTTGCTGCTTGTAAGAATTCCAATCAGCTGCTCACACGGAAATAGCACAGATCTAGATGTATTCAAATATAGTACACAACCAATACGAGGGGGGGGGAATCTCACTGCTTTTTGTTGGATGCACAGAAGTGGGAATTTCAGTAGATGAAGCTTGTCTGAGAAGCCTGCTGTTCCTCAAAACTATGAATACTCCAGAGGTCAATTCCTCTTCCTTATCTGGGTGTCCCAAGCAGCAGTGCCAGCATTCCAGGGACTGCTGGACAATATACAGCTTGCCCTTACTGGTGTAGTCCTGGTGCTGGCCAAGGGTGGCAAGCAGCAACTTTTTTTCAGCACCAACTACCATGGTATACACAAACCTGACCTTAACACCATAGCTACATCTGAGACCATATGCTTAAGATGGTGGTGTTCATTAGGTTTAGTACGTGACGCTAGCTGGAACTATGTTTTTACTGTTCTGCAGATCTCTTAGGTTCCTTTCTCATAACCACATAAACGGTTGAGGACCTTTTTTGGGTGGGATGCTAATAAACCCCACAATTCCTCAGAATAGGGTCAAAAACCACGGTACAATGCTTGCTTGCTTGCACTTTTGTTATTAACTTCCTGCTGTAACTCAGCAGAAGAAAAATCCTTGAGTGTGTGAATAACATCCACAAAATGCTCTTCCATCAAAAGTAGGGGAACTGCTTGTTTGTTTGGTTGGTTTTGTTTGTTTGTCTCGGGTGGAGGGAAAGTCCTTTTGGATTGCAACTTGTAATGGGCTTTAGCTCCAGCCAAATAATTTCTCAAATGTCAGTTTTCAAATTTTGCAAAAAAAATGATCACATTCAGACTTCTATCAAATGTTAGGCTCATCCCTGTGGAAGGTGCCACCTCCAACAGATCAGTTAACCCAAAAATGCAGCTCACTTTAGATCTTTGTCTCTTATTGAAACACCTTGCCCTTAGTTACAGTGACTAGGATTGTGCACAAATGTGGGCTTTTTGCATTCAATTTTGTATCAAATTGCATGCAAGAAAATTTGTATTTGTTTGGATAGCTCCCCTTTGCTAGGCTTCACTATGAATGTTCAATATAAATCGCATACAAATGTTCAGTAGGAATCACATGCAACCCCCCTACATATTCCCTGCAAAGCCCCCATGAATTCCCTATGTATCCAATTTGAATCCCCTATGTATCAACTCTGAAAGTATCAAATCCACTTTCAATACAGTTTGAATCCACTCTCAATCTACTTTGGATCCACTCTTGATCCATTGCAGATGTGACTGATGTAGCCACTTTCCCACCTCCCCAGTTTCACAAATGTAACAACGTTTCATACGAGTGTTCCAAACCATTCGATTTGAATACAAATGTCTGAATTCAGAGGAATTCCTATCAGTTTTGAATGCTACAAATATTTGTGCACAACCCTAACTGTGAATAAGGGCTAGACGAGCCATATTAAACATTATCCCTTCCAAATGGCATTGTTTTGGGCCAGATTCTCAGTGGGGTTAAAGACCTACAAAGTGACTGAAATACTGGGGACTTTCCCTGATTGAAAGCCTTACCCAGCCAACATATAACAAATATTTGCATCTAATTCTTCGTCCATTCTTCCCATTTCAACAAAGTTTTCATCAAAACTTAATGCCGTCTGCAGCAGCTAGAAGAACTTTTCTAAAATCTGATAGGACAACTAATAGCTCCCTTGTGGGAAACCACAGGAAGTGGAGTAAGGAAAATATCTTCTGGATATGTAACGAGGACAGCAATGGCTGCAGCTGTGACTGGATGAAGCCCAGTGCCTAGAGCTGTGAGGGCAGCCAGAGACAGAGCTATAGCTGTGCACACCATGGCTGGCACTGTAACCAGGTGAGCGGTGCCTGGAGCTGTGAGGAGCTGAGCAGCATTGGGAAGTACAAGGATTGCAGCTGAGGTGATGCCAAGGAGGTTGGCAGCATCTATGATCATACCCACACGGGTGGTAACTGCTTGGGTTCCTTCCATTCCTCAGACTGTAGACATGTGGACTGCAACGTCTCAGGGGCGGATGGCAAGTCATCCTGGTCAGATGGAAGTAGATCTATAAAAACAGATAGAAGAGAAAACTGAATCAAAAGAAATCGGATGTTTGTAGCAACCGTGAGTTTACTCAGGCTGCAGCATCCAAACAGGGACCTAAAAACCAGGATCATCCTAGTGGTATGTTGCGATTACCACACATGTACAAATACAGATGTTTCGGACATCCGTACGAATAGTTCAGATATTAATTGAACTGGGGAGATGGGAAAATGGCTGCCCCAGTCACATCTGCAATGGATCCAGAGTACATTTGACATGGATCGAGAATGGATTAAAAGTGGATTCAGGTCGGATTTGATGCTACGGGATACGTATATCAGATACTTATCAGTTGAGTATGCATTAGTCTTGGATACATATGCATTCATATTGATACCTATCAGGTATTTGTACAAATTTGTATGAATACATTCGAATTGAATAGAATCCTACCACATTCAAAGGGGATCTATTCGAACACAGATTTTCTACCATTTGATTCATTATGGATCGAATGCCAAAAAACCCAGTCCTGGACACTCCTAGTCCATGGCAATCCCAACATAGCTTCAGGATATTGGCGTGAAATCCTGCAATATCACTATTGTGGGGGAGAAACAACCAGCAACCCAAGTTTCCCCAATATAGTGATAAGTCCTACCTCATCTGGGAACTCGTTCCTGAGAACTGTCATCTTGGAAATGGCCACCACACATATGTGGGACCAAACTCAACTGAAAATGACCACTACACAAGCATGGGGGGAGGGCAGCGATCATGCACTTCCAAGTATTTTGTGATGTTGAAATTCTTGGATGTTACACACACCGCCATTGTGGGGACCAGGGTTTAGATGGGCAAGTGCGTTCACTAGCCTTGCGAGAGACAATTGCAGGATCCAAAGAGATCCTGTGATTTGCCCTTACTATTTGGAGGCGGCCTCAGACAGAAATATACTGTTTGATAGCAGCTGTTGATGCTCATGGGTCTAAATTCAACATTCAGCCAATTCTAGGTTTTCAATTTTAAATGTCTCTTAAGGAAAAACTTTGGACAAATTTTCCAATTTTGTGATTTTCAGTTTTAGCTAAAATTTAACTTATATGATTTCAGGGCCACCTGGACAAAAAACAATAGTAGAAAGAGTCCCATTACATCCAGACTGTGTGTGGAAAGTACCAAAGAGGAAAAAGAGGATTAGAGAATGTGGATTCTCAGGAGTTGCAGCTGAGGTGTAAACAGCTAGAATATATGGGCTTCTTTGTGGTCTACAAGCCATATATCAAACTTCTCAAACCTGGATCAAAGAGACTTTTTATGTATGTGATGGATTTTTTGGGGGGGGGGGTCCACTAGCACTAAGTACCCATTAAGTACCCATTAGGGACCCATTAGGCCCAGAGCAGGAAGACCCCATTTCCACTGCAGACCCCATTAGAGCCACATTTGTTTCCACCAGTTCTAGGGAAATCCAGATTGAATGGGTCCTACAGATTTCCTGTAGACCCCATTAAAGGGGTTTACAATGGGGTCTTCAGGCATCGATTGGGCTATGAGGTCTGGGGGGGGACTCCGGAGGGGCACATCCATGGGGGGGGGTGACCCAAAACCCAAAGCTCCAAAGCCTGTACACAATCTCTGAAGCCGGCTCTGAAACTGGCTCCAAAGCCAGCCCCAAAGAATAGCACAGGTTCCGAGAGCAATGCCAATCCTATGGACCTTTGTCAAAGGCTCCGGAGAATCTTCAAAGTTTGCGGCAGATCACTCCAGAAAATCTCCAGATCTTATGACAAAGCTCTGGAGATTCTCTGGAGCCACTCCAGAGAATCTTCAAAGAATCTCTGAAGCATCTATGAAGATTGCACCCCCTGTCCCCCAAAAAACCTCGAGTGATGGGTGGGCCCCATGAGGGTTGATCCGGATTTGCCACATGAGCGTGCCAGCGTTTCCACTGCAGGCAGGCTAGCACCCATTGCTATTGGGGATGCATCGGGTACTTCCTTTAAACTGGATCTACTAGATCCGGATTGGGCCCGTTCCTTAGATCCGGATCATCTTAGATCCAGCTTAAAGGAGGTCAGTGGGAAAAAAACCCTTGAACAAGCCCCATGAGTTGGTTACCACTGCTGTAGGCAAAGAAAGCCAGAAAGGATCCTAAACGTTCTCAAACATGCTTTAAAAACTATAGGGAACTACCTTATACCATATTAAATCTTTGGTAAGCCTAGTACAGTGGCAGTCCAGAGATTTGGAGAATCTGTCTTACTTGCTGATGCTGTGTTTGAGTCCGGAATCTTCTGCTTACAAAGCAGATAGGAAAAAACAGAAAGGACTTACCTGGATCACGGAGGAGAGAATGCATGGGGATGTTTCTGAACGTGTTTAGAGTTCCTGCTCTTTTTTATACAGTCGCCTTAGGTGCAAAGAGAATATATGGTTGTCAGATGAACTGGAAGGCCAACATGAAACACCTGCTTATTTTCCTGAGTAAGTGCTTAATTTCCTCAGTAATTTTCATTCTTCTCTTTTTATAAAAAATGATTAAAAAAAACCTTAATCTGAGTAAGTACCATCTTCCATTATACCATTACAGCCTTTCAGTACAGGGTTAAAAATCTTCAATTATTTTGGAGTAGTATTTGATTTGCTAGATGTGATCAGTGTTCCGGATACAATCCAAGAATCTAGACCTAGTGGGTGTTTCCGCATTGACTGCAGAAATCCGTTTAACCCACCCAAAAGACACATTAAAGTCACTTACCTTAAACGCCTTCTGCATTGGAGATGCTTTTTAGCACCCTTTGCGGAGGGCGCTTCCACATTTTGGCGCACTACACCAGTTTTTTAAACTGGTTTTGCCACCAAAATCCGGATTAAATGTAAGACCAGAAAAATCAGGTCTTACATCTGTCACTTCCCCCTGGATGTGTGCAGAAGCAGGACGCTTCCACACGCAGCCAAGGGAAGAGATGGATTCCCGGCAGCCACCATTTTGGGAAGGGCAGAAGCAGGACTGCCTGCTTGCAAAGCCCTTCCCCCACATGCCAGTTGCCACTGGAAAAACGTGGTGACTGGTAGCTCCATGCTCCAGTCCTGCGGCTCCGGGGGCGGTGTCGCTGGTGGCAAGCCGGGGGACAGACTGGAATGGGTGCTGGTGCATTTGCCCAGCATCCACTCCAATCTGTCCTCCAGAATCTGTCCTCCCCACATGCATGCAGATGCGCAGGGGTCCCTCCGATCCATCACAAATAGAGGACAGATTGCTGAATAGCGGATCTATTGAGATCCGCTTTTAGGCGGCAAATGCGGAATGACCCAATATCTCAGATGAAAGAATGGTGGGAGAAACAACTCTTGTGATGAAATATCAATTTTTGCTGAAAATGCATCAGCTTCTACAAGAAGTAAACACAGATGAGAATTCAGGCTTAAGCAGCAGCTACCCAAGAACCTTTCTTAGAATGCTATTGGATATTTCCCCAGTGTGATTAGTCAATCACACAATGGGCTGCTTGCAAGACACTAAGGGTGTTTCCGCACTTACCGCTCGAAATTCGGATTAAGGAAATCCAGATTTCTGAAATCCGCTCCTGGGAAGATCTGCCTGAAATAGGGATGGATCCAAATGAGGTCTAATGCATCCGCACTTGCATAGGAAGCACGGATAGTGAGGAATGCTTCATGTGTTTGCTGTGCGGGCGCTGGAGCACGAATATCCAGAAGGATCGGGCCTCACAGTGGCCCTGCCACCCAAGGTGCCACATGATTGGAGCACTCAGCCGTCAGTCACCGCTCGTCTCCATTGTGAGTGGGCATGTCAGGGACAGACTGCCCACCAATCAGCGGCATTCCTGAGATCCCGTGGCTGCCTCGCTGCCCTCAACATGGCAACTTCCAGTCCCACCCACATGTGTTCCCTCTCCTGTCCCCATGCAGAAGTGTCGTCCTCTGATCCGGAATTTGCAAGCAGGAACAGTTTGAAGACCTAATTTTTCAGGTCTTCCTGAAAACGGGATTCAGCAGCCTCTAGACCCCATTAGAGATGGAGCTCGTGTGAGGCTGTGTGGAAGCGGTGTCCATGAAGGGGCCGTAATCTGTCCGACTGTGCGGAAGGTACCTTGCAGATGTGTGCCATATGCGTCCTTATTAGGTGCTTAACGGGGCCTTAATGGCCTGTTTGGAAACACCCTAAAACACATAACCTGAGAATGGTGGATTTTGGTGCCCCTGCTGCCTGTCAAGAGCAGTGGGAAAGAATATGAGTAGACTTGCTGTCACACTGCTACCTTTTCCCTTCTGGTGGGATGTTCTGGGAATTAAATTTTGCCCTTAATATACCATCACCATCACCATCTTTGTACCAGGAAAGAGGGGATAAGGCTGAAAACCTGGCCATTAACTGGATTTGCTGGAGTGGTCATGTTGCTTGATATGATACTTAGCCAGTTTGGTCTAGTGGTTAGGGAGACAGACTCTTATCTGGGAATACTGGGTTCGATTCTGCACTCCCCCATGGAGCCAGCTGGGTGACCTTGGGCTAGTTACAGCCATCTTCTGAGCTCTCACAGCCCCATCTACCTCACAGGGTGTCTGAAGTGGAGAGAAGAAGAGAAAGCTTTGTCAGCCACTTTGAGTCCCCTTAAATGGGTGGGAAAAGTGGGGTAGAAAAGCCAACTCTTCTTCTTCTCCTCCTCCTCCTCCTCCTCCTCCTCCTTCTTCACATGGGATGACCTAAATCATCACTGGCTTCAGAAAATTTGGCAACCACATATTAGAAGAGAAAGAAAGCAGTAGGGATGTGCATGAATATTTGCAACATTCATTATTCATATGTTCTAATTTGGACAACTGTATACGAGCCGAATGTAAGGACATTTGTACGTTGACATACATATTTGTCTTAATGCTTCAGAACATTCGTGAACCTGGGAAGGTGGGAGAGCAGCTGCACCAGTCATACTTGCAATGTATCCAGAATGGATTCAAAGTGGTTTGAGAGCAGATTTAAAGTGGATTCAGGGCAGATTTGATGCTTTCAGAGTGGATATGCTATGGGATATGTATTGGATATGTATCGAATACCGATCAGATACATATGTGTTCATATTCGATATGGATGCATATGTATGAATACACTCATATCAAACAGAATCCTACCACGTTCGAAGGAGATCTATTCAAACAAATACAAATTTTCTTACATTCAATTTGATATGAAAGAAATGCACCCCCCCCAATTCGTGCACATCCCTACAACACAGGTAGTTCCCCCCACCCCCGTAATAGACAGCCTGTTTCTCTTTCATTTTGACCAGTGATGGGCTTCAGCTTATTATCACTTCCATGAGTGCAGGACTGAATATTCTTAGCTCTTTCTGCTGGAGGATAAACCCCGTGGTCATGTTGAGGATACCAGAGGTACTGGGTCTTTTCTCTAAGTAGTTTTCCTTCCTTTGGAATACACCCTCCAAATTACAGGATAGCAGAACATTACAATAATGTTTGACTCAAATAACCCCTAAGTCATCTACCACCAGGATCCAAAGGTTCTTTTTTTAAAAATATTTTATTTATTAAATTGTTTTCCAAACAGCCTAAAAGCTTCTTACAATCTTTTCTCATATCAAATTA
>MTQE01002240.1:128795-139783 GCA_014337955.1 Aspidoscelis marmoratus | reverse complement strand
TTTTTTTTTTTGGTATTTGATTCATGTTGAATTGAAAGCAGGAAAGGATTCAAATTCGATGTGAATGTTCCATACGAATTAGATACAAATGTTAGATACAAACTGCTACAAATCCCATACAAATGTATAATGAAGCTTCATACGAATGTATCAAACATTCAAAGATCTATCTCTGAATGTGCCAACATTTGATTCAGATTCAAATGTCTGAATTCAGCCGAATTTGTACACATTTTGAATGTTGTGAATATTCATACACATTACTAGGACAGATTTATTCAGCCATCTTCACATTGGATTGAACAGGGTGTGTTCGAACACCCCTTTGTTGAGCTCAAGCAGGTTGGGGTCAGTTTGGACTCACACCTATGGCTTCAAACCAGTTCAGCACATCTCTAAAAGTGAGCAAGTGGTGGCCAGTTGGAGGATTTGGAAGCTGCTGCTCAATTAAAGAGAGTTCTAAGAACAAAAGGTCTTGTTGCACAAGTTTTAAAATTGGGAGTCAGTAAGCAACTCCAAGGTGAAGCCATGTTGATCCCTTTATTGAGAAACATAAGCTCTTGATTTTGTCATGTGTCTTTCCTGTTGGAAAGAGCAAGAGGAAACCATCTTGTGACACACTGGCTGGGGTTGCAATAGGAGTAGAGTGTAGAAATAGACAGCAGAAGTAGACAGCCTAGATGGCTTCAAGGTAGGGATGGACAAATTTATGGATGACAGATGTATCAATGGCCACTAGAATGAATGCCTAGCGACATCTTTCAGGCTGGGAGGGGGGAAAGCAGGATGCTTCTAAGGCCATTTGCTGGGAATTGAGAGCAGGAAAAGGTTCATCCTTGTCTCTGCTTGAGATGTCCATGAGCATTTGATGGGTAACCATGTGCAATGGGATGCTGGACTGGATGGGTTGTGGCCTGATCCAGCAGGCTTCTCTTTTGTTCTTATGTTCTCTCATGTAAACATGTTCTTCAGGCCAAATAAGAGCACTGGTTTTGTTGTTGTTTTCAACAACAACAACAAAAATAACAAATGTAGCAAAAAATAAACCACAGAGCAAAGATTTAAAAGAATAATTGGTAGGGATGTGCATGATTTTTTAAAAATTCAGTTTGTATCAAATCAAACGCAAGATAATTTGTATTCATTCAAATATATCTCTATTCCCTACATATCCCCTACGTATCTTTTATGAATCCCCTATGTATCCCTTACGTATCCCCTTTGAACACATCAAATCTGCTTGGAATCCACTTTGAATCCACTCTGGATCCATTGCAGATGTGACATGCACATCTGCTTTCCCACCTCCCCAGGTTCACAAATGGAACAAAACTTCATATGAATGTTCCGAAGCATTTGATTCATGTTTGAATGTCCGAATTCAGACAAATTCATATGATTTTTGAATGTTACAAATAGTTGTGCACATCCCTAAAAATATAATCACAAGTAAAGGAGAGGAGAAGATGGCTTTAGTTGGGTTCTGTTCCGTGTAGAGCTCTATTCCTCCTCCCACCAAGCTCTGTATAGACTTGGCCAATCTGTATTTGAGGAGATAGTAATCTGTCTCCATTGCGTATATTTGTGTTCATTTTCCTTCACTGTATGTATTTTTCATTATTTTCAATTTATTCAGTAAAATATTCAAAAGATTATGTTGTCATTGTGTTCTACTTTCCCAAGGTCAAAGGACTATAGAGTTTCTGTGCTTTAGGCTGGATGGTCATGGATGGTTGAGGAGTAAAAGGCAGAGAGACAAAAGAAAAGAAAAGAAGCTTGGAAGCGAGGCTCTTTCTACACTTACCACTAGCCATGGCCATTTCTGCACAGGCCCTTTAGGAATGGAACCATCACTTACCTCCCACATGGAAGAACCCATGAGGATCCCATGAGAACCTCACGAGAAACACATCGTCTGCATGAGTGCCTCTGGATTCTGCTCCTAATGGGGTGTTTGGGCCCTTATATCCAGATTACCAGAGGACCCTTTTAATGGTGTCTTCAATCCAGTCTTCCTCCACAAAGACCAGATTGCAGAGTGCACATGGAGTCCAGGGGACTGGATCGGGACCCCTAGGGCCCACAGGAACCCCCCTTGTCACCTACCCTCCCAGGCCCAGGCCTAGGAGGGGACAGGCGCACAAGAGAGGTACTTGCCACTTCCTTGCCGGGTCCTGAAATGGCGAGCTGGGTGCTCCTGCACACGCTGGCTGCTCTGATTGGCTAGCTACAGCCTGGGCCTGGGTGGGTGGGTGCCCAATCTGGCCTATTAGAACCCACAGGAACCAGGGGAAGGGACTGGGCAGGCCTGTCCACCCCTGGGTTAAATTCGACCCAATGGCAGACAGGCCTGAGAGTGGGGTCCCGCCCCCTTGCTGGCCTTTTCAGGCTAAGACATGCGAGGACGCTTTCCCATTCACATGTAGGCAAATCTTTCACACCTGCCTGTGCGTGAATGGGGAAAGTGTCCCCGCATTTCTTAGCCTAAATGCACTAAAAAGGCCTAGGATGTGTATGGATGCTTATGGACTGATGCATACTAGATTTGTATCAGTGGGTACATATTGAATATTCAAACAAATAGCTATGAATGTTATTTGCATCAGTTCGAATGTCCAGGCATTTGTTTTTCTTTATTCATAAGAATTTGGATTTTCAAATACTTAATTTGTCATAAATTGAATGTCAAAAACTGCATTTGTGCACACCCCTATCCAACTGGTGTCACCCAAGTGACACTACAAATGATCTATACTGTACTGTTTTTCACATTGATTAGAAATCACCACTCAGGTTTTCACAGCGTAGTTCTCCCTGTTAAAATGCTGCAGGCCTGAGAAACCACTACATCACAGCTTTGCTTCCCCTGCCAGCAATGCATTTCTGAGGGTGATTTCACTGAATATTTACTTCATTGCATGAGTGAAGTACAACATGCCAGCAAAAGCATGTTGCAAAAAAAAAAAAAAATCAACACTATGCAGGACAACTACATTAAGATCTTCTCTGGTCTCTTCCAAGTAATTCACTGGTATGTTTTGCAAATACAGTCATGATTTATCTATCCATTTGGCATCCCATCGAAATTTTATGGCACAGAAATTGGCTTGGATGAGCTACGGGCTGAAGGATCACAATCCTGCAGCTTTTGGAAGTGAATAAATATGTGGCTGGAGGCCAAAAGCTTTGCATTCTCTTTGTGCAAAGAAAAAGAGGGGAGGGGGGGCGAAAAGGGGCGAGGGCCAAAATGTCGATGACTGAATGGGAGAAGCAGTGGGAATAAATGAGACCCACAATTAAGGATGTGCACAAATATCTGAAACATTCAAAATTCAATCGAATTCGATCGAATTCAGACATTGAAATTTGAATAGAATGTCTATACATTCACATTTAAAATTTAAATGAATTTTCAGATCTTTCAATTCATTTGTACTAATATTTGGACATTTGTACGTGTATGGATATGTAAGCATTAGATACGTATTCGTACGCATCTTACCCGTATCCGTATGAATTTGTACGAATACATGTGGGATGAAAACAGGATGCATATGGGATAAAAATGGAATGCGTATGGATGAGTACAGACACATTTGAATGTTGTCTACATTCGCATCTTCAAATATGAAGCAAAAAATTCAAATGAATAGATTAGAAAGTATTTGATTCAAAGTGAATGTGAATACATTCAAATTTTAAACATTCAAATTTATTCAAATCTTCAGATATTCAATTCAAATTGAATCATGAAAATTGCATTCATGCACATCTCTACCCACAATAGTCTCGTTCAATACTGATTCTCTCACAACTCTGATATTTTCTCACTGATGTGTAATCTGGTGTCTTTGATTTCAGACGTACCTCTCCCAGAGAGATGACTGGCTTCAGGCTTCTAAGGTGCTACCCGTCTGTTGGCCTTCAAAACATCTACAGCCCTCAAAGGATCTTTAATTCAGGTTGCTTTGTGCCATATGGTGGCTATGGCTACATCCCTAGATACATCTCTTGCAGCCCTAGCATCAGCTATTGTCCACCCTGTGGTTATGGCTATCACCCTGAAGGTCTGGGCATCGTGATCAATGAGCCATGTGGGTACAGCTACCTTTCCAGTCGCAACAGTAGTTTCCAGAGGCCAGGAAAATACAATGGCCTCTTTAGCTATGGTAGAGGCTGCTATGAGCCGCAAGGTTACAGCTATAGCCCATATGGTTATAACTGTGCTCCCAGCTATAGCCATGAATGCTGTTACAGTTCCAAACCATGTGGATACAGTAACTACAGGTGTCATGGAAGCTGCTATGAGCCACAAGGTTATGAGTATCTCTCTCCTTATGGCAGACGTGGCTATGAACCATATGGCTACAGCTGTGCTCCCAGCTATACTTGTGGTCCCCAGTACAGCAGCAAAACATGTGAATACAGCAGTTATGGTGGAAGCAGCAAGAAACCACGTGGTTATGGTTACTACTCCAGTAATGGCAGAAACAGCTATGATTCCACTAGCCACAAGACGGAATATCCATACCGACGTCATTCCAGCAGCCAACTTGAGTCTGGCAATTATTACCCAGGTTCATCACATGAGTCAGATAACAGGAGATGCAACAGCAGGTCCTCTAGCAATGATGACCATTCTTAAATCTAGAACAAGCCTCCAGAGGAACCAGGAAGGATCAAGATATTTGACTGCATTGCTAAGCTTAGAAGTCCTCCCCCTCTGATAGATGACATTTCTTCCCTTGCCCCCACCGTCTCTGAACCACACACATGAAGATGCTCACTTCCAGTTGGGTTTAGGCACTTGGAAGTTCTGGACATTTAAGGTTGGCTTCGTGAAACATCTTTACACACATCAGTTCCTTATTGATTTTCTCTTCTCATATTTCCCCTTATTCTGTTTAGCCTCTACCTGTATACTTAAACCACTTTATTCACATTTATGAGTTAGTAGTTATCGAAGCTTTATATATTCCTCACATTCCCAATAAATCTTGCTTGGTTGGCACAAGACCAGGGTGTCAGTTTTTAAAGTGGCGAATGAAGGTGTCATTAATAAATCCAGTTTGGTTCAAGAATGAATGGAAGAAAGAAATGGAAAAATGGCTCATTTATCAAGAAAATGACAAGAGATTTGAGTACCTGGTCATCAGGCATCAAACCCAAATCCAGAGCATCAAAAACAACCAATATATTAGGTTATGAAAAAGGCAAAGATCTCTTAGAGTAGATCTTGGGTGTTTCCGCACAGGCCATTAAGACCCCATTAAGCACTCGATAAGGACCCATGTGGCACACATCTGCAAGGTATCTTCTGCACAGTGGGACAGATTAGGGCCCCTTCAAGGACACCGCTTCTGCACATCTTCGTGCAAGATCTGTCTCTAATGGGGTCTAGAGGCCATTGAATCCAATTTTGGGGAAGATCTGAAAAATTAGGTCTTCAAACCGTTCCTGCTTGCAAATTCTGGATCAAAGGATAATGCTTCCACACAAGAACAGGAGAGGGAACTCATTTGGGTGGGAATGGAGGTCTCCATGTTGAGCACAGCCGGGCAGCCACAGGATCTCAGGCAGCTTGCTTCCAGACCACATTACTCTGTGGAGGACGAGTAGAGGAGTGTGGAGTCGCCAGAGCCTCCACTGCTCATACATTGCAGCTGATAGGGATGTGCAAGAATATTTGTAACATTCATTATTTGGACAAATTCAGACATTCATACACAAATGGGATGTTACAGTATTCATATACTAACATTCATATGGAGACGAATGTTTCCGGACATTCATACGAATAGTTCAGACATGCGTTAGATTAGTGGTATTTATTTATTTTTATTTTTATTTATATCCCGCCCCATACCCTAGGGTCTCTGGGTGGCTTACAACATTTAAAATACACACATATCAAGACTGTATAAAACAATGCTAAAAACAATGCAAAACTTTTTTAAAAAAACCAGCATAATAATAATTTAAAAAAACCGAGAGCCAGTCACATCCTAAATGGATCAAGATTGCATTCAACATGGATCGACAGTGGATTAAAAGTGGATTCTGGTTGGATATGACCTTTTCAGAGGGTGAATATGTTATGGATACGTATCAGATTCGTATTCATTTGTGTCAGATACGTTATTTGTTTGAATTGGATATGGATTGGATACATATTCATTTGTATCATAAGGACACAAGAGCAGCCCTGCTGGATCAGGCCACAGCCCATCTAGTCCATAAGGAACTCAGAGGAGTCCTGCTGGATCAGGCCACAGCCCATCTAGTCCATAAGAACTTAAGAGGAGTCCTGCTGGATCAGGCCACAGCCCATCTAGCCCAGCATCCCATCACTCACAGTGGCCCACCAAATGCTCATGAGCATCTCAAGCAGAGAAAAGAGGCCTTTATGCACACGCGGTTTTCGAACGCGCGGAAGACAGCCTGGGATGTGGCATTCACATTGCCGCGGCCGGGTTTTCGTCCCGGCACGTCCCGGGCTGTCTTCCGCACATTCCAGATGCAGTGCTCTGCATCCGTTCCCGCGTGGACAAAGCGTCCCAGGCCGTTCAGGGAGAGAAGCGTTCGCACATGCTTCTCTCCCTGACAGCCACGGGCACGCCTCCCCAGTCAGCATTGGCCTAAAATCAGCCCAGCAGCTGAGGGCGGTCGGGCTGATTGCCTGCCTTCCTTTAAAGTGGAGTAAAGTTTTACCCGGCGAGATCACCGGAGGGGAGGGGCGTGGGGCTCCCTCCCACCTGCTCCTGAGAGGCCCCGGGGGTGCCCACCTGGAGCAGGGGGGCTGCCCCACCCCACGCCACCAAGGCTCTGATCTCGCAGGGAGAAAGAAAAGTTTTACTCCTTTTTTCCACGTTGGAAGCTGGAGCAAAAGTTTTTGATGCCCGGATGGGGATGGCGAGGGGGAGGGGGAGAGGGAGGGGAGGGGCCCCCACCCCCACCTCCACCCAATCGCCCCCCTATTGTCCCCTCCCTGGGCATTGGGGACAGTGCGCGCGCGCAGGGGATGTACCTTCCCGGCATCCTCGCTCATTGCAAGGCAGGACGCCGGGAAGGTAGGTCCCCTGCACGCGCAGATTCCCAATACTCGGGGTGGGGGGGCGATCGGGTGGGGGGGCCCTCCCTCTCCCCCTCTCCCGACCCATCCTGGGGTGGGTGCGGGGTGAGTGGGGGTGGGGGTTAGATGCGGGGGGTGAGGGGGGGTGGGAATCATCTGTGAGGTGTAGGCGCGTAGATCCATGCGCCTACACCCCGCAGACGGCAGTGATCGGGGTGGCGGGGAAGCCTTCGGAGATCGGAGCCAGGGGCTCTGATCTGCGAAGGGCTCCTGCCCCATAGGCAGCTGCCCCAGGGTGGGTGCCCGGATGCCCGGCCACCTTCGTGCCAGCTGCACGGGGCCCGATCCGGCCCGTGCAGCCGGCATGAAGCGGAGCAGGCAGCCTGACAGGGCTGCTCGCCCCTTGGGTGCTCGCACCCAATGGGAGGCAGCCTCGCCGGCCGTATCCCCACCCCTGGCTGGCCTTTGCCAGCTAAGTTACTTCGGGACGCTTTTAGCATTCGCACACAGGTGCGCCGGAACGCGTTTACACGCATTCGTGCGTTCCTGTGTGTGAATGGTGAAAGCATCCTGAAGTGACTTAGGCCACCTGTCCTACACCCGTTCCAAATGGAACAAGTGTAGTGCGAAAAGGCCTAAGGACAAACCTTCTCCTGCTCTTGAAACCCCGCAAATGGCCTTAGAAGTGTCCTGCTTTTCCCCCCAGCCTGAAAGATGTTCCTACATTCTATTAGCCATTGATACTTCTATCATCCATAAATTTGTCTTAACACTTCCTTAAAGCCATCTTGACTAGTAGCTGTTACGTATCCATTTGTATCAGATACAGTATGTATTAATTCGTGTCAGATACTAATTGTTTGGATCGGATATGTATTTATTTGTATCCAGTATGTATCAAATAGAATTTTACCAGAATCAGATGTGATCTATTCGTACGAATATGGATTTTTAAACATTCAATTCATTAGGGATTGAATGTCAAAAATGCACGTATGCATGCCCCTAGCATCTGATGCTCAAGGGCTGACCAGAACAAGTCTTCAAAAGCAGAGTGCCTACCTCCAAAATAACTTCAAAAATTGTACTTGGAAGCTTGTGTTTTCCTTGAACTGGACCGAATGTGGAAGCAATGAAGTCTGGAATGACATACGGTGGCTTGATATGGCTGAAGACCTCCTCAAATAGGGGCTTTTCACGGCAGCAAAGTTTTCAGATCCAAAAGCCACCTGTGTCCAGAATTTGTTTACCAGACACCCTGCTCTGGTGGACATTTCCACGAACCTTAACAGCAGTTGCCCCTTATTGGAGCTGCATCTGGCCCCCTTGCCTAAATTAAAGGACCCACAGAGCTGAGCGTCATAGAAGTTTGCCTCTGTCACCTGAGAAACTGCTATGACAGTTTCAGCCTTCTGCATAATTATTTATAATTGCTACAATTATGTTTATTAAACATTCCTTTTTTTCTTTCTAAAACTTGTTCCTCCTTATTTGTCTAATGTAGAGTATCTGAGAAAGCAGCTTATCCCATGACTAGGATGCAAAACCTGTCCCTCTGCCAAAATAATTGCTTTGTTCCACCTGTGCAATGTTAAAGCTAGAATTATGTGCAAACAAAACATTATTCTAAGGCCTGGAGAGAGAACTGAGAGGTGATGCTGTTTTTCCTGAATTTATAAATGGTACACGGCATGCCCTGGAAATCCAGAGTTCCTGTGAGAATGTTGGGTTCTTCAGATAAGTACCAAAGTCAGAAACAGACTTTGGATTGCCATAGTAATTCAGACTGGCAAAGTATGGTAAGACATTTATGTGTTTATGTATGTCTATACCTCCATGCATTCAAGAAGTTGCCTACTCCTATCTTGTGGCAACTCAACTCCACCTCCCCTCTCTTTAGGATTTGTGGTAGCAGAGTAACACAGTCGAAGAAGTCGCCATCAAAAACCACAGCCCAACTGCCTGCCAATGGGCTGGTGCCAGTATATCAACTGGGCTATACCCCCCCCTTGCCCAGGCGTCCCATTTCAAAGGCTTACTGCCAAGCCTCCACCTTGGAGCAGTGCTAGAAACACCAGTGTAATCCAACATGAACTGTTTATTGTTTACAAGGAAGTAAATGAATTAATAAATAAATAGAAGCAAAGATAAAGTCTGCTCAATAGTCCTTGCAAAGTCAAAAGAAACAAGTTATTGGAAAAGTAATAAAGCTTAGCTCTCCCCAAGCTAAACCCCAGCTCCCCTTAACCTGAACAAAACTTCCAGATGTTCAGTAGGAAAACTCTTCCCAAAATAAAGAACAAACCCCCAGCAGTAAAACTTAACTGCCGTCCAGGAGTCTCACTTGCTTAATCCAGAGCCAAGCAGACCCTGCAGCGTTCCTGTATCTTCCCAGGTACGCCCTGAGATCTTCCTGTAAATAGGCTAGACCTCCCTTCTATCCCCTGCCTCCAAACTGAGAGCATGAGGCTTAGAAGCCTGGAAAGTTCAGCTAACTCCCCAATGATCTTCCCCTTGGAAAATCTGCCAAGCAAGAGACACTCAGAGCCCCGGACTGCTGGCTTTTATGCAGTGAGACCTGGCTGCTCTGATCGGCACGATTTCACAGTTTTTTGACACAACTCCTCCCTCCTGTCTGTCAAGTCTGCAAAATCCCCAGGAAATTTTCCCGCGGTTTGCAGCTCGCACCATGAGTCCGTCACATATCTGTTCTCCCTATTTGGTGGCAGTAGGTGCCTTTATAGCAATCCTGTGCCATTTTATGGAGGGGTCACTTGCAGTGGTGCTCCCAAAGCTACATGGTTTCTTCTCATCTGGCACAGAGGCATCATGGGAAATGACACCTCCTCACTCTGGAATGGAAAAGTGGAAGGTACCGCAGATGAAGCCACCTCCACCCAAAACAAGACTGCCTGTCTTGGAAGTGGAGATGTGGCCATAGTTAGCACAGTATCATCTTTTGGAGAGACAAGTTATGTGATGCATTTTTATAAGGTAACATACTTGCTACAATAAGCTTTAAAGTATTACAAATTTTAGACAGGAATACCAGTGGGATAACAAATCTAATGACAGATAAACCAATCTACGGCCGCATCCCCATTACCAGCTTATATCGGTTTCAAACAGTTTTCAAGCCTCGCAGATTCAACGTCAGTTTGGCTTAACATGCTTTCTGCAAAGCGTTGTAAATGTTAATCCTCATTTCAACAGGTCTCACTCCGGTTCATGCGTTTGATACGTGTTACATTTTTTACTGTGGGGACCGTACCGTTTTAAGGGATGAGAATCCATGTTTAGGGTTTCCTTCTCCCAATAGCTTGCTTCCAAAGACAGTGAATTCAGTGTAAAAATCCAACCTTCACAACAGCTGCTACACTGTAGCGATCCACCCACTTCATACCTGATAACAATGTTGCAATTTTGTGTAATTCCAGAGGCCTTTTCGCACACTCGGTTTTCGAACATGTGGAAGACAGCCCGGGACGCAGCATTCGCATTGCTGCGGCCGGGTTTGGATCCCGGCTCGTCCCGGGCTGTCTTCCACACGTTCCAGACGTAGAGCACTTTAAAGTGCTCTGCATCCATTCCCGCACGGATGAAGTGTCCCGGGCCATTCGGGGAGAGAAGCGTTCGCACACACTTCTCTCCCTGACAGCCGTCAGCACATCCCCAGGGGCAGCATTGGCCGAAAATTGGCCTCACAGCTGGTCTCTGGTTGGCTGATGACCAGCCTTGCCGGGCTGGCGATCGCGCCGGCGCGGCAAGGCCGGTAGACGGGACCCACCGAATTGGGGATCCCCTCTCCGATCTGCCAGGGTCAGATGCTTTAAAGTGGAGTAAAGTTTTACCTGGCCAGATCACCAGGGGGAGGGGCATGGGGCTCCCTCCCACCTGCTCCTGAGAGGCCCCGGGG
>MTQE01002240.1:108088-128744 GCA_014337955.1 Aspidoscelis marmoratus | reverse complement strand
CTCCCACCTGCTCCTGAGAGGCCCCGGGGGTGCCCACCTGGAGCAGGGGGTGGCGCCCCACCCCACCCCTCCAAGCCTGCGATCTCGCAGGGAGAAGGAAAACTTTTACTCCTGCTTCCACGTTGGAACCTGGAGTAAAAGTTTTTGATGCCGGGAGGGGGAGGGGGCATTTGCATCCGGTTCTATTATTTTGGTTTAGGTAAACCGAATTAAGCTTATAATGGGGATGCGGCTTGTGAGTGTAAAATGAAATAATAATAAATGCTTTGTATTGTGTTTATCATGCTAGTCAGTGTACTGTAAATCAACCAATAATCAACCCTCTTTTAGCTTTATTTTTATACTAAATTTCAAGCCTTTCCTATGAAA
Organism: Aspidoscelis marmoratus; assembly: GCA_014337955.1. Taxonomy (NCBI): domain Eukaryota; kingdom Metazoa; phylum Chordata; class Lepidosauria; order Squamata; family Teiidae; genus Aspidoscelis; species Aspidoscelis marmoratus. The sequence goes on along the minus strand of MTQE01002240.1, from coordinate 128,375 downwards.
AGCTGTATATAAATGTTACAAATAATTCATGTTCTTTTTTTAAAAAAATCATGCCGTTCATTTTTTGCACACAGAAGTCTTCACATTACATGCAAGCACACTTGCATCTCTGCATCCAAGAGCCCAGGATTAGATGCAACCCCTTCTGGCCTGATCCATTGGACCTTCCTTGCCTTGTGCTCTTGGTCAGAGACTGAGGAACTTCACCCAGAAACTTTGATGACTTTACCTTCCTGCACTTAATGACTCTGTCTGGTATAGTTTCAGTTCCTTCATCTCCAGAACAAAGGATTCTTTTGAAGCTTCACAAGCAGTCATTAATATTATATATATGCAAAGTGGCATGTTACATGGGAAACTTTCCAGATACACCTGCTCTTGTGTTACTTAGGGCGTGTCCCCATGCAGGTTTCGTCCGGTACCAAAATTGGGTTCGGCAAGAGTTGTCTCCATGTGTTTTAGATTTGGCCCGATTTCCGCAGGCCAAATGGCCCAAACACATGCCAAACCAGGACCAAATTTGGTACCTGTTAAAACAAGTCTGGGCACGGCTTGGATTATTTGGTCCGAGCCAAGCCTGAGCATGGGGACAGTCCCGGACTTTGGCTGATAGGAAAGAGGTTTGAGTTTACTTTAGGAGTAAAGCCAAGTCTCTTTGCTGCCAGCAGATCGGGAAAAGGGGGTGAGAGGCTTGTTTTCTCTTTTCCAGGGGGGTGAGCAACCTTATTGCGCCGACATTTGAATTTGAATCGAATGATGGCACTTTTGAAGATTGACATCCAAATTCAAATTGAATGCTTCAGAGCATTCATATGAAGCTTTGTTGCATTTGTGAACCTGAGGAGGGAAGGCGGCTGCACCAGTCACATCTGCAACAGGTCCAGAGTGGATTTGAAGTGAAAGTTGGGGGCAGTTTCAAAGTGGATTCAGGGTGGATTTGACACATAGGGGATACGTATATTGGGATATGTAGTAGATTTGTATGCGATTTGAAGCAGGGATTCAAATAAAAGTCATATTGAACATTCATATCAGATTTTAATCCTACCACAATTGAAGAGGATCTGTTTTCTTGCATTTGGTTCAATACAGATCAAACCCAAAAAACTATTCATGAACATCTTTAATATGAAGTTTTCTGTATGTATTAGAAAAAGATATATAGAAGAAGTTTTCTGTATGCCTTAGAAGAAGATATATACAAAAGAATATGTAAGTGGCACTTAACTCCTTATAAATTAGCAAAATATATCGAACAAGTGATGGAAATATAAAATGAAAGAAGGCACTTTTTACCACATGTGGTAGACTTATAAAAAAGTTCTAAGATTTGGGATACAAATTAATTATGTTATGCAAAATATTTTTAAAAATGAATATTCAATTTAAACCAGAACTGTTTTATTGGGTATGAGTGGAGAAAACATGGATGAGGTTAACGTTTTGCTTTAGTATATGGTAACAGCAGCAAGAATTTTATAAAAGGAACTACCATCTGTGGAGAATTGGCTGGTTAAACTAATTGGCTTTGGCTGCATTCCCACCGCTGATCTGGAGTAATCCGGGTTCCTGATCCAGGTTGGGTTGGAGGCTGGGAACAGCATTGAGCACGTGTCAGGTTGTTCCCAAAGAGGCTGCGGATGCGCACAACCACACCTGCAAACAGTGTGGTGCGGGTCTACACTCTGGCTGTGATTAGGCTACCCTGGGACGTGTCGTGACGGTTCTGGATGGAACCGCCCTCCTGACAGAGCGAATGCTCTGTCTAGGGCTGGCCTAATCATGATACAGAGGCCCTTGTGCGAATAGGCCTCTGGTCTCTCTGGAAATTTTTTGAGAAACCCAATTTACGCAAATACTCAAGGTTGATGAGAGCTGGAAAAGATTCCCTTTATAGGCATGGGTCCAAAAAATAAGTGTAGGGATGTGCTCAGTTTGTTCACTTTGTACTGAAATGAATCAGAAGGAAATTTGTGGTCATGCAAACGTAACCAACTTTGAATGTAGTGAGATTCGCATATGATTTGTATCTGCTGTGAATGATTGGTGAATGTTTGCCACACATGTGGAGCTGCCAGGATCCAGATCATGCAGTCAGGTGGCAAGGCTGCCTCGGCATTTGAATCTGAACATTCTAATCTTGTGTGTACATTTTAGGGATGTGCATGAATATTTGTAACATTCATTATTTGTATGAATTTGTACATATTCAGACATTCATATATGAATCAAATGTTACAACATTTGTACACTGACATTCATTTGAATACAAATGTTTTGGAACATTTGCATGAAGCTGCAGAACATCTGTAGAATGAAGAGGTGGGAACATCCGCAACAGATCCAGAGTCAATTTGACATGGTTTGAGAGCAGTTTCAATGTGGATTCAGGGCGGATTTGATGCTTTCAGAGTGGATCTGCTATGGGATATGTATTGGATATGTATTGGATACATATGAGTTCATATTGGATATTTGTATGAATTTGTACAAATACATTCATATCAGATAGAATCCTACCACACTAGAAGTCAATCTACTCGAAGATTCATATCATGTGATTGTGTGGCATTGCTTCCAGTTAAGATGCAAAGGTACAGCTAAGATTCAGATGTATAGATTCTGATGGCGAGGCCATGCTGCCACCCAAAGTCCGCCAGGTCGGCAACAGCTCCTCAAATTTGTGAATACAACGAAGCTTCGAATAAATGCATTAATGCATTTGCTTCGCATTCCAGTGCCAGTCATTGAATGCGGCCAACTTCTGATCCAAATGCGAATGCTCAGATTCATACAAATTGTGAATGTGATGAATATTTGTCCACATCCTTAGACAAAGTTTCATATTCCATAGAGTTTTGAGAAATTCCCAAAACCTGAATGAGATAAATTTGAGAATTTTGGCCCTGGCCCATTTCATAGGAATGGCCCAAATATTCAATGGAATTTTGAACTCTCCAGAATTTAGTGTAATGCAAACTTCAACATTTTTGAGATCTGGGCCTGTTTCTGCTCCTGTGTTAAAATGTCATGAAAGGTTCACTGAGATGTTATGAACATTCATCCAGTGTCTTCCACCCCTAAAAAAAGTTGCTTCAAGTTACTCACACCTTGAATCACACCTTCAGGCCCCAGAAAACCTCAGCGTTACCAGCTAACACCTCTCAAACCAACCAGAGTATTGCTTGTCCGGGTGACATACATGAAGCTTGATGGTGATTCATCACTTTCTGAAGTCCTGCCAGCCAATGTGACTAAGTCAGCACAGTTGATAAGTTGCTGAAAGCCTTCAGTATCTCTCTATACCAAATAAACTATTTAACAGGGCTTATGAAAGCACTTCAAAGGTTCACAGCCTGCTGATTCCACCCAGCACCCCACCCTAGTCATGGGATGTAATTATCCCTGTTTTGCCTGGGTAGCAGAAGATACATGAGTTGAGAACATCACTCTGGGCCAGTCCCTAGGAGCAATTTGGAAGCAGCAGGAAATGTAGGCTTCCCCGATCTCATCTTGGCTCTGGCAAGTCTTCATTTCATACAAATTTAGTTTGCATTTATCTCCTCTTCAGCTCTCATTCTGTGCACAGAATGTGAGAAAAAAAATTACTCTTCACTAGGGATATGCATGAATATTTGTAACATTAAAAATTCATACAAATTCATCTAGAATTCTGTGTCCAGTTCTGGGCTCCCTAGTTCAAAGATATTAACAAACTAGAGCAAGTCCGAAAGAGGGCTACCAAAACTGTGGTCTTGAAGGCATGTCCTACGAGGAAAGGTTGAAGGGTCTAGGAATGTTTACCCTACAGAAGAGAAGACTGAGAGGAGACATGATTGTGGTCTTCAAGTATCTGAAGGGCTGTCACACTGCAGAGGGATCGTCTCTTTTCTCACTTGCATAAGATGGGAGGACTAGAAACAATGGGACAAAACTTCAAGGAAGTCAATACAGATTAGATATTAGGAAAAACTTCCTGACAGTGAGGGCGATCGGTCAATGGAATAGGTTGCCATGGGAGTTAGTGAGATCTCCTTCACTGGAGGTCTTCAAGCAGAACCTACATCTGTCTGGGATGGTTTATTTAATCCTGCATTGAGCAGGGGGTGGACTGGATGACCGTAGAGGTCCCTTCCAACTCTATGATTCTATGAAATTTGGCCAGATGTGGACATTCAAAGTCAAATAGAATGTTGGCACATTCAAAGATTGACATTTGAATTTGAATCAAATGGTTCAATACATTCATACGAAGCTTCATTATGGATTCATAAGGGATTTCTATGGGATTCGTATCTAACATTTGTATCAAATTTGTATGGAACATTTGTATCAAATTCAAATCCTATGACATTTAAAGAGATTTATTTGAACAAATATGAATTTTCTTGCATTCTATTCGATATGAATCAAATGCCAAAAAAAAGTCATGTCCATCCCTACTCTTCACTGGCATTTGCTGTATATAAAACAAAACTGTCTAATATGATGGTTCTATTTCTACAGGCTATCACTTTCATAATGTGGCCTCGTGCATCTGGTCATATAAATATGGGGTCATGCTGTATAGAAGCATATTATCCAAGGGATTATTGCATCTGCAATGCCCAAAAGCAGGTGCTCAAAGAGATATCCATTCTAGTGTCAGGATTATTCATTTTCTGACCATTTTGTGTGTGTGTGTGCCTTTCTAATTTGCTTTCCCCAAAAATGAGTTTTCTAAGAATTATCTAAACCAAGATATGATTGTATGAAGTTCCTTGGAATACTAGTTGTGCTGGAAAGAATTTGAGTTATTCTTCATCTATCCATCTGATCAACAGGCAGTTTTCTTAGGTCTGCTAATGACAAGAATCAAAACATTAGTCTTATCCACAATGACATTTGCTATTCTCTGCCAGGACAAGATGGCCTAGGATACGCAGCCTGCTGAATGCAAGAAGCTGTTGAGATAATATTATGTGATCTGCCGGGCAGATAACGGTGCTTTGCGAATCAGCCTGCATAACTGTGCAAAACCCTGCAGAACCTTGGTACATTTGAAGATGGACATTTGAATAAGAATTGAATATTTCTATACATTTGTATGAAGTTTTCTTACATTTGTGAACCTGGGCAGGTGGGTAAGGGGCTGCCCAGTCACATCTGCAACAGATCCAGAGTGGATTCAGAGCAGATTCAGAGTGGATTAAAAGTGGATAAAGAGCAGATCTGACATGTTCATAGTAGATATGAAGGGAAAATGTAGTAGATTCCCAGGGGATACGTATGGGACCTGTAGGTGATTCGTAGGCAGGGATTTGAACCAAATTCTTATGGAGTATTTGTATCAAATTTGAATCCCACCAAATTCGAATGGGATCTATTTGATCAAATACAAATTTTCCTGTATTCAATTCACTATGAATCAAGCAAAAAACCACAACCATTTGTGTAAACATTTGCAGAATTGAAATGGGAGATGGTCAGATAAAAGTCTGACACTATAACAACATGACCAAAGGGCCAGACACAGTTTGGCAGGCAGCATCTAGATTGACATAAGTTTAAAAAATCTCTTTAGCCGATTCCAAATCCAGTTCTGATGCTCTATGGGCTTTTCTGCCCTTGGCTTCCCAGCCATGGGAAGCTTTGGACACAGTGGCCCAAAATGGCCCTCTCTGTGTCCCAACAATCCATTATGTCTGGTTTGCTGTCTGTTGCTAAGATCAGGATTCATCATTCTGCAGTATTAACCATTGTGTGTTTGTGTGGTAGTGGTGGCAGTGATGGTAGTGGGAATAATAGTCATGCTCTTCTGAAACATAAGTCCCATGACTTTGTATCTAAGGTGGCCAGGTCTCTCTCATCACCTTCAGAGATCTTTAGACTCTGACTCCCGTCAGTGCTTACTAACTGGCATCTCAATGACAATCCAAAAATAACTTTAGTCCAAAATGTATATAGGGACATCGGTTCATCACCGGAGCTTCCTTAATGACAAAAGTCTGAGGTCCGCAGAACATGCAACTTGTCATACTTGACTGTTGCCCACCAGGTGTATCTAAACAGCTGCTTTACAGCCCACTGCTTTTTTATTAAACAATGATGTTTTGAGATGTCCGCTGAATCCTGTTACAATTCTTTGTGCATTACTTAATCATAGGGCTTGTCCCCATGCACTATATACTCCAAAGCGAACCTGAATTCAACTCAGAACATCCCCATGTAAAGGCTCTAATCAGGGCTACATGCGAAACAAATCACCCAAAACTGTGGTTAAAAAAAAATGTTGCAAATTGTCCTAGTGTGGATTGGGAGGCAAGCATGGATTATCTTAGAGGCATGGGGACGCTCCCTGGTCATTGGGGTAGGAGATTGGTGATCACATCATTAGTGTGCTCGCGGTTCCCATCCTGTGTGCTGCGATCTCAACTGTTTGGGGATTTCTTTAAATAAAGTTGATGAAAGAGAAATGACGATGGCTCTCATTTGTCCTACAAGTGTCCTTCTGGCTACAATTATTACACCCCCCTTCCCTGATCACCAGATTGGCAAGCTACATGTGGGTAATGGCTTGATTTTGCATGCAAGTACTGCTTTGCCTTAATGGGCTACACACCCGTGGCTTCCCTGCACCAGATGCAGCATGAGAAGACAAAGCACAGAATCCCTCAAACCTGTTGCGAGTGGGGGTGTGCCTGCTGTCATGCAGAGGTGCACACCTCCACTAAACTGTGGCAGTTTCAAGCAATGAGCTGCTTTTCATCATTATGCTGCTTATTATCATTGTTTATCTTTTTGTGTGTTGTGTTCATGGAGGTGCAACTGAGGTGTTTGTTTCCCTGTCATCACTGAAGCGGACGGGACAGGGTATGGTGGCATCAACCTGGCTTCCTATCAGGGGAGAGGGGGAGGAGAGAAAAAAAGGGGTTACTCGATGCAAGGGTTTACTGTGGTTTTCATGGAAACAGGTATATTTGACTTGAACCCGCACTCTCCTCAATCGCATGGGGACAGGTTGATTCGAACCACAGTCCGCATTGGGAATGACCCGATTCAAATCCAAAGTAAACGTAGTTCATGGGGACGCGCCCATAGCGTGTCTTTCACTGGCTTTATCTGTACCATTTATGTCTCATGTTTCTGTTAAAATAAGACTGTTCTTTTAGTAATTTGGGAAAATAGGGGATGTCCTGTTACAGGGCCAGGTAATCCAGTGCTCTCCAAATGTTTTTAATGTCCAATTGTCATCATTCCAATTGTCAGCCATGGTGGCCAAGGCCAATGAGAGCTGGAAGCCAATTACCCTGGACAGATGTTTTGGTTATCTTAGGCAAGACCCACATGGACACAAGGAACTAGGCCATGAAAACGCCAGCACCATGGTGACCATGCACCACTGTGTGAGGGGAGTACAGTAACCACAAGTCACCAAACTCACCTGAGACACTCCTGAGGATAGAATCCAATCCTACTCCTTTTGTAGAAGAATTGTTCTGCAAAGGGGCTCATGGGCCTGGTTTCCTTCTCTCACCAACCTTCAGAGGACTGTCAGTCACTGGAGCAACTTACCATTTTCCCTGCTGCTTAGGCCCAAGATGTGATGCACTGAAAATGGCTGACTTCTGGGGTCATTTATGGCACTTTGCACCATAGGCTGGGTTGCAACCCTTTTGGCCTTGAAGTTCCCACAGGCTAAAATGCATGGACTGAGTGGATGGCCTTCCTCCTCACTTCTGGGATGAAGCAAGTACTCCATGACAGCAGAAGATCCGTTTTATGGCCTCATGTGGCCTGTACAGATCTTACCTACGGAATGATAAGAGGGCAGCAACACATCTGTTTCTAGTTTGAAGACAAGTAGCTGTGAATCACTGACCTGGATCATGGCTCTTCCTAGAATAGCCATCACAGAAATTCATGTTCTCTGAAATTACCACCCTTAACACATAAATAAGGGAGTGAAGTATTTAAAAGATAGTCTTAAACTGGTGCAACTTAATTCTGGAATCTGGCAGTGAAAACACAGTCATTAACATGATTAGATCAATATCATAAGCTTCAAGGTGTGCCCTCGTGTATCTTTGTTCTTTAATTAACCTTCCCATACATGGCTTAGTGTTTGCACAGCATGAAATTCAAAATTAGACTGGATATGTATACATTCCAGTCCAGAATACTTCTCTGTTATGATTTTTGGGCACTTCTGATGCACCCCAAATTGTCAGCCGCTGCTGAGTCAATTAGTCTTTGGCGCCCTAACTGAATTTGAATTGAATGTTTTGATACATTCATATGAAGTTTGGTGATGGTTTCATATGGGATTCATATGGGATTTGTGTAGGATTTGTATAGGATTTGTATGGGATTCGTATGCAATTTGTACCTAGCAATCGTATCAAATTCAGATGGAACATTCATATCAAATTCTGGTGGGGCTGTGAGAGCTCAGAAGAAAGCTGTGACTAGCCCAAGGTCACCCAGCTGGCTTCCTGGAGAAGGAGGAAGAAGAAGAGTTGGCTTTTCTACCCCACTTTTCTCACCAATTTGAGGGGACTCAAAGCAGCTGAGAAAGCTTTCTGTTCTTCTCCCCACAACAGACACCCTGTGAGGGAGGTGGGGCTGTGAGAGCTCAGAAAGAGAGCTGGGACTAGCCCAAGGTCACCCAGCTGGCTTTGTGGAGGAGTGCAGAATTGAACCCGGTATTCCCAGATAAGACTCCAGTTCCCTAACCAAAATTCCGTGGGGCCAGATCCTGAAAGGCTCACAACCCTGAGGTGGCTATGTGCATTGGAGGAAGTGTCAATCAGCCCTTGGTTGTAGAGCACAGATTCTGGCATGGTCCATACCATGTTAGCTGGGCTGCCAAATGGCTGGGAAGAACTGAGCGCAGGACTTTACATGCCAAATCCAGGAATTTAAAATGCCCCCTGGCATGAATTGGCAACCAATGAAGGTTTTTGTGAGCACCAGAGACATGTTATCATTTAAGAAGGTTTAAAACAACCCTGACGGCACTATTTTGAATTATAGTCAGAGGAAGGAGAGAACGTTCAGGCAAGCCTGTCAGTAAACTTTTACATTGGCGTCCCCAGAGCTTGGATAAGCAAGCGGGCAGTTTTGAAGATTAAGATGTTGAAGAAGAAGAAGAAGAGTTGGCTTTTCTATCCTGCTTTTCTCACCCATTTCAGGGGACTCAAAGTGGCTGACAAAGCTTTCCCATTCTTCTCCCCACAACAGACACCCTGATCGATGACCTACTCCGGGAGAAAGACAGAGGGAGTGCTACTCTGTTACTCTACCCAGACCTCTCAGAGGCTTTTGATACCATTGACCGTGGTATCCTACTGGACTGGCTCTCTGGGATGGGGATAGGAGGCACTATGTTACAGTGGTTCCATTCCTACCTGAAAGGGTCAGTTCCAGAGAGTAATCTTGGGGGATTTGTGCTCAGCCCCATGGAAACTAGGCTACAGATTGCCACATGTTGTTCAACATCTATATGGAACTGCTGTGAGAGGTCATAAGGAGGTTTGCTGATGAGTGTCACCCAGTTCTACTTCTTCTTGTCATCAGAGTCGGAGGAGGATGTGCAGATGCTGGGCCTGTGCCTTGAGGCTGTAATGGGCTGGATGAGGGCCAATAAACTGAAGCTGAAACCTGATAAGATGGAGACTCTGTGGATTGGTAGTACCCGGGTCCAAGAACTGGGTAAGCAACCTGTTCTGGATGTGGTTGCACTCTCTCCGACGGAGCAGGTGCGCAGCTTGGGAGTACTCCTGGACCCATCCCTGTCATTAGAGGCTCAAGTGGACTCGGTGGCATGGAGTACTTGGTGCCAGCCACGGCTGATGTGCCAGCTACATCTTTTCTTGGGCTGGGATATCCTAGCCAGAATGTAGTAGCCCGACTACTGACCGCTACAACTTACAGGCTGCACATGACGCCTGTTTTGAGAGAGCTGCACTGGCTGCCTATATGTTTCCGATCTGAATTCAAGGTGTTGGTAATGACATTTAAAGACCTAAATGGCTTGAGAGCTCAAAACTTGAGTGAACGCCTTCTCTCATACAGACCTGCCTAAGGTTTAAAATCTGCTGGAGGGGGCCCCTCCATGTCCCACCAGTGAGAGAAATCCGCTGTTTTGAGACATGGTATGGCACCTTACCTATGGAATCCCCTTCCTTTGGAGCCCCAATTAGCACCAAACCTGCTAACTTTTAGGCGCCAAGTAAAGACCTGGCTTTTTATTAAGGCCTTTGGCATTTTAAAGAAACCGCTGCCCCCCGCCCCCTCCACTCCAGAGAATTATTAAAGACTGATCACAACAGTGAAAGCAGAGGTTGCTTTATTTTGGAAATTCCCAGGACGTTTGTCTCAAAGCAATCGGATTTCACGACTGTGGTCCCAACTTACCAATGAGCTGTTAACAGCACAAAAGGAGAAGATGCAAGCAACGGAAGTACAAAGCAAATTTATTGGTAAATGGCTGCCATTTACCAAGAAGGCACAATCTAATTCAAGCTGTACGATTGCTGGCTCATATTCTTTGAAATTCTTGAAGAACAAAATTCAAGCTCTATCTCTGGAGATAACATGGGAGTAAAACATTGAATTGTCATCAAATGAAGCAAGAGGTTCTACTGGTTTTGTTATGATTGAGGTGCAGGGTACATGATTTAAGTTATTTTATGTTTGGATGATTGATGGTAAACCAAATGGTTGAAATGTTTACATGTTAATTGTAGTTGTAGGTTAAGTTTTAAAATAAAATGAAGTTTAAAAAAATTAACTCTTGCACTATTTAAACTTTTCTAACTTTTAACCTTCTTAACTATTTATGCTGCTTAATACTGTTTTAATGGGGTATGTATTTAATATTCTGTTTTATATTTTGGAATACGGTGCAGGATATAGATATTTTAAGTAAGTAAGTAAGTAAGTAAGTAAGTAAGTAAGTAAGTAAGTAAGTAAGTAAGTAAGTAAGTAAGTAAGTAAGTAAGTAAGTAAGTAAGTAAGTAAGTAAGTAAATAGTGACGAAGTATACTCTCCTGAAGGATGAAAACTCTATCAAAAGCACTTGAATAGCAGCTCTGCCTATTCTGCTGTAGGGGTCTGCACAAATGCATTTTTTGCATTCAAATTTGATCGATTCGAATATTCCAATATTCTATTCAATTCAAATTTTAAAAATCCAGATTTTTGAAAATCTGATTCGAACCGGACAATCTGTATCTGTACTTTTGAAAATACGATTTGAATCTGAATATATGAATGTTGGGAACTATTGTATCTGATTTTTGGATTCATGCGTATCCTGTTTTCAACCCATTTTGTCCCATGTGCATCCAGTTTTGATTCCATATTATAAGCACAAATACATACAATATTCGTATGCAATATTTGCAGATTTATTCATTTGAATTATTCAAAAATCCATATTGGATTTTTGAAAATCCCAAATTAATTTGAATTTTTAAATTCAGATTTTCAAAAATCCATTCAAATGTTGATATTCAATGGATTTGAATCGGATTTTCAAATATCCATGCACATCCCTATTCTGCTGCCCTGTAGGGATGTGCACAAATATTCACAATGTTTGAAATTTGTATGAATTCATCCAAATTCAGACATTCAAATTTGAGCTGAATGTTGGCACATTCAAAGACCGACGTTTGAATTCAGATCAAATCCTTTGGACCGTTCATACAAAGCTTTGTTGTGTTTGTGAACCTGGGGAGGTAGGTAAGCATCTGTGGCAGTGACACCTACAAAGGATCAAGAGTGGATTTGAAGTGGATGGACAGTGGATCCAAGGTGGATTCATGGTGATTTGACATGTTAAGAATGTATACATAGGGGATACATGCTGGATACATAGAGAATTTGTATCGGATTCAAAGGGAGCATGTAGGAGATTCATATGTGATTTGTATCAAACATTCAAATTGAATTTGAATCCTTCCACATTCAAAGGGGATCTATTCAAACAAAAACAGATTTTCTTGCATTTGATTCAATATGAAATGAACGCAAAAAATATTTGCACACATCCCTGCTGCCCCACCGGCACCACCATGTGGGCTTATCTGGAAGTGCTTCCGGGGATATGGATACCCTGGCCCTGTTTCAGAAATATTGAAAATGGCTGCCTTCTAGAATGGCCCATGGGTGTGTGGTGTCTGGATTGCCAAAGGTGTAGAAAAGCATGCAAAGAGCAAGAACTGTCATGCATGCTAGGCGTGTGCACAACTATTCGAAGGTATTCAAAATTTGATCAAATTCATCCAAATTTTGACATTTTAATTCGAATGAAATGTCCATAAATTCAAATTTAAAAATTCAAATGAATTTTAGATCTATTTGTTCAAATTATCCAAACATTCACATGTGCACAGGTTCATACGTGATGTGTACGTGCACATATGCATCTTTCCCGCATCCATACACATTTCTACAGATCCATACAGGATGAAAACCGGTTGCATGCAGGATAACTATGGGATACATACGGATGTGTACACATATATATGGATGCCTACAGGATACATAATGTGCATGGGCACATAAAAATGTTGACGACATTTGTAAGTGCAAATTTGAATAGAAAATTCAAATGAATAGATTCAAATTTGCTTAATTTGCAAATTTTTAAAGATTTGAATAAAATCAAATTTTCGGATATTCGGTTTGAGTCAAATCGAATCTCAGAAATTGCATTCGTGCACACCACTGTTGCAGACACGCGTCTCGGCTAAGGAGATTTATAGCAAATTTCATTTCTCTCTCTGTGTGTATACAGGAAATGTGGATAACAGCTGCCACCTTATGGAGAAAAAGAGGGCTGATGATACGTTTTCGTCTAAATGGTTTGATCTGAATGCCTTGTTTTTCCCACATGTGATAGAGGCTAACTGTAAATCTTGCAACTTTTTGCACTTGAATCATGTCGAATTGAATGTCAGAAAATTTGTATTCATTTAAAAAGATCCCCTTCGAATGTGGTAGGATTCTATTTGATACAAATGTATTCATGAGAATTTATACAAACATCCGATAGAAGCGCATACTTGACCCATACATATCTGATCCATATCCCATATGTATCCCATATGTATCCCGTAAAATACCTGATCTCAAAGCATCAAATCCACCCTGAATCTGCTCTCAATCCATGTTGAATGCACTCTGAATCCATTGCACTTTCTACTCCTGAAATATGAAAAGAATGGCTTGTCTTCAGATTTTTTTTTAAATCTTTCAGATCTGCTATAAAATACAAAATGCAAAAATGTAAAAATAAAGCCAAAATTCTACAATTTCCGTTTTGGAAATTATTACATGTTGTTGCATGTTTCCAGCTTCAAAATGAATGAGTATGCAGGGTTATAGCTATATTTTCTTCAGTGTCCCTTAAAACTTCTGTAAAAGTGGTGAAGCTAAAAGGATATCTATGGATGTTTTTTTCTTCATTGTCAATTATCAAGAGGCAAAAACAAAACAAACAGATCTGTGAAATTCAGTGTAGGCAGAAATATGTGTAGGAAACCCGTGAAATTACTGTAATGTCTAGACCATCAGAAAAATTCATATTAGATTTTGGAAGGATCACCCAGAAAGGTCATAACTGCATTATATTCTTTGCCTTAAAAAGTCTGCATATTGCCTGTTCTGGAGATTTCCCAGTTTCATTCCACAATCCTCCAGCCGTGTGATCTTGGGCTAGTCATAGCTTTCTTTCTGAGTTCTCACAGCTCTACCTGCCTCACAGGATGTCTGTGGTGGAGAGAAGAACTGAGAGTTTGTCAGCAGCATTAAGGCCCCTAAAAAAGGTGGAAAAAGTGGGGTATAAGAGCCACACAGGATGTAGTGTGAATTTTCATGGCCAGTAACTCTCCTGCCTGTGCCTGCACTCACCCAACATGGCTGTAGAGAATTAATTTTACAAAATGAGTGAAGGGGGGGGTCATCTGAAGAAGAGAAATATCATAAGCTGCTCTTATGATTGAGCTATAAATTCAGCCGCCATCCACACACAGTAAAAGGCAAAACAACTTAGAGGTGGCAGCGTTCACATGCTTGTGCCTTAATCCATATTAAAGGCCAATAAATGCACTTCATAATGAATTATTTGGCCTTTAATAAGGATTAGTATTGGCATGGAAGAATAAGTGCCTACTTGCTGACATCTACTGAAGTGTGGGTATGTGAATGTGCAGCTATCGTGGAGGCTAAGGTTTGTTATATGTCTTAAAAACAGGAAACACCATATACAGAATGAGAAAATCATATATTGAGCTAGAATATATGTCCGTCTTATCCATCAAAATAGAATAATGGTGTTTCCGCACTTACCACTTGAAATCCGGATTAAGGAAATCTGGATTTCTGAAATCCGTCCCTGGGAAGATCCATCTGAAACAGGGATGGATCCAAATGAGGCCTAATGCATCTGCACTCATGTGGGTAGCACAGATAGTGAGGAACGCATCATGTGCTCACTATGCAGATGCTGGAACACCAATATCCAGAAGGAACATGCCTCTCTGCGGCCCTGACGCCCAAGGTGCCACGTGATTGGAGCACTCAGCCGTCAGTCACCGCACGTTTTCACCATGCGTGGGTGTGACAGGGACAGACTGCCCACCAATCAGCAGTGTGCCTGAGATCCCACGGCTGCCGGGCTGCATAGGATTCTTTTGTGAATGGAAATCCCACATGTGTCAGGCCTTGCTCAACATGGCGACTTCCAGTCCCGCCCACATGCGTTCCCTCTTCTATCCCTGTGTGGAAGTGTCGTCCTTTGATCTGGAATTTGCAGGCTGGAATGGTTTGAAGACCTAATTTTTCAGGTGCTCCCGAAAACCGGATTCGGCAGCCTCTAGACCCCATTAGAGACGGATCTCACGCGAGGCCATGTGGAAGCATGTCCTTGAAGGGACCCTAATCTGTCCCACTATGCGGAAGGTAACTTGCAGGTGTGTGCCATATGTGTCCTTATTGGGTGCTTAATGGGGTCTTAACAGCCTGTGCAGAAACACCCTAACAGTGTTACTTGAGGTTTTCAAACCTAACTGTTTTCTAGATCCACTTGAGGGCAGCAGAGATTCAACTACAAGCCAGTTATATGCAAAAAGCCGATCTCAGCTGTAGAAGTTCACCCTTTTCCTAAAATACTCCAAGTTTATTCAGAGTAAATTTTGTAAACTCAAATTCATAAACTAGCCGATTAATTAATACCTGTCAACTGCTCTTCTTTTCCTTGATTCTAATGTTACCTGATAAAATCACCAGATGGCACTGTCACCTAAAGAACATTCAAATAATCTTTCCCTAACATTGGGCTCCGTACCTGAGGACTGGAGGGTAGCAAATGTAACACCAATCTTCAAAAAAGGATCCAGGGGTGATCCAAGCAATTACAGACCAGTTAGCTTAACGTTGGTTCCATGTAAGGGGATGGAATCAATCATTAAAGACAGAATTAGTGTGCACATGGAGGAGCAAGCATTGCTGAACCAAAGCCAGCATGGCTTCTGCAAAGCTAAATCATGCCTCACAAATTTGTTGGAATTCTTTGAGAGTGTCAATAAACAAGTGGATAAAGGTGAACCAGTAGACATTGTCTATCTGGACTTTCAAAAGGCTTTTGACAAAGTCCCACATCAAAGGCTACTGAGTAAACTCATCAGCCATGGAATAAAAGGACAGGTTCTGTCCTGGATTTGTGACTGGCTTAAGGGCAGAAAGCAGAGAGTAGTAATAAACGGCAAATTCTCAGTGTGGAAAGAGGTAAAAAGTGGGGTCCCTCAAGGCTCAGTGTTGAGACCAATGCTTTTTAATTTATTCATCAATGATCTAGAAAAAGGGGTACATAGTAAGATAACAAAGTTTGCTGATGATACTTAATTATTTAGGGTAATAAAACCAAAAGAGATTACCAGGAGATCCAGAGAGATCTCTTAGCATTGAGTGAGTGGGCAACCCAAGTGGCAAATGTGCTTTAATCTTAACAGGTGTAAAGTAATGCACATCGGGGCCAAGAATCCAAATTATGTCTATAAACTGATGGGGTCTGGGCTTTCTGCAACACACCAGGAAAGGGATCTCGGGATTCTTGTGAACAGTTCAATGAAGGTGTCAGCCCAGTGCGTAGCAGCAGCAGCAGCGGAAAAAGCTAGTTCAATGCTGGGAATAATTAGGAAGGGAATAGAAAACAAGTCAGCAAGTATTATTTTGCACTTTATAAATCTATGGTGAGGCCACATTTGGAATATTGTGTACAATTCTGGTCACCACACATCAAAAAGTATATTGTGGAACTGGAAAAGGTGCAGAAAAGGGCAACCAGAATGATTAAGGGGCTGGAACAAAATCCCTTACAAAACCAGGCTGCAACATCTGGGCCTCTTCAATCTGGAGAGACAACATTTAAGAGGGGACCTGATTGAAGTATATAACATTATGCATGGTATAGAAAAGGTGGATAGAGAACATTTCTTTTCTCTATCACACAACCCTAGAACCAGGGGGCATCTATGAAGCTGATGGGTAGGAGAGTCGGGTAGGGGAAGGATTTCTTCACCCAGAGGGTCATCGGCTTATGGAATTCGCTGCCGGAAGAGGTGGTGACAGCTACCAGTCTGGATGGCTTTAAGAAGGGTTAGACAAATTTATGGATGAGAGATGTATCAATGGCTACTAGAATGGATGCCTAAGTACATCTTTCAGGCTGGGGTGTGTGGAAGCAGGATGCCTCTAAGGCCATTTGCTGGGATTCGAGAGCAGGAAGATATTTGTCCTTGTCTCTGCTTGAGATGCCCATGGAAAATTGGTGGGCTACTGTGTGCAACAGGATGCTGGACTAGATGAGCTGTGGCCTGATCCAGCAGGGCTCCTCTTATGTTCCTATATTCTTGTGTAAATATGGTAGGATGTAGGTGCACAAATATTCATAACATTCCAAATTTATATAAATCTGACCAAAGTAGGACATTAGAATTCAAATAGAATATTGGCACATTCGAAGATTGACATTTGAATCACAATAGAATGTTTTGATTAGAGATGTGCATGAATATTTGAAATATTTGTTATTCGTACAAATTCAGATATTTGTATACGAATCAAATGTTCAGCCATTCGTATAAGTACGGATATGTACACAACTTGTGCGTACGGGATGAAAACAGGATGCATACCGGATGCATATGGAATGTGAACAGATGTGGACAGATGCGTATGAGATCTGTGTGTGCCTGTAGAGATACAAATGTCTGAATTATGGAATCACATTCGTTTCGCAGTCAAAATGAACATCCAAAACCTGTAACAGCTGGTTACAATCTCACTTGTTGACGGTTTTGGGATGTTGGTTTTGACTGTGAAACTAATGTGATTTTGTTTGGTTTTGTTTCCCTCTACTGCCTCTCATTTCCCTTCCGTAGCTGATCTTAAATTCTGTTAGAAGATGACTTTTATTTTCTTTTCTTCCTTCTCATTCTGTTGTCATTATCTTGGGTACTCATGTTCATACAATTATTTCCCTATGGTCGGTGCAGGAAAGTAGCCATCCAAACCTGAGGCAAGAAAGAATGTTGACGAATGGGAAAATGAGGAACTAATGGCAGGACTAATGGCCCCCGTGATGGTGCCTTCTTTTACAAGGCCTACAGAAAGTGTATGGGCCTAATCCCCAGTACTACAGACACAAGAGTCAGGGATCTTACTCCCTTTTTCCACGAGCTTTCAAACTCCCTTTTTCCACCCACAGTCAAAGATATGGATTTTCAAGATCCAGATCTTTGAGATGGGGTCCTCTTGGAGATCTGGATCTTGAAGATGGCGGAAGATCCCATTGTGGACAACTTTAATCAAGTCCACACAAAATCCAGATTTAAGTGCCTGAAGGACCCATTAAATCCAGATTTCCCCTGCCCTCGTGGGGACAGGGCCTTGCAGATTGGGCCTTCAGTGGGGTCCAGGTGAGGACAGGGCCTTCCCTATTGGTACCAATCAGGTACTAATCAGGTTCCTAATGGGTCCTTAGAAGGGTTCTAAGCCCTAATGGAGAAAGGCCCAAAGATCCGGATCTTCAAGATCTGGATCTTTGAGATGGGGTCCTCCTGGAGATCTGGGTCTTGAAGTACCGTAACTATTCTGAAGCTGTCCCCTTTGTATACTTGAAATTTGTTATGGTCAAGTGACTAATGAGTAAAGCTTATTCATTCATTCATTCTGAAGCTGTTCCTAAGAACCAAAATCATCTGTCATTCCACCTCAGACCTCCCACTCAGATCCACAGAATAGTTTTTGGAATGCCAGTGAGCAAGTTTCCAAGAGTAATACTTTGAATAAGAACAGCACATACAATGATGCAAATATACCTTTTATTAAGCTGCTTAAGAGAAGGAATGGAGAACTGGACAGTTTGTTCGAAACAGAATGAAGAAGGATATAAAAGGGTGGCAGAGAGACAAAATAATTTCCATTGAGTGCATACATGAAAATAATAGAGAAAAATTCACAAGCCAAGTAAAAGAAGTCTGTATATCTGTATTGTCCAGCATTGTTCCTCCTGTGTGGATTGCTGAGGGTATGAATGACTCTGCAAATTGCCCAAGCTAACACAGTTTGTCTGGTGGCCACCTTCTAAGTCAGACACCTTCTATTGTGGCCAAGTTGGTAGTAGGCAATTGACACATTCTGACAGTACTGTGGCTTCTGCAATGGGTGCTTGGACCTCAGATATTGGGGTAGGCGATCATTTCCACTCAGCATTTCCAAACCTTTGTGTATAACCGTGAAATATCATTGTGTTTTTCATTCCCTGGGCAGTTGCTTCTACATATCTAAACCCTTCTGTAGGGATTGTATGGTTGGCTGGAAAGGTTTGGTAGGTTATAATTGGGCCCATAATCGATGAACTCAGAAGAAGCAAGGGCTGGATATCTCGTGCCACCTATGCCACCATAGCCAGCACATGGATTGAATTGCTCAATGCCAAATAGTTGATTTGGGCAGGAGATCTCAGGTCCTGGGATGGTCAACACAAAAGGTGGAGGCTGGATAGTCACAGTTGAAGGCGGACATTGTGCATAGCAGGAATTGTAGCCATAGGAAGACATCTTTAGAGGTCTGGAACATAATTGCTTGATTAATACTTGTAGCACTGCATTCAAAGTGAAAGCATACAAAATAGCCATGAATAAAGCAGGCTGAATAATCCTGGTTAATGCGTCTTCATAAATAGGTATCTGTACTGTTTAATGTTTTCATTGAGCACTATTTGGTAATGTAGGACATGCATTTTGAATATGCAAACATGCATTTTGAAATAAATATTTACATTTCACTATGCAAGGTTCGCCTCTTCCATGATAACAGACTTTGGGCCTTTCCTAGCTTCTTTGGTCAGAGACATCTGGGAATGCTCCAGCATGGAACGTCCACACAGAGCAGAGCTGCTTCTGTCTTAGAGTGGCTCTGAGCATGTGGGGTTGCCCCAATCTCTGCTAGCTGTGGAACACTTTTTGGGAACATGAGGGCTGCACAGTTGGATGCTGCATTGCCCATGGGCCACAATGAACCTAAGAACCTAAGAGTAGCCCTGCTGGATCAGCCCACAAAACGTCTAGTCCAGCATCCTGTTGCACACAGTGGCCCACCAGTTAGTTGTCCATGGGCATCTTAAGAAGAGCTTCTCCTACACTTGGCTCTTGTGATCCAGTTTGGTCCAGTGGTTAGGGAGCTGGACTCTTATCTGAGAATACTGGGTTTGATTGTGCGCTCCTCCACAAAGCCAGCTGGGTGACCTTGGGCTAGTCACAGCTCTCACAGCCCCACCTGTCTCACAGGGTGTTCTGTTATGGAGAATAGAAAGCTTTGTCAGCCACTTTGACTCCCCTTAAATGGGTGAGAAAAGTGGGGTACAAAAGCCAGCTCTTCCTCTTCTAACCCTAACCCTGCCTGCCCCCCAGCCTGAAAAATGTACTTATTCTAGTAGCCACTGATACATCTGTCATCCATAGATCTGTCTAACCCTTCCTTAAAGCCATCTAGGCTGGCTACTGTTACCACTTCTGGCAGCAAATTCCATAAACCGATGACCCTTGGCTGATCTGACTCTTCTACCCATCAGCATGGCCATTGCAGTGACAACTGATCCCAGACAGGAGCGAATGCACTTCAATGGCACTTAGTTAAGAGCCAGGAAGCTTTGGGACAGAGCTCGCTATCCAATGTGTAACATAACGCCGAATACCATCCAAGCGCCTGCCTGTGGACTCCACCCCCCCACCTT
>MTQE01002240.1:66094-77079 GCA_014337955.1 Aspidoscelis marmoratus | reverse complement strand
ATGACTTACCTCGTGGCCGTCCAGCGTCGAAATGAGGGTGGCATTGTGGGTTCGCGCAAGACGCAGCCCACCTAGGCCCCCTATTGGACAAGCTTGCATCAAGCTTGCGAACGCTTCTCTCCCGGAACGCGCCGGGGCGGCTCGTCCGCGTTCGAACGCATGTAGAGCACTTCAAAGTGCTCTACATTTCGAACGCGAGAAAGACAGCTGCGGACACGTCGGAGCGCAAGCCCCGCTCGGGCAATGCGGATGCCGTGTCCGCAGCTGTCTCCCGCGCGTACCGGAAAGGCCTGTGCGAAAAGGCCTCAGGACAAACCTTCTCCTGCTCTGAAACCACAGCAAGCTGTTCTCAAGCTGCTGCATTCTGCACTATTTTCAAGTTCAGGGCCATTTTCAAGGGTAGCTCAGGTAGAGCGCACCACAGTAGTCTAATCTGGAATTTAGAGCCTGGATCACTGTGGCCAAGTTATCACTATCCAGGTAAGGCTGGAAGTGGCAGTCCAGATGGAGATGGTGATAGGAACTCCTGGCTATCACTGCCACATGGGTGTCAAATTACAGCGATAAGTCCAGGAGCACTCCAAATCACACACCTGAGAATGGGGTGCTCCTTAACTTCCTGGACCTGAAACCCAGTGACATACAGTATCTCCCTTGTCTGGATTCAGTTTCAAGTTATTGCTCCACATCCAGCCCATTGCTGCCTCCAGGCAGTGATCAAGGACCCGAGCTGCCTCTCCTGACTCAGAAGGAATGGAGAGATGGTGAAGGTGCAAGGTGACCCCAGAAGGGTCCCCATAAGAACATAAGAACATAAGAGAAACCTTGCTGGATCAGGCCACAGCCCATTTAGTCCAGCATCCTGTCGCACACAGTGGCCCACCAAATGCTCACGGGCACCTCAAGCAGAGACAAGGACAAACCGGCCCTTTCTGCACTGGGCCTTATTCTGGTTTATATCTCAGACTAGGGAGCTACCATCCTCATGCTGGTTCAAAGTACAGAAGACCCACCCCAGGGCTTGCCATAGCATGCACTAACATGTGCATAGCAGGTCCCTAGCCTGAGATATAATGTGGAATAAGACCCAGTGCAGAAAGGACCACCTTCTCCTGCTCTCGAGTCCCAGCAGATGGCCTTAGAAGCGCCCCAGTTCCTCTCCCCCCTCAGCCTGAAGGATGCACCTAGGCATTCGTTCTAGTAGCCATTGATACATCTGTCATCCATAAATTTGTCTAACCCTACCAATAATGCAGCATGAGACTAGATTGTTCCAGGAAAGGATCAGCAATATTTATTATATTTTTATCGTTAGGGATGTAGTTGTGATTGTTCACAAAAATACTGTGCACCCCTCATTACAGCCATCAGTGTTTTATACAAATTCCAAATAGGAGGGTATCCCCTCCTTCATCAGATAAAAACACTCAAATTAATATTATTCTCAATGCACAACAGCTGGGAGGAGGCTGAGAGTGACAGGGCTAAACCATACCGTAGCTTCCGCCCTGCCCCAGTCTCCTATACTTGAAAATATAAGTTTCAAAAGATAAGGAATTTCTGATGTAAGCAAAGAAGTCGAAGTAAATGGTGTTTCTAGCAAGGATTACTAGAGAAAGGAGCCCGAGCAGCTTTTGGCTGTAATATTATTCTCAATTAACAGTCAGCTAATATACCGCCTTTATATTTTCACTCTAACATTCCAACATTAACTTTTTAACATTTTAACTCTCGCAAGCAGGAAAATGCAGAAGCAAATTACATAATTTAATTTCTCTATTTTAATTGTCCTCCAACCACACCCTGCTGTTAACTAGTTTTTAAAGTGTAAATTCTCTTCTCTTCGCTTGCCTGACCATCCATGTCCAGAAGATAAGATAAGGAACACAAGCAGACCTTAACTTGGAGGGAAGAATTCAGGGTTTTTAGCCTGGTAATGGCAAGCATCTTGCTGTTTTCATTCTAGAAGTAGTTCTATATTTAGAAACAAAAGTGCAATTAATTTTTATATTTTATATTGTTTCCATTTGGCCTCCACAGTGGCACGTATACAGAAAAAGTTCCCAAGGCATGTAATTACATTTTT
The DNA here is from genome assembly GCA_014337955.1 of Aspidoscelis marmoratus. Classification (NCBI taxonomy): domain Eukaryota; kingdom Metazoa; phylum Chordata; class Lepidosauria; order Squamata; family Teiidae; genus Aspidoscelis; species Aspidoscelis marmoratus. The sequence continues at coordinate 74,993 of MTQE01002240.1, read as the reverse complement.
AAAAAGGTTAAAAATAATTGCAGGCAAGATTTTAAACATTAATTAGGAATAACTGTAGAGTGCCTGCGGAGTAAAACAATTTGGGACATGGATATGTAGCAGATTATCTTCCCCTCCATCAATGCTTTAGATTAATTGATACTGAACCAAGCCCTGTTCAAAAGCAGCTTGGTTGATTCAAATTGAACAAGGAGCTTTTAGGAGGGCATTTAAAATGTAGTTTTGGAGCATTCTCTCTCTCTCTTTTTAATGAAAACATAGCACACATCTTTTTGCAAGCTGTGACATTCACTGGGCCAGGCTGCATCTGCACACTCATTTTGCGGGCTTTTCAGCAGCCTGATTGACAGGAGAGGCGGAGCAGAGTCAAAACCCGCCAGAATCGACTACTTAAGGCAGCAGCCTGGTGTTCCCAGCGCCTCTCATCATGCGGCTTGTGCCAGAGAGGGGTCAGGGAGAGGGTCTGCAGCACCCTCGGGACTTCTAGGCCTACTTCTCCCAGGATAGAGGGATGGGGATAGAAGGGAGGTCTTGCCTCTAGGACAGAAGGAGATCATGGCGCATACTTACAGCAGGGTGGGTGCGCAGGAGAACTGTTTGCTCAGAGCCAGAGTGCAACAGGGGACTGTGAGGCAGATTGATATTGCCACGAGGCGAGCTCTACTGTTAGGGAGAATCATCACACTGAATGGTAGAGGGAATCTACTGCTTAAAGCTATAGAGCAGGCAGAGCTTAGTTAGGGCTTACTTTAGGGTGTTTGCTTATAGTGAGGCTTCTTATTGAGAACTGTAACTTTTCTTACTTAACAGCTACTATCTTTTCAAGCAATTCAAGGACATTTGAGCTAACTTTTACTTTGCTTCTACATTCTATTTATTTGTATTAATAAACACTAAATGTTTGGTTTACACTGGTGTTTATGTGCTGCTTTAAAGGTAAAGCAGGATGGCAGTGGGGCGTACAGTTCAGTTGATACACTGACACCCCCATAGCTGGCAGTTGGGCTGTGGTGCTTGGCAGCCACTTCCTTTCTGCGCAACTCTGTGGAGAGCGAGATGGGAGGGGTTGGGCTGAGTCACCACACAAGCTATCAACCCCCATGAAATAAAAATATATAATCCCATAACTGGGGGACAGTACAAGTGCTGAACTCCTTCTCCTAAAAGGGTCCCAACCAATTAAAACTAACTTTTCTTATTGGAGTCAACCCAATTTAGGAACCTAAACATTCTGTGTGAGTGAAGGACATCCAATTTATTTTAACTTATTTTAATCTCTCTGTTTTTCTACTATTTGTACTGTGACAAATACAGTACAAATAGAAGAAAAACTGAGAGATTATGATAGTAGAAAAACTATCAAAGGTGATTCAAAAGTAGTAGAGGATACGTCCCATTTCCTCTTGGACTGCTCCCTGCGTGAAACTATTAGAGAGCAGTTACTGGCTCCATGTCTGCAAAATGACTATAGTATGAATAACCAAGATAAAATGTATTCGTTATTAAAAGGTACCGATAAAGCAAACATAATGAAAGTAGTGGCATTTATAGCTAAGGCCAATAAGACCAGAACTACATTTATAACTGGGGGGAACATAGATTTATGGACTGCAGTTGTTTTAAATGTTATAACCTGGTTCTTAATTGTTTTAAAGGACAAATGAGTTTTATCAGCTCTGTCTGTATTTATGCTATGGTCAATGGACTAAATCATTAATAAATATAATAATATTCAATGGTAGAAAAACAGATTTATGACATTGGGTATTTTTGAGCTTGCTTTACTATCCTTTGAATGGGAAAGGTCAAGAAGGGACTGTAGACGGCACAGAGGGATTATATAATATAATTGCTGATTAAGGGTTTAATTATGGGTCAAATATGTATTTGCTGACAAAGGGGAATTAGCCTGGAGAGTGAAGTGGTCAAGAGGTTCTCAAAACTCCTTTTTTCTGTATAAGTTAAGATTGTCCTTTGCCCCTATTGTCTGTGCAAGGGAAAGGTCTTATCTTTAGAAGCCAGATGCTTTCTATAGGAAGCAGGACAGAGGGACTGACATAAAAGCAGCCGGGCTCATAGAAATTAGTTAGATTATATAACAATTTCTCTTATATGGGGTGTTTTTCCATTGCAGCCCTTAGATGTGGATCTAAGAAGATCCAGATCTAAGGAATGGGTACATTTCTTAATCCGGATCTAGTAGATCTGGATTAAGAGAAGCACCCAATGTGTTTCCACAGGAGGTGTACCACCCATTAGGAAGGGGTGCTAACACCCCTGCTGTGGAAACAGCTTTGCACCCATCTGGGGAATCCAGATCAACCCACAGGGGGTCGGTCCATTACCCCAGGTGTTTTGGGAGGCAGGGGTGCAGTCTTCAAAGCAACTTCGAATGATTTTGAAGTGACTTCGAAGTCAGCTTCGAAGTCACTTCGAAGCATGAGCTCAACTTTCGAAGGATGCTAACACAAATTTGCCTGATCTCATTACTTTCAGCTTAATCACGTTCAGTCTGAATTCTGAGGATTGTACATGGAGTATGCGACTCAAGGGGGGACTCAAGAGGCTACTTTCTAAAAACCGCCTTTCAGGGCTGCCCTGCCTTCTTCCTCCTGGCATGAACGTGCCACCCGTAACGGACCCCTTCATGGAGCCTGGCTGCGTGGCTGCCGCATGCCTGGATGGATGAAAAACGGCACTGGGCAGCCAGGGATTCTTTCCCCTCCTCTACCCGTTGCCCAGGGCACACAGCAGCAGCAGCAACTCAAGCTCCCTTTGCCCACTCACTTCACAGCCACACATTCACATATTAAACATTCACATGTCTCCCAGAACCTGCAGCTGCTTTCCTCCCTTTTCCCTTTCTAAAGGTCAGAACTTTTAGTATTGTGCAAAATTGCAACATTGTTATCAGGTGGATTGCTACAGTGTAACAGCTGCTTAGGGGGTGGATTTTTACAATGAAATCACTGTCTTTGGAAGCAAGCTCTTGGGGGAGGGAAACCCTAAATATGCATTCTCATCCCACTAAAACTGTATCGTTCCAACAGAAAAAAATGTAAAACAGTTCAAGAGCGTGAACTGGAGCGAGACCTGTTGAAATGAGTGTTAACATTTACAATGCTTTGGGGTGATTTCACACGCGGAAAGCGTGTTAAGCCAACCTGATGTGGGGACTGTGAGAATCGAAACCATTTTGAAACCGTTTTAATCTTGTAATGGGAAGGAAGGAGAGAATACTCAATGATAACACATATTTCTTTTTCAGTTTTGATGCAGTAAAAGGCTTTTATTTTGAAAGTGACACAGAAGAAGAAGAAAAGACGTAGCTCATTTTTTCAAGGGTAAATGTCCTGTCAGATTGGCTACACATAGCTTAGATTTCTAGAATCCATATGTAGAAATTCTGTGAATCCAATAGGTTGATTTATTCCCTACAAAACTGATCTCTGTCCTGGAAGCGCTGGGGTGGGTTGGATGCCTGCTGGCTCCTCTGCTGTGACCTCTGAGCAGAACGGCTCCCAACATTGGTGGAGATGGAGCCATACACGCTTTGGGTTGCTGGCTCCTGTTTGCATTCGATCGCCATAGCACAAGGGTTGCACTGCTCAATGCAAAGGGGCTGGTTGGGGCAGCAGACGGAAGGTCCAGGGATGGTCAGGACAAAGGGTGGTGGCTGGATCATCACGGTGGTGTCAGGGCAGCCAGGATAGCATGGGTTGCGTCCACAAGACATTTTGGACAGGTTGGTGGGTCAAGCTAGAGGGAGACACAGGAAGGCAAAAGATGCATCATATAACTATTTTTTAAACACACACATAATTTTATTTATTAAAGACAGAAAGCTTCTTATGATTTTTTTATTGTTATATTTTGGTTCAGGAAAGAATATGGAAGAAGATAGGATACAAAGAAACAAAATGTCTTTCTAGGGAATGTATAGATAACATTGGTGAGCAGAGGTCTATTCGCACGAGAGCTTCTCGAATGCGTGTAGGATGCCCTGGGATGGAGCATTTGCACAGCTTGTTCCAGGGCGTCCTACACACATTCTGGGAGCAGAGCACAAAATCATGCTCTACCCCCATTCCCGGCCATTCTGGGACACCCCACAGCTGTTCGAGGGGGAGAGAATTCACACACTTCCTCCGGAACAGCTGTGGGCCCATTGGGTCAGATTCAACCCTGGGGGTGGGGCAGGCCTATCTCCGGGTTCCTGCATGCTCTAGCTGATGCAATCTGGTCCCCTAGAGCCTGCAAGACACTCCCCCACCCCCCGGGCATCTACCCCCACATGCACAAGCCTACCCGGGGATGTCAGTTACCTCTTCGTTGCCAGGTTCAAAGTGGCAGGCCCAGCCGGCAGTGTTGTGCATCTGTGCATGCCTCTGGTTCTGATTGGCCACTTACCCGCAGCTAGGTATGTTATATGCCAGTTCCCCCACCTAGGTAGGCCATGGGCTAGGCCGTGAGGGGTCGGGTTCTACCTTTGCACCTAAGGAAGTAGGAACGTGTCCCCACATGTCCCCTAGGTGTGAATGGGGAAAGCATCCCTGCGTGGCCTAGCCTTCATGCACTACAGCCATAGTGCAAAAGGCATCAAGTGTCGTACACTGTATTTACATTGTTCTGCTCTTTTGGATTTTCTAAAAATCCTGGACTTCATGCAAAAAACCCCAAACAATAGCAATGACAACGTAATGACAATAACAAAAGAGAGAGATAGGAGATACTTTCTATCAGGGTTCAGTTCAACAGGACAAAATCCCAATCCTGATTCAAAGATTCATAGCATACATTTCTATTCAATTCCACATACTCATTCCCTCTCAGAGCATAAGTTGCAGCTAATCAGCTCCCCCTCAAATTCTTGAGAACTAATGAATATCTCATGATCCAAGCTAGTCGCATGCAGCAGTATGGTTCAAATATACTACCTTGCTCATTTACTCCATTCTGAAGTCTTACAATTAGGGTGTGTACCCATGGGGCTGCCCTTACCCCAGGGTGGATTTGGGGCAACCTTAATGTGAATCTTAATTTGCATTAAGGAGTCCCCATGGTAATGGAGGACAGGGCAGGTTCAATCCAAACCTGCTTGTCCCCATGAAAACCACAGCAAATCCCTGCACTGGGATGCCGCAGTTTTCTCCACCCCACCCCCGGGTTCGTAATTTTGCTCTCTTTCCCAGGCAAGCTGCTTGCTTGCCTTGAAAGGAGAGTAAAAGCAAGGGAATAAGGGGGTGCAGAGGCTTGAGTTTTCTCTCTTTTCCAGGGAGGCAACCTTATTGCCCCCCTGGAAAAGAGAGAAATTTCAAGCCCCTGCATCCCTGGTTTATGATTGCTGACAGAAAGAGGCTTTTGGCTTTAATTCAGCAGTAAAGCCAAAAGCCTCTTTCCAAGGCTGGAGGTAACAGGCAGCTAATTCAATGGAAAGCGGTGCATATTAATTAGCTGCTTGCTGGGAGGCAGACTCATTGGAGTTGGAAGGAAATTAGCTGCCTGTTACTTCTGAGCCTTGGAAAGAGGTGCATATTAATTAGCTCTGTGCTCTCTCTTTTATTCATTAGCGGAGCTCTGCTTGTGCGCATGAGACCTGCTATAACCCCATTACAGTTACTCAGCTGGTTGCAGGGCAGCTGTCAGGTGAGTGCTGGTGGTAAATCAACCCCTTACCTGGGTGATTAAGCGCTCAGGTAAGGCGGTTGCGATAGCAGCATTAGCAGCGGGGAAAGCGAAAACCCGCCAGCTAGTGCTGTGAACCTGGGAGTGTCCCCATGCCCCCTTTATAACCCGCTCTTGCCCTGTAATCCGGGGTAAGAACAGTTATTAAGGGTTTTTTTTTTTGTTTCGATTTAAAGGATTTTGTCCCTCACGTAGCCCGATTTAGGACTTTGCATGGGGACATTTGTGAAATGAAGTAGCTTTCACCTCGCAATATCCTTGCCCTATGGACGAGCAGTTAGAGAAATTTGAGTAACCTCTGGACACAGCATTTCCTAGCACCTGCTAGCCACAACTGCTGGAAGGAATGGAGCAATGGAAAGACCATGAAGACCACATTTCATGTGGCAGAAATCTTGAGAAAACTTACCAGGTTCTTGAACAGAAGATTCTCAGCTGGTGTGTCTCAGTGAAGAGGGAATCTGATGGAGTTCTTCTCAGTGCCATGGGCTTTTATACAGTTCAGGAGCTGGTGACACATTTTTGTTCTGTTTTCATGCATTTCAAGTTAATTGCTAAGTGCAAAGATGCTTCAGCCCCGTTAACACCCAAGTTGTTTCAAAAAGTGATTTCATAGTTTTGCACAAACAAATCATTAAGCAAAGAAACTAGACCAGCTGTCTTTATGCATAAATCTAGTATTTCCTTGTTTGGATGGATTAATTCATCCATTTACTCTTTTGTTGTTGTTGGAGATTCTACAAATCAGATAAAAAATAGCCACTTCGCTTTGAAAGGGCACACTTTTGTACTAAGTCATTTTTAAAAAATATATTATGAATTCTTGTTTTTATGTTATTAATTAGAAGGTGGGATTAAAATGTAATAAATAATTGGACAGTTAATATTGATCTAGAATCCCCTTTAGTAAAAAAAAGTAAATAAACTCTAGTAATCTGATAAAAGACTAGAGAAATTGTTTCACTGAATGCTCTAAGGTATTGCTGAGTCCTCTCCTATCTAGTTCCATTTAGATGTTTTGGACTGTAATGTCCATAAGATAGTTCAACACAATCATTACATAGGGATGATGGGAGCTGATGTACAAGAACACCTGGTGAGACAAAGGTAGTGGTGATTGGATTCCATTCTTCATCATCCATATAACAAATCCTGGTTTACCCAGGAAATTGTAGTCTTGAATTCCAGTTTCCTTGTTTCTTTTTGCATTTGAGGCTTTATTTTCAGAAAAAGAAAATATGTATAGCTTCTAGTCTCAGGTAACACAAAGCATAGGAAAGGAATGATACATACAGTGCATTGTCAGGAAAACAGGAAACCATTTGAAATATGAAGAGTAACAACCATATCCACTATGTACTAGAGATGTGAACTGAGTTGTTAATGGTCCTACCAGAGATGTGCTGCTGTGTTAAACATCAAAATTTGCTTTGAAGAAGAAGAGTTGGTTTTCTACCCACTTTTGTCACCCATTTAAGGGGACTCAAAGTGGCTGACAAAGATTTTCTATTCTTCTCCCCACAACAGAACACCCTGTGATGTGGGTGAGAGCTCAGAAGAGAGCTGTGACTAGGGGCCTATTCGCACTTGGCCTTTTTCTGGAGTATATCTCAGGACAGGGGTCTGTGGTCCACATGCTAATGCGGACTCTGGCAGACCTCACTTTGGGCCTACTGAAGCCTGCACTAGCATATGGACAGCAAGTCCCTATTCCAGGATATATAACAGAATAAAGCCAAGTGCGAATAGGCCCTAGCCCAAGGTCACCCAGCTGGCTTCATGGGGCAGGGTGGAATTGAACCTGGTATTCCCAGATAAGAGTCTGGCTCCCTAACCACTAGACCAAACTGGCTCACAGACCAAACTTTGAACTTTTCATAGATCTCTTTTTTGGGGGAACAGATCTCAAAACAATTTACAGATATATTTTTAAAAGTTAATTTAAATGTATTTAAAAACTTTTGATGTACAGTAACAATACGTAAGTTATCCACAAAGGGAAGACTTGATAGAAGCAACAGGTCTTCAAATAAGTGCCTAAAATGAATTTATTTGTTCTCATTTTTGTTCTCTCCTATACCCAAAGGCCTTCTGGTCGATGACAATGGTGAAAACCACTTATAAAATTTGATGTAATGTGGCCATGCTTCTTAGAGGTGATATCATGAAACTGTCCTTGAGTTAATAGCTATGGGCACAAACATTTAAAAAATGTTTTGAACAGAACTGAACCATGTTGAGTTCTGTTTGATGTAGAAGCATGTTGAACCTAGAAAACTGGTTGTTTCAACATGTTAAAAGAAGAAGAAAAATGAATTGAATTGAATTGCGTGATTAGTTCAATGACTAAATCATTGACTCCTCACAACTTTGATACTTTTCCTGGGATGGTGATGCACACCATTTTCATGAGCTTTAAACTACATCTTAATGTGCTCCTGGCCCCATGTATGACACCCCCCAAAAATACTCCACCTAGGGGATGACCAATGAAAAAGAAGATATCAGCATATGCAACAAAAGGACTGCAAATTCTGAAATCACTTCTTGAAACAACTTGGGTGTTAACGGGGCTAAGAAATACCTGCACTTAGCAATTAACTTGAAATGCATGAAAACAGAAATGTGTCATTAGCTTGTGAACTGTATAAAAGCCTTTGGCACTGAGAAGATCTCCAGCAGATTTCCTCACCACTGAGACTCAGATCAGAATATTCTGTTGAAGAACCTGGTGAGTTTTCTTGAAATTTCTGTAGTCTTCACGATCTTTCCATTAGTACATTCATTCTAGAAATTGCAATTAGCAGGTGCCCAGAACTGCCAGGTCCAGGAATTACTCCAGCTTCTCTAATTGTAAAAATTCAGAATGGGGTAAATAAACAAGCCAGTTTATTTCAACATATTGCTACATATGACTTGCACAGGTAAAATGAGAAATTCATTAATACTAAAGTTTTTTTGAAGTGAAAGGATTAGGTGGAAAGCATGCTCTGATCAACAGAATGATTTGGAATCAACCGGAATTGAGGGAAAGACGGGGAATGAATGGGGAAGAGAAGGTAGAAAAGCATGATGTGAACCTTTGAATCAGATCATTTATGAAACTAAAGATGAGAAGAGATTTGGATATGGGCTTTTTAAAAGTATCTCCTAAACTTAATATTGACCCTTGCAATTAAACAACCAGTTCCAGATACTCAGTCAGGAGAACAAC
>MTQE01002240.1:22672-43484 GCA_014337955.1 Aspidoscelis marmoratus | reverse complement strand
AACATAAACAGGCCCTCAACCCCTGTTACAGTGCGAATTGGTCGTCTGGTATCACTGCACATCACTACTGTATTGGTGTGAACGAGAACCTGAAGAACCACCAGAAAGTCCTAGATGAACATGGCTGAAAGTTACCCAGATGAGAAGCAGAAAATGAACTTTTCTACTTTGGATGTGACAAACAAGTTGGAATTTTCCTGTTCTTTTTAATTATTATTACTCCTTTGGTGGATACCTGCAAGACAAACAGTGTATACAAGTGAAACAGCTGCTGAATGAATTCAGTGATGTCTTTACTGAGAGACCTGGACTTGCAAAAGTTATATGCATAGGACAGTCACTGAAACTCCAATAGCTTCCCCACCATACCAATTGACGGGGAAGTTTCCAGAGATAATTGAAAGAGAAGTCCAGATGATGCTGAAATTAGGGGTGATTGAACCCTCATCCAGTTGTTGGTCATCACTGATAGTGCTGGTGAGAAAGAAAGACCACACTATCATGTTTTGTTTAGATTTCCATAATCTGAACAAGGTAACAGTGGTGGACATATTTCCAGTGCCATGGGTCCATGATTTGATCGAACATATGGGAACCACATCGATTCTTATCAATCCTCAACCTATCAAAAGGGTATTGGCAGATACCCATACACAGTGATGACAGGCAGAAGACAGCTTTCTCCACTCTGTCTGGATTCTACCAGTTTCGAAGGATGGTGTTCAGACTTAAAAATGCCACAGCTAGTTTCCAGTGGTTGGTTAACAACCTGCTTGCTGAGTCTAAATCCTATCCAGTAGCCTATATTGATGAAGAAGAAAAAATAATCTTCCTGTTCTAAATGGAGTAAAAGGTGGGAATATCCCATTACTGAACTGAGAACATTAAGCAGAGCCAATATATTCCTTGGAGCACCCTGTTTCTCACCAAAGTCCAGGAAAAGTGTGTTAATGGTCAGGTGGATTCCTCTTTTGTCTGGTAAGAAGAGACTTAATAAAAAACAAGGCTTGAGAGCAGAAGGCTCTGCATGAGGAACTGCAGATCCTGCCACCCAATTCCTGATTTCAGCCTGATGAACTGAAATGCAGGTTTTTCTGACTTGTAAGTGAATGAGTGAATGAATGAAACACGTTTATGCTGCTGTTTGTTCAATAAAAAGTTATAACCAACATTGGTATTCCTTTTCTTTCTCTGGTTCACTGAATAAGCCCTTCTCATACAATAAAAGAATCTCAAGTTAGCTCAGTATTTGGCTGACACATGCAGCACCTCCATGTGTCTAGAAGGCACCTGCTGCCCCTTAGGGCTTCATGTTGACCACATTGTCCCTTTTGACTGGAGGATCAACAGCAGAGATGCCTCATTTGGAAGGCAGTTTCTCATTCCGTGCTTAAAAGTGTCATTCCATATCAACTCCAATGGGCACCTCCTCCATTGGAGTCGCCTGCACCTGGAGATGAAGATGTGGCTTGAGTCACCAGCCATGGCTGACCATAGTGTCCATCAGCTCTGTTAAGCATGGATGGGGAACATTACTGTGACAGTAGTGAAGGAAGACAGCTATATGACTCACACCTAGCCATTTCCCACAGCTGGGTCTTCTCTGTGGTGCCTCCTAGATATTCAGGTTTGCACAACACACACCATTACTGCCCTATAGCCCAAAATATAGGTATGGTGTTCCCTCAGCCAACGATTCAAGTTATAGCAAAAAGACATTTATTTTCAACATGGTAGTGGCCCTGGTCCCCAACGTACCCCAATTTTGGATCAAGAAAGATACAGACAATACCCAATGATAGCATGGATTCCTTTTTCATTTTTGAGGAAGAAAAGAGTTTTACTTTGATGGTGGCACAAAGGGAAGAAGGTGAGATAAAGCTGGTTGCTGATGAGATAAAAGGCTGAGCAACAAAGTGCCAGATGGATGTCATGTTGTCTCAAGAGTAAATGCATAGGACTGTGAAAAGCCATTAAAATCTCATAAGCCACATGTTCATAGAGTGAAGGATGTTCCATTGACATGCACCAAGGATTTCTCAGACTATGTTCTGAGTGACAGCGGGAACCTTCAAAGGCTTTCCTGGGGGTCTCACTGAAAAAGTAAAGAGTCTTCCATAAAAATTGAGTATCTCTCATCTTCTCAGGCCTCATGTCCTGGTCTTCATTCTGCATTGATGCTCATTCAGAGAAGCCAGAATGTCCAAAAATGGTGGGAAACAAAATCCTTCAAATGGCCTTCACCGCATGGGCACATTCCATATATTTTAGGCTAAAGGTCTCATGTGTCTGATAGAACACATGCTGGCTGTGTGAAAGAGATTGTAGAAATGACAGCCCTTGGTAACATTTTAGTGTTCCATAGAAGACATGAGACAGCATCCAAGGGAACTAGAATTTTAAAAGGGTTGAAGGATAAGATGGGGATTTGGCCATACAGGGCTTTGATTTCTAGAATCTGTGCCTACAGATTCAGTGGATCCAATAGGTTGATTCATTCCCTACAAAGCTGATCTCTGTCCTGGAAGCGCTGGGGACGGTTTGATGCACGTTGGCTCCTCTGCTGTGACCTCTGAGCAGAACGGCTCCCAACAGTGGTGGAGATGGACCCATACACGCTTTGGGTTGCTGGCTCCTGTTTGCATTCGATCGCCATAGCACAAGGGTTGCACTGCTCAATGCAAAGGGGCTGGTTGGGGCAGCAGACGGAAGGTCCGGGGATGGTCAGGACGAAGGGTGGTGGCTGGATCGTCACGGTGGTGTCAGGGCAGCCAACATGGCATGGGTTGCTTCCACAAGACATTTTGGACAGGTTGGTGGTAAAGCTAAAAGGAGACACAGGCAAGGAGAAGATACATTTCAATGAGGTCAATAAAATTACAATGTCTGTGTTATTCAGCTGGAGGAGACTTTTTAAACATATGCATAAAATTCTGATTAAATATAGAAAAGAAATAAGTATTCTTAAGATTGCTTCTGTTGTTATTTTTTGGTTCAGGAGAGGGTGTGGAATAAGTTGGGATAGAAAGGGGCAAAATATCATTCTGGGAAATGGACATAACTTCTCAGATTAAATGTTTGGATCAAATCAAATGTTTTCCTGTTGCATTCTGTATGATGGTTTGTTCAAGAGTTCTCCTGATCCTTGTCTTCTAAGTAGGGATGGGCACGTGTTTGATTGTTTGTTGTATTTGATTCATGCAAGAACTGAGTGCAAGAAAATGTGTATTCATTTGAATAGATCCCCTTCGAATGTGATAGGATTTGTATCTGAATCCGTACGAACGCATATGAATATCATACAGATCCTATATACGAATGCATACAAATAGCATACAAATCCCATATGAATCTTCATGTGAAATGTATCAAAACATTCAATTCAAATTCAAATGTCAACCTTCAAATGTGCCAAGATTTGATTCGGATTCAAATGTTCGAATTTGGCCAAATTTCTAATGCTACAAACATCCATGCACATACCTACTCTAAATCTTTACAGAGAATACTTTGTTGAGCATTTACTTTCTTCGTCTCCATTGAAATCAGTTGCAAGTTAAAAAACAAAGCAGAAAAATCATGAATAAATGCAGTGCATGGATTTAAGGTATCTTTTTTGCATCTCCCACTCCTGATCATTTGAAATTAGAATCCAAAGAGCTCAAGGATTCAAATTTTCTGAAAATCACCGATTCCATGCAAAATCATAATAAAGAAAAAGGAAACAGAATTTATTTGAATGTCAACAAGCATATTGAAAATACGATGCTGAGATGAGCAATACAGATGAATACGTTCTACCTTTAAACACAGAGTGACTCACTATTAAAGTTAGGCTATATTTTCAAAGGGGAGAAATCTGCAGCTCTTCTCATGCTTTCTTTCATATATTATCTGATTCAAAAGTTCATAACATGGATTCTACCCTCTTTCTGTTATGTATTTCCTGAAATTTCCCCTCTCATTTCTGGTTGATTCCATTCATGTTCTCTCTCAAAGGGTGTTTTTCCACTGTCACTAAAAGTACCCATTAAGTACCCATTAATGGCTACAAAATGGCATTGGGCCTTTTCGCATACGCCGCCGAAAATGGATCTAAAAGATCCGTTTTCTGGCGAAACGTTTTTAAAGGGGAAACCTTTCCAAACAGGAACGGTTTTTCGGAGACCCTGCGCGTACGCACACGCGCAGGGCAGCGGCGGCAGGGCCAGATTTGGAAACGGTTTGGGGTGGGTGCGGTGCGAGTGCACCAGCACCCATCCCAAACCAGACCTGCCGGCGCCTGCTTAGCTGTCAGAGAGGCAGAGCACATGCTCTGCCACTCTGACAGGTGGGCGATCCGGCAGCCAGCTTCCCTGCCTTCCCTCTACCAGAGAATGGAGGATCCTCCATTCTCTGACAAGGGTAAGGCAACTCCTACTCCTAATCTCACCCCCACCCAAACCGAGAATCCCTCCAACTTACCCGATTGTCTGCAGCTCAATTCTGAAGCTGGCAGCACCGGCGCCAATCACTCATGCGCGCGCTGCAGCCCTGCCAGTCCCAGCACCCAGCCGATATGCAGACGTGGCTTCCTCAAAAGGGTACTAATTCCGTCCCCTATGCGGAAGCCAGGTCTAAATCCGTTCCACATCTGGCTCTAAATCCGTTTTTAGAGCCAGTGCGGAAAGGCCCATTTTTGTACCCATTAATGGGTACTTAATGGGTACTTCTAGTGACAGTGGGAAAACACCCAAAGAGTATTTTAAAGCTAATTTGTCTCCCTTAAGCTTCTTGCGTGCTAATGATTACCTCATGTTACCTATGCAACTCATATGCAGTGATACTGTTAGAATATACTACATTGCTTATTTACTCCATTCTGAATTTTTACACTTAGGAGATGTTGTGTTAGCTTCTGGACCCAGAAGTTCTGGTACACTGCTTACTGCAAATGTTAAAATGAATGCACCAATGGAAAAAAAAACTATCAAGAGATAATTTGGCAGAAATCTCAAGAAAACTTACCAGGTTCTTCAACAAAAGGTCCTCAGCTGGTGTGTCTCAGTGAAAAGGGAATCTGATAGAGTTCTTCTCAGTGCCATGGGCTTTTATGTAGCTCCTGAGCTGATGACACATTTCCGTTCTGTTTCCATGCATTTCAAGTTAATTGCTAAGTGCAGGGATTTTTCAGCCCCATTAACACCCAAGTTGTTTCAAGAAGTGATTTCATAGTTTGCACAAACCAATTTTTAAGCAAAGAACTTAGACCAGCTGTCTTTATGCATAAATCTAGTGTTTGCTTGTTTGGGGGGGATTAATTTATCCCTTTCCAATGTTGTTCTAGGAACTCCTAGAAATCAGGTAAAAATTAGCCACTTCACTTAGAAAGGCCACACCTTTGTTTTAAGACTTTTTAAAAGAATAGATGTGATTAATTCCTATTTTAAGTTATTAATTACAAGGTGGGATAAAATGTAATAAATAAAGTTCTAATAATCTGATAGAATGCTAGGGAAATATTTCCCTGAATGTTCTAAGATAATGTTGAGTCCTCTCCTCTTCAATTTAATTTAGATGTTTTGGACTGCAATGTCCATAAGCCAATCCAACACAGGGATTATGGGAGCTGATGTGCAGGAACACCTGGATAGCTAAAGGATGAGTTGAATGGACTCTGTTCTTTTTCTAGATAGCTGATATGGGCACAAAAGTTTTTAAAAAATGGTTTGGTTTCAATAGAACTGATCAGTGGTGAGCTCCATTTGATGTAGAACCATGTTCAACCTAGAAACCTGAGGCCTATTCGCAGTTAGGCCTCTGGTATGCAATTAGGAGAGCTGTCCTAGAGCTGTCTGGGCAACGATTGAGCTTGCAAGGAACCCCCAAACTGTGCCAAGACTTGTATTTTCAGGTACCAAATTTGGCCCTGGTCTTGCACAGTTTGGAGCAATTTGGTCCGCTTTCTGCGGACCAAATCTAAAACACATGGGGACACCCCTTGCGGAGACTGCATTCAGTACTGGACCAAACATGCATGGGAATACGCCCCTAATTGCATACCAGAGGCCTAAGTACGAATAGACCTCTGGTTCTAGATCAAATCACAGTATAAATAGTATTGAAATTGAAATTGAAATGAACTTTATTGGTCATTTGACCATATCAATTTTACAAAAGATAAAATCATATAAAACACACAAGGATAAAATTAAGGAACAAAATAAAAATAACATAATTATTTATTCCCATCACCCCTACAAGAAACTCCATTCAACTCAATGAATAATTTCCTTAGTCAGGAAGACGTAACAAAAAAACCCCAAAGTAGTTAGTAGCTCTTGGAGACTAACAGGAGAAGGGTTGGTGGCATGAGCTTTCGTAGACATGTCTACTTCTTCAGATCCTGGGGGGCCCAATGTCAGGAACAGACTTATAGGAAACTGAATGTAGGAGATGACAAAGGACATGTAGATGTGGTGGAGGGGATTAACTAGATGGGGAAATGCGGAAGTAAATCCTCGGGTGTGGTCAATATCAGAGAAATAGCTATGTCAGTCTAATTTGAAATGTCCAGCAAGGTAGTTAATAGCACTTGGAGACTAACAGGAGAAGGGTTGGTGGCATGAACTTTCATAGACACGTCTGCTTCTTCAGATGCTAGGGGGCCCAATGTGGCACTTGGAGACTAACAGGAGAAGGGTTGGTGGCATGAGCTTTCATAGGCACGTCGACTTCTTCAGATGATAAGGGACCCATTTCAGGTACAGACTTATAGGAAATTGAATGTAGGGGATGACAGGGACATGCAAATGTGGTGGAGGGAGGGGTTTACATTGGTGGGGAAATCCGGAAGTAAATCCTCAGGTGTAGGAGATAGCCTGGAGGAAGGGGTTATAGGTGAGTGAATGAGTCAAGTAGTTAGCTAGTTGTGAAATATGCATAATGTGAGTGAAAACCATTATCCATCATTCACTTAGCTACAACTTCCTAGGTGAGGTCTTTTCTTTGGTGCCATATGTGGAATGAGGATGTTACAACTAGGATTTTTGGGGGGCATTCGATTTGAAATGAATTGAAAGTTTGAAAATCCGCATTCTTATGAATAGGTTGCATTCAAATGTGGTAAAATTCTATTTGATATGAATCTATTCATACGTATTCATACAAATATTTGATACGTATCTTATATGAATAGATACATATATGATACAAATAGATAACATATCTGATGAAAACAGATATGTATCTTATATGAATAGATACCGATACATTTCTCCAGTTTATCAAATGTCCGAACTATTCATATGAATGTCTGTAAACATTCGTACTCATTTGAATGTTAGCATGCAAATATGCAACATTCCTAAGGAATACCTAGGGAATGAAGGATGAAAGAGAAGAAATGAGCAAATGCAGACAGAAGGACTGCAAACTATGAAATCACTCCTTGAAACAACCTGGGTGTTAACAGGGCTGAAAAATCCCTGCACTTAGCAATTAACTTGAAACATATGAAAGCAAAAGAAAAATGTGTCATCAGGTCCTGGACCGTATAAAAGCCTATGGCACTGAGAAGAACTCCATCAGACTCCATCACTCCTGCGACACACCAGCTGAGAATCTTCTGTTGAAGAACCTGGTAAGTTTTCTTGAGCGTTCTGCCAAAGATTTGATAGTCCTTCCATAGGTGCGTTCTTTCTATCAGTTGCAGTTAGCTGGTACCCAGAACTGCTGGGTCTAGAGGTTACTCCAATTATAACTCTAAGGATTCAGAATGGGGTAAATAAGCAAGCCAATATATTTGGCCTTATTCTAGGGGTGTTTTTCCACTGAGCTCCTTTGATCCAGATCTGAGCAATGGGTATTTCCCTTAATCCAGATCTAGTAGATCCAGATTAAGGGAAGTGCCCAGTGTGTTTCCATGGGTGGTCTAGCACCCAATAGCAATGGGTGCTAGCCTGCCTGCTGTGGAAACACTAGAGCACCCATTTGCAAATTTGGATCTACCCACAAGGGCTCTTCCTATCACCCCAGGTGTTTTGGGGGACATGGGGTGCAATCTCCCAAGTTGCCTTCGGAGATTAGCGCAAGCTCCGCAGAAAAACCCCGTGCGAGAGCAATGCAGCTGTCAAAGGCTCTAGAGGATCTTTGAAGTTAGCGGCAGATTGCGATGGAATGGCAGAGATGGGACCAGGAGGTGATTTAAAAGACTTGAGCTTCGTCCAGACAGCACTTACTTAATCCCCATTTTTTTGGGATAATATGGGATAAAGTATGGATAATCCAGAATAAAATGTGTCCGGATGTGCTTTACTCTGGAGTATCCAAATAATGTAGATTAAGTAAGGGTTGCCTGGATAAAGCTTTCTTCACCTGCCTAAAGATGAGAAGAGATTTGGATATGGACACTTTGAAGGTATCATTGACCTAATTGCTTTGCCTTTAACCCTAGAAAATATTAAATTTGCAGTGGGACAAGGCAAAAGAAAGGTCTCGCTTCATGCATTTCATTTATTCATTCACTTTCTGCTTTGTATTCTAATTTGAAAATATTCTGAAAGGGGCAGAATATATTCTCCGTATGGACTTACAATACCCAGAGCAATAGAACTTTTGCAGCAAACTAGCATAGAGAATACAGTGGGAAGAGATTTGCTTTCATTCAAATATTTAACTTGAGATGGGTATTCTCTGTTCCCCAGAAAGACATTTTCTTCTTTGTACCCCATCTTATTCCATACTCTTTTCTGTATCCCATATTCCACCAAAAGGAAGCTTAAGAACATTTTTTGTTTTCTGTATTTAATCAACATTTTATGTGCATGTTTAAAATGGGTTTATATACAGACATAATAAGATGGTGAAATTTTGGTCCTTCTGCATGCTTTGTGCAGACACACTTAGACATTTTTCTCCTTTATATTCTTTCCAATGTCCATAACCTCTCCTGAACCCATAGACCTACCAAGAAGAGAAGAAGCTTTTTTTCTTTCTTCCCTTTAATCAGAATGTTACATGATTTTATAAATGATGTATATAAGCACACAAAATTGCATAATGAAACGTCAGTCCCTCTGCATGCTTTGAGCACAGATATCTAGCCATTTATTCATTTCCCTATAGAATTCCTTCCTGCTTTTCCTGTGCGTGTAAAGTAAAATTTGTATCACTCTGAATTGAGATCCCATTTCATATTTCAAAGAAGAGTTTCATCTAGGCAGAACACCCGTTCAGGACCATCAGGACAATCTCCACCTTCCCCCTAAGCCTGAGATGAAGTGGGATACTCTTTGGTCTTGTCTATGTCTAAGATGCCCAGAGGACAAAGAGAGGGTGTGAGAGAAGACAGATTTGGACCAGAGAGATGGAAAGCCAAATTCAAGAAAAATAAATAGAAAGGGCCAATAACACGGACAATGTCATTTGATTGACTTTATTCAAACATGTTCTCCCTCCATGTGTCTTCCTTTAGCTTAACCCACCATGTCCAAAATGTCTTGTGGAAGCAACCCATGCCATGCTGCCTGCCCTGACACCACTGTGAGGATCCAGCCACCACCCTTCGTACTGACCATCCCCGGACCTTCTGTCTGCTGCCCCAACCAGCCCCTTCACATTGAGGAATGCAACCCTTGTGTTCTGCCTATTGAATGCAACCACGGGCCAGCAACCCAAAGCGTGTATGGCTCCATCTCCACCGCTGTTGGGAGCCGTTCTGCTCAGAGATCACAGCAGAGGAGCCAGCAGGCATCCAACCCACCCCAGTGCTTCCAGGACAGAGATCAGTTTTGCAGAGAATAAATCAACCTATTCAATCCGCAGAATTTCTACATATGGATTCTCAAAATCCAGGCTAAATATAGCCAATCTGCATCTTATCCTTCGATCATTTTCAGATTCGTGTCCCCCTGGATGCTGTCTCATCTCTCCTATGGGACACTAAAATGTCACAAAAAGTCATCGTATCTACAATCTCTTTCATGGAGCCAACATTGCTAAGTTGAGGTAGCCCAAAAGAAGTCAAGGTATTATCTCTGGCTTCCCTAACTTGAGCACCACTGCAGAATGAAGAACACTGCATGCTTCCTATGAACAAGAAGAGATACTGAATGATTATGGGTGGCTCTTATTTTCTTATTTGGACCACAGGGGAAAAAAATCCCTACAGTCATTCAGGACAGAATCTGACAGGACATTGTCCCTTGTGAAATCCGGCTACATCTCTTCTTCTTTGTGTCACCTTCCAAATAAAAGCCTTTTACTGCATCAAAAATGAAAAAGAAATATGTGTTATCATTGGGTATTGCCTGCTTCCTTCCTCAAACAAAATTAGGGTAGCTTGGCCTACAGGGCCACCAGGGCAGTGAAGGGGTGAGGAAATTGGCTACTGTATTAACCTTCATGTTGTGTACCAATCTAACATCAAAACCCTTTTCAGTTTCTAGTCCCCTGGGATGCTGCCTCATGTCTCCTATGGAACACTAAAATGTTACCAAGGGCTGCCATTTCTACAAACTCTTTCACAAAGGAACATAGCTTGATGCTTTGCTGGGTTCTCGTAATAACAACCTGATGAGACCAATAGCCTAAAAACTATGGAGGAAGCCCATGTGGTGAAAGCCAGTCGAGGGAACATGTTTCCTTCACCTCTTGGACTTTGTATTTTTGCTATAACTTGAGACCTTGGCTGAGGGAACACCATCTCTGTTTATAGATATTTTGCTCTATAGGGCAGGAGTGGAATGTGTGTGGGTGTGTGTTGGGCAAACCTGAACAAGACCAGCACAGAAAAGGCCCAGCTGCGGAAAACTGCTGGGTGATACTCATATTTACCAGCTTTTATAGTAATGTCCCACAAGCCATCCAGATATTGGTGGATTCCATGCCCTATTTTATTCCATGCTGATAAGGGGGTGTTGGAATGAATGACGCAGAGGCAAGAGTGGAGTTGTTGAAGATTGAAGAACTTTACTAGGTTACACAGTTGCTTATATCTCTTTGCACAGGATACATTGTTATTGGTAAAAACCGGATAGAATTGGTTAGAGAGGAAACATTCAGATGCCAGCTGAGCTAGTGCATGATGTCCTCGTGAACCATTAGTGTAAACCCTGTCCTTCAGGATGGTGCATATTTATGCCCTAGAAAAACTAGAAGGGTCAGCATGCTCCGAGCGCTTCCTTATGCTGAGGTTTGCCATCTAAGCATGGAAGTCGCCCAGACATAGGAAGAATCAAGGCTCTGTGTAGACAAAGAAAAGGTGAGGGAGCCTTTAGCTAACATGAATGAATTCAAGTCTACGGGCCTAGATGAATTACATCCTAGAGTACTGAAGGAATTAGCAGATATAATTGCTGAACCGCTCTCTGTGATCTTTGAAAATTCCTAGAGAACAGGGGAAGTTCCAGAAAACTGGAGAAGGGCAAATGTTGTCCCCATCTAAATATCCTTTTATGACAAAAAACACCGGATGGGTTGATTAGGGAAATGCTGTAGACATAGTGTACCTTGACATCAAGAAGCATTTGACAAAGTGTCTCAGACCATACTTATTGAAAAATTGATCAAATAGGGGATAGACAGGACAACTGTTAGGTGAATTTGTAACTGGCTTAGTGATTGCACTCACAGAGTGGTTATAGATGGCTTCATATCCAATTGAAGAAATGTTTCAAGTGAAGTGCCACAGGAGTCTGTCCAGAGGCCTATTTCCACTCTGGCCTCTGTTGCATGATTAGGGGGCCTCTGGGACAGAGCATATCCATTTGCTGGAGGCCGGTTCCATCCGGACCCAGCCCAGCCTATCCCAGAGCTGTCCTAATTGTGCTCTGGGTGTAGAGCACTAAATCTGCACCTGTCCCAGGCTGTCCTACAGCTGTCCAGCAGGGGAGAAGAGCATTCACACTCTCCTTGTCATGCTCGCAATGCTAGAGCCCCAATTGGAAAAGGCAAAAAGAGCTTCTCTCCCTGCCAGATAGCTGTGGGCCCTGCCCCACCTAATGGCCATTGGGCACGTTCAAGCCCTCTGGCCAACAGCCCCTTTCAGAGGAGGGGCAAGAATGGGACGGCCCATCTTCGGGTCCCGCAGGCTTTAGCCAACCTGATCAAATCAGCTGGAGCCTGCAGTGATCCTCCCCCCCCACCCCCAGGGGCCTGCACCACCCCCCAGCCCTGTGCACAATCACTTACCTTTTCAGACACACTGCTGGCCAGGGTGATATGCCACTCCTTGCATAGGTGCACATGACTGGAGACTGCCCCCACATTGATCTGATGCTGTGACATCCAGTCAGTGTGGGGGAAGTCTACCATTGCACGCACCTGCGTGCAGAGTGGCACCACATTGGACCGTGATTGGACCATGATGCCCACCTGTGCAGAATGCTGCACTCTGAACCCAGCAAGCCCTGCTCACCCAGGGCTTGCCAGTTCAAACCTGGACCCTGAAAGGTTAAGAGCTGCTTGCGGGTATGGGGGATATGCATGGCCCTGGGTGGAGGGTGGGCCCAGTGGGCCTCCATGGGGCACAGCCCCCTCAGTCAAGGTGACTGTATCCCACAGAGGTCGAACGCTGGCCAGACCCGGCTGCCTGCCACTGGGTCAATGGCAACCCAATGGCAGCAGTGGAGAGCGGGGACTCCAGCCTGCGTGTTGGCCTTTTTGTGCTAGGACACTTGGGGATGGATGCTCCATTCACACTTAGGCAGGTATGGGACATGTGAGAATGTGCCCTTATCTGTCTAGGTGTGAATGAGGATTCTGTCCCTGTGTGTCCTAGGCCTCAGGGCCCAGTGTTGTTCAACATTTTTATAAATGATCTGGATGAGTGAGTCAAAGGGATGCTTATCAAAGTTGCAGATGACACAAATCTAGGAGGGGTTGCTAACACTAAGGAGCAGAAGAGGAGGATTCAGAAAGATCTAGACAATCTTGAATACTGGTCTGACCTTAAGAAAAATGATAAAAACAAATACAGAATGGGAGGAATCTGGCTGAGTAGCAGCACAAGTGAAAAGGATCTGGTTGTACTAGTTGACTGAAGGCTGACCATGAGTCAACAGCTGCAAAAAAAGCAAACACCATCCTAGGATGCATCAAGAAGAATATTGAGTCTAGATCACGAGAAGTAATTATTCCTCTTTCCTCTACCTTGGTCAGACCTCATCTAGAGTCCTGTGTCCAGTTCTGGGCATGCAAATTTTAAAAAGATATTGACAAAACTAGAGCAAGTCCAAAGGAGGTTAAAATGGTTAGTGGCCTGTAAACCATGTCCTACAAGGAACAGTTGAAGGCTGTCCAAGGCTAGGGACATTGACTCATAGCTCTTTGGGGTAGGAGCTGGTCTGGCCCTGCACTGTCATGCATGCAGGGCTGGTCCAGATCATGCCTTTCTGTGGCCCAAGCCAGTGTGCCTGGCAGTGGAGGATATTTCTGCTGAGGCACCCATCCTCTGGCCCTCTCTATGCTCAAGTGGAGACATGACCAACACTCCCCATGCAGGTTAGCACTGATGTCCAGCAACTCTTTGAAGCCCAAAGCTGTGTCCTGCTTTTGTCTGTCTGTTTTGTTGCTTCCTCACAAAGGCTGAGTCCCCAAAAGACTTATTTGCCTCTCTGGTCTCCCTCTACTGTCACTGTATTCAAGCGGACTTTAAAAGTGTCCTGCACTTCCGGAATAAGCGTCCGCATGAGGCTCAGCAAAACGCGCGTTTAAAACATACCTTCCGTCCCCACAGAAGCGTGTTTTCTTTCCCCGCATCTTTTTCTCTCCACCCCCTCTCTTGTTCAGAGGAAAAATAGCCAGATCTCCATCCCCCGAAATGACTTCCAGTGTCGGCAAAGCAGCACTTACTTTCACTCTGTTCTCTGTTCGGCTGTAGCCATCGGCCATGCGATCTGCACTCATTTACTCTTAACACTTTCACAGATCACCCACTTCACACCTGATAACAATGTTGCAATTCTGAGCAATTCTGGCTCTTTGAAAGTTCTGACCTTTACAAAGGAAAGGGAGGGAAGCTGCAACATTTCTGGGAGGTGTGTGAATGCTTTATGGCTGTGTGTGCAGACAGCAATCCCCACCCCTTTTGCTACGGAGCGTCCCCAAGGTAAATGTTGCGAGGAAAACCCACAACTTCCAGAAAGAGCTAAAACTCTTCTTTAAAGGGCATGTATTTTGTCGCGGGTTTTCCTGCTTTTGTAGCGCTGGAAGCTCGTTAAAAACCCTGGCATGGGGGCGCTCAGAGGCAAAAGAAGAGTTTTAGCAGACTTTAAATTGCTTGGGGCCAGGGCCAGACATCCTTACTTAAAACAAAAAAAGCTTCTTGGTGGTTCCTGTCCATCTGATTCAAAAATTTGCAAATATACCAATTGCTTTTGTTTTTGGGTGAGGACAGTCCATGATTTTGGGCTTTATTAATGGTTTTATTGTTTCTCACAATCCTAGGTTCTCATGTAACATTAGTTTTTTTGTTAAAATCCTGTGACTGAGATGAGCTTTCGAGGATGTGTTTCTGTGATTCCTGATAATCTGATTGGAAGAGACATCATTCCACAGTATCGTTTTCCGGATACGGGATCCACCACGTGGCTCAGGGAAGTAGCTTGGCAGCAGCTGGGTAACTGCAATGAATAAGCAGTTTTGTTCCGAGAGATTTACCCAGCCTTCAACCGGCTCAATCATGGAGACCATGTAGTGGCTGACTCGATTAGGCTAGAACAGTGGTGGGCAAACTGCAGCTCACAAGCCACCTGTGGCTCTTTAGCCCCTTGAGTGTGGCTCTTCCAGCTTAGGAGTATCCTAATTAAGTTAATAATAATGTACCTACCTATATAGTACAAGTTTTAAAAATTTGCCTCTCAAAAGACATTTCAATCATACTGTTGATATATGGCTCTATTGATTAATGAGTTTGCCGGCCACTGGGTTAGAAAATGGGGGAGGGAAATAAAGAGGCTGGAGACAGGAATTGGCAGGAAAAGAGAGTGTTTTAATGTTGTTAGGGGTTTTTATACAGCCAAAGAAGAGGTGTGGGGGAAATGACCTCGAGGCAGCATCTGGGGAGGTGATTGGATGAAGGCTGGGATCAGCAGGTCAGAAGTCCTTGTGATGTCATGTCTTCTGGCCAATGGCAGGAAAAATCAGCCAAAAGAGAAGGGCAGCTGTACTTTTAAAACCCCACATGTCTGAGAATTGCCATTATCCTAACTGGCATTGCATAAGTGGAAAGAGATTCAGCACCTTGGATAGTGCCCAACATATAATGTAAGTCTATGGAGGAGAAATTTTTCTGGCACTTTTTATTCCCAGGCTTGACTTCAACCAGTGAAAGAGCTATAAGGGGAGAGACTGAAAATGAAGCCAAGCGGGGGAAAGCTGAGAAGCTTTGTGGTTACTACACCATAGTGCCACCTTGTTCCCAAGCAGAGAAAAGGATGGGTGCCTCCTTCATCAAAGCTATCTTCACCCAAGATGGAGATATAGCTTGAGTCACCAGATGTGGCTGACCATACTGTCCATCAGCCTTAATTTTTTTGGGTGTTTTTTGCTTGTTTTTATTTCCAGTTTTGTGAACTGGTTTTAATGCTAGAATGGGACACAGCATGAAGATAATAGCTGGTTTCCTCACCCCTTCACTGCCCTAGTGGCCCTGTAGGCCAAGCTACCCTAATTTTGTGTGAGGAAGGAAGGAGGCAATACTCAATGATAACACATATTTCTTTGTCAGTTTTGATGCAGTAAAAGACTTTTATTTTGAAAGTGACACAGAAGAAGAAGAAAAGTTGTAGCTCATTTTCTCAAGGGTAAATGTCCTGTCAGATTGGCTACACATAGCGTAGAATTCTAGAATCCATACACAGAAATTCTGTGGATCCAATAGGTTGATTTATTCCCTACAAAACTGATCTTTGTCCTGGAAGCGCTGGGGTGGGTTGGATGCACGCTGGCTCCTCTGCTGTGATCTCTGACCAGAACGGCTCCCAGCAGCGGTGGAGATGGAGCCATACACACTTTGGGTTGCTGGCCCCTGCTTGCATTCAATGGGCATAGCACAAGGGTTGCATTCCTCAATGCAAAGGGGCTGGTTGGGGCAGCAGACAGAAGGTCCAGGAATGGTCAGGATGAAGGGTGGTGGCTGGATCATCACAGTGGTGTCAGGGCAGGCAGGATAGCATGGGTTGCTCCCACAAGACATTTTGGACATGGTGGGTTAAGCTAAAACACCAGAAATGAGAACATAACATTTGAATGAAGTCAATCAAGTATCATTGTCCATGTTATTCAGTTGAATAGGCAGATTTGGTGTTGTTCATGGGCAACATTTGCTAAGCCACATGTGACAAGAACTGTTTAACTTGAATTTGGACTTTCCACCTCTCTGGTACAAATCTGTCTTCTCTCACACCCTCCCATTGTCCTCTGGGTATCTTAGACTAGGCTAAAGAATATTCTGCAACATCCCCAGCTTAGGAGGGGGGGGAGAATTGTCCTTATGTGGTCGTGGTCTTCTGCCTAGATGAAACATTTCTTTAAAATATGAAATGTTGATTTCATACAGAAAAGAAAAACATCTTTTTCTTTTTGTGGAATATGGGGTGGAGAAGAGGGTGTAGAACAAGATGGGATGTAAAGTAGAAAATGTATTTCTAGAGAAAACAGGTAACCCATCTTAATATATAATACCCCAAAGAGTTCTAATTTTCTAAAAATCTCTGATTCTATGCAGAAGCAGAAGAAATTGATTGAATGTCAGTAATCATATGGAAAATGAGATGCTGAGATGAACATTATTGATTAATCTTTTGTAGGGTTAAGCACAGAGCAATTTGGTCTATATCAAGTTTAGGTGACACTTTCAAAGCACCAAAATCTAATCCTCTCTTAGAAGAAGACAAGTTGGCTTTTCTAACTCACTTTTCTCACACCTTTAAGGGGACTTTTTCTGTTCTTCTCCCCACAACAGAACACCCTGTGAGGTGGGTGTGGTTGTGAGAGCTCAGAAGAGAGCTGTGACTAGCCCAAGGTCACCCAGATGGCTTCTTGGAGGAGGGAAGAATCGAACCTGGTATTCCCAGGTAAGAGTCCGACTCCCTAGCCACTAGACCAGACTGGCTCACCATCCCCTTTCTGATTCAAAGGTTCACATCATGCATTTTTACCTCCTTTCTTCCATGCATTTCCCATCTTTCCCTCTTTTCTTCTTGATTCCAAGCAGTTATTCTGTCTACCACAGGATTTTCTCATGTTAACTGTGCAAGTCATATGTAGCAATACTGATGAAATATAAGGGCTTGCTTATTTATCCCATTCTGAATCCTTAGAATTAGACAAGTTGGAGTAACTTCTGTACCCAGCATTTCTGGGCAGATGTAACTGCAACTGCTAAAATGAATGCACCAATGGAAAAAAAAACTATCAAGACTTGAGATCATTTGGTAGAAACCTCAAGAAAACTTACCAGGTTCTTCAACAGAAGATTCTCAACTGGTGTGTCTCAGTGATGAGGGAATCTGATGGAGTTCTTCTCAGTGCCATGAGCTTTTATACAGTTCAGGAGCTGGTGACACATTTTTGTTCTGTTTTCATGCATTTCAGGTTAATTGCTAAGTGCAGGGATGTTTTAGCCACGTTAACACCCAGGTTGTTTCAAGAAGTGATTTCATGGTTTGCAGTCTTCTAGCATTACTTCTTTTTCATCTTTCACTCTTTGGGTGGGGTCTTTCCTTGGGTGTCATATGTGGAACAAGGATGTAACAACTTAATTTAAACCTCTTGAAAATAGTGTGCATTGTTGTTCGAGGAACAATATCAAAACCGTGAGGGTACGGAGCAGATTCCACAAAGTTTCTCAATAATGAGGATTTGTGGACAGTTTGATACTGTAACTGAAATGCTGATGCACACAGTTTTCATGAGGTTTAACTTAAGTTGTAATATCCTGGTTCCACATATGACACCCAAAAAAAGACCCCACCTAGGAAATGAAAGATGAAAAGGAAGAAATGAGCAAACGGAGACAAATGACTGCAAATTATGAAATCACTTCTAGAAACAACTTGGGTGTAACGTTGCTAAAACATCCCTGCACTTAGCAATTAACTTGAAATGCATGAAAACGGAACAAAAATGTGTCATCATCTCAGGAACTGTATAAAAGCCCATGGCACTGAGAAGAACTCCATCAGGCTTCCTCTTCACTGAGACACACCAGCTGAGAACCTTCTGTTGAAGAACCTGGTAAGTTTTCTCAAGATTTCTACCATATGAAGAAATTGTGTTTAGAAGACTGGGTTTTATTTTATTTACTGTCATAGACCAAAATAAAAATCTAAAAATGCATAAAAGTTCCTTATCATATTTCAAATCGACATATAGAAATAGCTTAAAAAGCAATTGTGGTTAGCCTCTACCCAGAACTGCTGGGTCTCAAGGTTACTTCTCTAATTGTAAGAATTCAGAATGAGGCAAATAAACAACCCAGTATATTTCAACAGTGTTGCTCCGTATGACTTGTAAAGAAAACATGAGATATCCATTGGTAAGGAGCTTAAGGGAAACAGATTAGCTTCAAAACATGCTTTGAAGGAGTCATATAATTCATGCAACAAAAGATGATGAGAGATTCAGGTTTTGCCCCTTATGGGTCAAACATTAATATTGGCCAAGTCACTCTGTGTTTAAATGTAGAACGTCTTGATTTGTATTGCTCATCTCAGCATTGTATCTTCAATATGCTTGTTGACATTCAGAGTCCATCCCCAGATAGCTTTTTTAGTCCTGGTTTAGTCCTCTTTGGAAAATATTTGGGGACTATTTTTTATCCAAATAGAGTGCCTGTCAATTGATCCAAATATAGACGTCCCCACATAAACAGGACTTTTAACTCCCCCTCCCCCCGTGCAAACCCTGCCTGCAATCAAAGCAGGAAAACCTTCCCCTTCACTCTCTAGAGCTGAAGCCAGAGAGCGTAAATTAAAAGCTGGCATTAAAAAAAAAAAATTTTTTTTCTAAACCTGACTACTTTCTCCTTTCATATCTCTTCCTTTTGACATTACCGGGAACTGTCCGCTCATGCAGATCAGTGAAGGAGGAAGCACAGCATGATCAGAGTTGCTTTTTGCAAAGCCTTTTTGCTTATCAAATATCTTTCTGGCAACAAGCTTCAGAAAAGATACAAATGTTTCCAGCAGAAATATTTTAAAGGCAAATCTGCATCAACAAGCTCTTTTTGCCTTTTCCAATCAGGGCTCTAGCATTGCGAGCATGACAAGGGAGGAGGGAAGCTTTGCATCTGTGAAATCCCGCACAAAGCTGGCTGCCATTGGCCTGAAGACTAGACATCCTCCCCAAATAGCCCAGTACCATCCCCATGTGGGGGAAAATAAGCAGACTTGGCTCCAAAAAGGGGACTGAGTCCTGTTTTCATCAGTACTTTTTTCCTCTGGATTTTGGAAGGATAGTCCTCATAAATTTGGATTAATTACATAAGTATTGGGGATGGTCCTTCCCAAATTCAGATTAAATTTGGGTTTAAATGCATATGGGAATGCACCCTCAAACGAGTTCTCTTTCCTTTTTCTCTCAGATTATTATGATTATGATTACTTTGCACTGAATCCGGGATTCTTACAAAATTCAAATTCCTTAGAACTCTGACCAAAGATGGATAGGTATTACAGAGAATACTGCTATTATTACCTATCATTATTTTGCACACAATCAGAGATTCTTAGAAAATTTGAATTCTTGAGCACTGTAAACAAAGCTGGATAGGATTTCACACAATTGGAAATGGGAGAGACAAGAGAGAGATCTTAAATAAATGCAGTACATTTATTCATGATTCTGCGTTGCTTTTTTCAAAGGAGAAGAAGTACATTGCGTGCCACCTGCTCACCAATGTATTTTGCATAAAGACTTAGAATACACAGAGCAGCAGAGCAAACCACGATAATACAGAATTCAACAGGAAGGAATTTGGTTTGAATCAAATATTTAACTTGAAATGTGTTATTATCTCTGCTCCCGAGAAAGACATTTTGCTCCTTTATAATGTATTTCATACCCCCTTCTGAACCAAAATACACCAATAAAAGAAATCTTAAGAACATTTTTTTGTTTTTTGCATTTAGGCAAAATCTTATACATATGTTTAGCAAGTCTTCTGCAACTGAATAACATGGACAATGTCATTTGATTGACCTCATTCAAATGCATCTTCTGCCTTCCTGTGTCTCCCTCTAGCTTGACCCACCAACCTGTCCAAAATGTCTTGTGGAAGCAACCCATGCCATGTTGGCTGCCCTGACACCACCGTGACGATCCAGCCACCACCCTTCGTCCTGACCATCCCCGGACCTTCCGTCTGCTGCCCCAACCAGCCCCTTTGCATTGAGCAGTGCAACCCTTGTGCTATGGCGATCGAATGCAAACAGGAGCCAGCAACCCAAAGCGTGTATGGGTCCATCTCCACCGCTGTTGGGAGCCGTTCTGCTCAGAGGTCACAGCAGAGGAGCCAGCAGGCATCCAACCTACCCCAGCGCTTCCAGGACAGAGATCAGCTTTGTAGGGAATGAATCAACCTATTGGATCCACTGAATTTGTAGGCACAGATTATTGAAATCTCAAGTATGTGTATGCAACCACATCTCGTTCATAAAACCTTTTTACAGTCTTGACCCACCCACCCCCCGCCCCGGACCTTTCCTTAAAACTCCTATGGGACACTAAAATGTTACCAAGGATCATCATTTCTTCATGGAGCCATGCCAGATGTTTAAGTGTGTTCTAATAATACCAACCAGATGAGACCTGTAGCCTAAAAACTATG
>MTQE01001945.1:84965019-84979212 GCA_014337955.1 Aspidoscelis marmoratus | reverse complement strand
TCAAAACATTTTGAATTCGAAATAAGGGTGCCGTGAAGACACACTCAGGAAGACAATTCACTTTTCTGGCTGGTGAGGGATGTTCCCACCAGCCAGAAATGCAAATGGCCCTCTGTGGACCAGACCACGCCACTGCCATGAAAGCTGGGGTCCTGCCTAAGGATGTGCAAGAATATTGAAAACATTCAAAATTTGATCAAATTCCTTTGAATTTGGACATTCGAATTCAAATAGAATGTCTCTATACTAGTTTTAATGTTTTAAATCATTCATATGAATAATTCAGACATTCGTATGTGTACGGATACATACACATTACATGTGTATCTGTATGAATTTTATCTGTATCAGTACATATTTGTATGGATACATACAAGATGAAAACGGGATGCATACAGGATAAAAACAGGATCCGTATGAATCTGTACAGATGCATTCAGACACTTACTAATGCTGTCGGCATTCGTATCTTCAAATACGAATCAAATATTCGTACGAATATATACAAATGTATTTGAATCGGATTCAAATTTGAATAGCTTCATTTTCCCTCTATTCGTTGCAATTTGAACTATCAAGTATTACTCGGCGTTGTCCAAATCTGAATCAGTATGTATCATGGCCAAAGATCAGAGGCGGTTCTAAAGTAAAGGTCGTCCTAAGCAAAAGTAAACTGTCATGATGCCCTTTTCACTGGTTTCCCTCTGTGTTGCAAGAGGTTGAGCAAGAGGATTTGGCAGTAGCATCTGGACACAGCCACATGAGTGTTGCCAAACTAATTCACTTAGCATCTCTCCTTTCCATCCAATGTGGTTCTGATTCAGATGCAACAGCGATTTCTGGGTGGACCGGAAGACATCCTTGCCAAGGCAATGTATTTTGAAAAAAACAGTGAAGAGGAAAATGAAGAAGAGGAAGAGTTGGCTTTTCTCCCTGGCTTTTCTCACCCAAAAGGTGACTCAAAGGAGCTGACAAACCTTCTGTTCTTCTCCCCACAACAGACACTCCGTGAGGCAGATGGTGCTGTGATTGCTCAGAAAGAGAGCTGTGATGTGCCCAAGGCCACCCAACTGGCTTTACGTAGGAAGAAGAAGAGTTGGCTTTAATACCTCGCTTTTCTCATCCTTAAGAGGACTCAAAGCAGCTGATAAACCTTCTGTTCTTCACCCCACAACAGAACGGCCTATGAGGTAGGTGGGGCAGTGAGAGCTCAGAGGAGAGGCTTGATGAGCCCAAGGTCACCCAGCTGGCTTCATGGAGAAGTGAGGAATGAAACCCATATTCCCAGATAAGAATCTGTCTCCCTAACCACTGGTTCATCTAATGGGGAGCTGCCTATAACCAAGAGTGATTCATAACTGCCCAGTATAGACACCCCCATTCATGCTGATGTGGTATGAGGGATGCCCCCTTAGACCTCACCCCCTTAAATCAGTGCCTGGGGTCAAGGCCTCCCTTAGATAGCATCAGCATGCAGAAGGGAAATGCCTTCTAGGCCTTGGTCATGCCTTTACTTTATTCTTTCTTCAGTCCATCTTCGGACCTCATTGCCCACACCTTTTTATCTGTGGACTTTCCACCTTTCGATGGCACTTTCTTGAGTCCTGATTTTTACAGGTCTCTAGTCCCTTTAGAGGGGGCTGAACCCTACTATAGTGGGTGGACCCTGCATGTCTTTGCCTCCCCTTCCGCCCACCGTGTGATGACATGCTGTTGAGTGACAGAACCTTTATTCAACCAGAGCACAGGGGGTGTGGTGACAATGAGGAGGAACGGAGGTCTAAAAACAGGGGTGCGCACGAATCCAATTTGATTTGAATTTGTACGAATCGAGGAAAAACGAATGTGTTCATTTGCGGGGCTCCCCGGGGGTCTATCTTATCTCGCCTGCTATTTAACATCTATATGAAGCTGTTGGGAGAGGTCACCAGGAGGTTTGGAGCGAGGTGTCATCAGTAGGCAGATGTGTAGCCGTTTCCAAACGCTGATTCTTCAGTGGCTGAATTCATGTAACTAGCAGAAATTTGGGGCTGCATCACTGGCTGTCACCTCACACACTTGGCTTCCCGCCAAGCAGCTGTGGCACTCCCAGGGCGTGGGGAGGAGGAATATGGGGTGGATGGGTGAGCGACTGACCAACCGATCAACTGAGCCCTCCCCTCCCTCCCTTTTGTGCCGCCACCATGCTCTGCTTTCTAAAGCAGAATTTTAAAAAAATGGGAACACGCATAATGCGCATTCACATCTGTTTTTGTTAATTCCATTTTAAATAACCCAAGCGGGATCATGGCCTTAGAGATCAACTTCTTAATAGGACAGATTATTTCAGCAAGGCGTGACCATGGCTCCAGTATGCTTTCTCGTGCAGTAAACTAGCCCTTGTGGAATCGCCCTAGAACGTGACTGAAAACCTAGTACACGTTTCTTGGAATTAAGGGTGGATATTTGGTGCTTTGTGGGTTTGCTCATTGACTTATAGCAAAATACTGTGTTTCATGGATCTGTCCTGGCAAGTGGATCAAAGGCATGTCAGATTAATTGTTTCTCATTTGCGTCCTAATAAAGAAGACCTGGTTTCATTAGAAAGGAATGTTTTGATGCAGATCTAAACAGAAGGCAACTAAACTCCAAGAGATTTCTTCCTTTGGGACTGAAGAGTCTGGTGGCCCAACTGGAGGCAGAAACTACTACAATTACTACAACTGTGAGTAACTTAAGGGCAAAGGATGGCATCCCACTGATGTTAAGTGTGGATAGGTCCTAGGTTTTTTAAAGAAAGGATTCAGTTTCATCAGAAAAGGTCAAACCTCTTCCCCAGCATGACAAAGCAAAGTTTAAATGATGGCAAGCTCAAAATGTGGCTGTAACTGCTGGAGACTACAGGCCTTTTCACACAACAGCCGGCTGGCTGTAGGGCACTAAGGGCAGTACATGCGGGGACAGATGGTGGGTAAGGGAAGCGTTCCCATGCATCCCTTACCAGCCAAGGTGTGAATGGGGCATCCGTCCCCCCGCGTACCAGCCCAAAAAAGGCTGCCACAGGGGACGGATGCCCCATCCCAGCCCACCGCCATTGGGCCACTATTGACCTGCTGACCAGCAGTCCCTGATCAGGCTGGCAGCAGCCAACAGGGACCCCCTGGTGCCCATCGCCACCCAGGGGTCCACGCCATCCACCAGCTCTGCCTGCCAGGACTTATCTCAACAGAGGTCCTGGATGGGTCTCCAGTTGCGTGGCCTGCCAGAGCTATCTGCTCCTCTGTGCACAGGCACGCGCGACAGTGAGCCAGTTTGCTCTAGCGGTTAGGGAATCGGACTTTTATCTGGGAATACTGGGTTCAATTCTGCCCTTCCCCACAAAGCCATCTGGGTGACCTTGGGCTAGTCACAGGTCTCTTCTGAACTCTCACAGCCCCACCCACCTCACAGGGTGTTCTGTTGTAGGGAGAAGAATAGAAAAGCTTTGTCAGCCGCTTTGAGTCCCCTTAAATGGGTGAGAAAAGTGGGGTAGAAAAGCCAACTCTTTTTCTACTACCTCTTCTTCCTCTTCCTCTTCCTCCTCTTCTTCCTCTTCCTCCTCCTCCTCCTCCTCCTCTTCTTCTTCCTCTTCCTCCTCCTCTTCTTCTTCCTCTTCTTCTTCTTCACATCCCTAGGTGCTACCTCATGCAATGACAGGCCCAGACACCTGGGAAATGGGCACATGGAAACCAACATCAGCCTCCATAGAGAGGCACAAAGGATTCCCAAGGTGAAAACAGACCAAGGGAGGAGGCTTAACCAACTTTGGCTGGTCTGTGGGGAAGCCGCCTCTCCCATCATGTCAGAAGACTTACAGTCATAAGTGCCCTCCAGTGGAAATTTCCATTTCCATTTCCAAAAATAAATTTTTGCCCAAGGCAGTTTACAACAAATGGAAAAAACAAAGATAACAATAATCATAACATCAAAGAAATATGACAGATAAATATAATCAGCAACTTAAATCAGAGACAAGGTAGTTTACATAAATCAAAATACATTGCATATTATAAAAAAAATACAGACAGGCTTCCTTTGCTGTTTTTGGAAGACATTAAAACGCATATTAATTAGGACACCATCTTTGAAAAACAAGTAACATAAACAGGTAGCAATTTAAATCTAGGAGCAACCTCCACAAGTGACATTTAGTCATTAGTAATTTATTAAATGCCGCCTCCATAGTAATAAAAGTGATTATTTGTTTATTTTAGTATTTGCATTTCAACTGAGCCCTATACCCTAAGGTCTGAAGGCAGCTGCAGCAACTAAAACACACCCAAACAAGAATTAAAAGCAATTAAAACCAGCAGAAAATCTCAATGAGGAGGAGGAGGAAGATAATTACCTCTTCAGCAGAAGATGAAGGTACAGACTTATACAGGAGCAGAATGGTGGCTGCCAAGGAATTCCCGTCTGAAGATGCAGAGGAATATTTTAAATAAACAACTTTTCTTCTTCTTTGTTTATTAGTTTATTATTTTTATTTCTATCCTGCCAAATAAGGCAAAGCTAACCCGTTGAATTGGGCTCAGTAGAGGTGTGCATGGATGCAGTTTTCACATTCGTTTTGAACTGAATATTTGAATGTTCAAATTTGAACAAATGGAGAAAAAATGAATGTATTTAAATTCGAACTGATCCAAATACACTGGTATCTATTCATACGAATATTTGATTCATATTTGAAGATATGAATGTCAATAACATTCGTATGTGTCTGTACGCACCTGTACACACCTGTACACACCTGTAGGCATCCCGTTTTTATCCCATATGCATCCCGTTTTCATCCCGTGCATACCTGTACAAAGGTGTATGGATATGAATAAGATGTCTCCAGATACGTATGTAATATGTACGTATCCATGCACATATGGATGTCCGAGTAATTTGTATGAATGATTTCAAACATTCGAATGCATTTGAGTGGTAAAAAACAAATGTATAAAGATTTGATTCTTGCACTTCTCTAAGGCTCAGTAGTAAATTGGCAGCCAATGCAATTCTTTTAAGACTGGCGTGATGTGCGCCCGGCCAGCTATCCTGGTCAGCGGTCTAGCAGCTGCATTCTACACTAGCTGCAGCTCCTGAACTGTCTTCAAGGGCAGCCCCATGCAGAGTGTGTGACGATATTCCAGTCTGGAGGTTGCCAGAACATGGGTAACTGTGGCCAAGTCATCTCTGTCCAAAAAGGGGTTCAAATGACACATCACCCATAGTTGGGAATGGGTACTGTTGGCCACGCCCTCCACCTGAGCATCAACCATCAGTGCAGAGTCCAAGAGCACCCCCAAATTTTGCACCTCTCCCTTTCAGGGCATTACATCCCCATCGAGGACAGGGTGCCCCCCCCAACTCCATGGACCCAAGACCCAGTGACTTACAGCACCTCTGTCTTGTCTGGATTCAACACAAAGAGCATCAAAAAAATAACAATTGGTTTTAATGGATAAGGCATGGAACAAAGAGCTTTTCCACACTAATTTAGTACTCTGGCACAGTGGGAGAAGTAGAAGGCACTCAGGCTGATACAGATGGGGGACAGATTGACCATTCACTTTTGGCCGGTGAGGGACGCTTTCCCAATGTGTGAATGGCCAGTCCATCCCCCACCTATACCAGCCCAAAAGGACTGCCACAAGGAGTCGATGCCCCTCCCCACGCTGCTGCCATTGGGCCATATCAGCCCGCAGGCTGGCAGCTCCTTTTAGAGGTGGGGCAAGATAGGGCAAGGGCTGTCTTGGGGTTCTGCAGGCTTCCATTGGCCCAATCAGCCAGTGGCAGCCAGCAGAGGCCTCCTGGGTGCCCACCACCACCCAGTTCCCCATGCCCCACTTACCCTTCTGGACCCTTGGCTCAGTGTGGATTAGGGATTTGCACGGATATTCGTAAATTCAAAAATCCAATTAGGTGGTCCCTCATTGGCTAGGCACCCGCCAGGCCTCAACTGGCCATCTGAGCATGTGTGAGTGCCCAGCCAATGAGGGGCTGCCCCCTCGAGCATGCCCAGAACAGCCCGGCCTAGTCTACACAGAATTGGGCTGGCAGGAGGAGGCAAGCCCCATTCTCACACATGCACAACCCTGGGAATGGGTTGGGGGCTTTTGGCTGGCATTCCTGCCCACCCCGGAGCCCGATCTGGGGTTCGGGAGTGAGCAGGAAGCCAGGGAAAGAGCAGCCCGGGGGAGGGTCTTCCCCCCAGACGGGTTGAGAACACTTTCCCATTTGCACTGGCAGGTAAGGGAACTGCTCTCAAAGCATTCCTTACCTGCCCTCATGCGAACGGGAAAGTGTTCTCAACCCGTTCGGGGGGAAGCATTCCAAGGCATCTTCACTTTGGTGCAAAAACATCTCAGGTTGCCTTAAATGGCTACCTAGTCCAGAATACCACTAGACCATTTTTAAAAGGTCTATCAGTGGACTAGAGGATATTGGAATAGAACAGAGGCATGCAGAAGGGTCCATGCTTCTTTGTTCTGCTTGAGTGGAGTGTGCACATTTTGGTGGTGTACCAAACTGTGCCACTGAAATAAGTCTCCAGGGACTTTGAGACCAGGAACCATCATTCATGGCCTTTAGAACCCTCATGGCAGACTCCAAAGCTGTCTTGGAAAAGCTGTCAAAGTATGAATGGTCTTGTTCCAGGATGGCGGAGCACATCAGTTGAGAACTGTTCCAGTAAGAATGGACCACCTGAAGCAGTCCAAGGCCAGGTAAGTTCAGAAATTGCCCAAGGTTGCATCTTGACGGTACATTTGGGATGAGATGAATTTGCTTTTCATCCTGAGGCTGTGATCAAATGACCAGCAGGAGTGTCCTGCTAAAGTGACAAGGTCTAGAAGGGGCATGGCCCATGGGTCTAACATAGCTGTGGGGGCAAATCAACCACAGACCCCATTGAATGGCTGAGTAACATAGTCTTTGGCTACAAAGATGACTGTACCTGATGCTGAGCTGCCGGCCATTTTGGCCAGTTGTTCGACAACTGTGCTTGTAAAGAATGTCACGTGAAACTTGATCACTTCCGGGGTCTATATGCAAGACATGACCACTTCCTGCTTCACCCTAGGTGAAACAGAGATAACCGTGAAGGAGAATGGTGAGTCAATGGGTGGTCAGTAAAATCCTTCCAGAAACTGGTGTATAAGAGAAACCAGGTACAGATTCAATCAAAACATTCAATTACTGGTTGAAAATTATTTTGGCATATCCTAAAGAAGGGTAGTTGTGGGGGTGCAGAATGGCCTCTGACCCATGGAGAGGAAAACCCCGAGAGGAGGAGTGTGGTGCCAACATACATGCCCAGACCCCAAAAAGTTAAGTTTAATATGTAAAGCCAAAGTGTTGTGAGAACGTGTTGTCCAGACAGGTAATGTGTAACCAAACTGCTTCAAGAGAAAATGGTAAATTAGGGAAAGGAGCGGCTATCCTAGCTCTCCAGAAGGGAGGGGGGATGGAGCCTTCAGAAGGAGTAGCCAATTGGATTCAAAGCAGCTTGGCAAACTGGTATATAAGGCAGTGTAAAAGGACAGTTGGTGTTCTCTGCCTGGGGGTTAACTTCAAGGAGGGAGGTTAACAGGAGGGAATGGGCTCAAGGCTGTACCTGAGGGAAGCAGGCAGCTGGGTCCTGAGTTTTTTATAGATTATACGTTGGTTTGACAGCATAAGGGTTGTAACGGTCAAGCGTCACCTATGCTGTAGATTTTAGACTGAAGGAGTTAAAGTCCATATCTTAGTGTAAGGGGGAGGAGCAGATTAGATGCTGTTGGTCATATTAAACTTACCTGTTGTGTGTCAAGAACCTTGTAATCAATAAACTTGTTTCTTATTTGTTAAACATATAAAGGCTGTTCGTTTCTTACAGTATAAAGTACGAGAGTCAAGCCAGCTGAGTGAAAAGGGCAACTGTATCTTTAAAACACTCACTGTCAGCTAGACAGTGGGGGAGGTGCTGTCCTCTGCAGCACCAAGTAATAGGCAATAATAACATCAAGCTTAAGAGCAGGGGAAAGGAAAAAGGAGGCGTGCCTCTTGGTTGGGAATATATTTCAGAGTTTTAATCCTGAATGTCAACAAACGCTACCAAACTACCAACAGTATATAAAAACACTACACTGACCGAGAGCCCGCCTCACAAAGAGGCTTTTGTGCATGCCCTTTGCCCTAGTTTTCCTCACGCTTCAGCATGCATCACAGTCAAGGACTCATCTGTTAGTTGTTTATGAATTAATTCATGGAAACTCTTTGCCCTAGACTGAATGGCACTTCAGCTCACCCTCTTCCCTGGCCAAATGAGCTTCCTCAGTAAGACATCACAAAATAATTGGAGAGAGAGGAAATGTCGGGGTGCAGTCTTGCCCATTAAGAAGCAAAAGCTGAAGCTACTAGGCCAAAGGATAAATTCCTAGGCCACAGCAACTTTGCCGTATCTCTCTCAAGAATATAAACAACATACAGCATTCAAGGATAGTTGTCCACACACATAGTTGCCCCAGCAACAGACTTCCGGTTGGTTTACTAATCTGAGACACAATATATGGCAATTCCCGTATATTCCTATTTTAAGCTGAATCCATGCACTAGGCTGTTCTAGCTGGTTGTGTCCAGATTTCCCCCTCCCTTACTGCTTGTGAGCATCCCGTAGTGTTTTTCCACTGTGTGTCTGCTGTGTAAAAGGGTATAAAGGGCCCTGACTCTTAACAATAAACATGAACATGCTTGCTGACAGACCTGCCTGCTAGCTACTTCATTACTACAGGTAGTTGTACTAGCTTAAAAATGACAAATGTACCAAAAACTGGATTAACAGCTGTCATTAACAGTGTTATAAATAAAAGTTATTATTATTATTATTGACAGAAACACAGCAATTCAACATGACACCAAACATATTGATCGATTTTGGTATTTTATAACATATTGCGATCTTCCTAAGTTCTTGATGATGTTATCTATCAGCAGATAATGTGTGCAGAGCCTAGCAGGGTGGCCTTTTGCAATTTTATTTATTTATTATTTCTATTTCTATCCCACCCTAAAGCCTCAGGTCTCGGGGCAGGTAACAAATTTTAAAACAGATTACAAGCAATATATATTAAAAACAATAACAATAAAAAACTCTTTTAAAATCCAACATATTTAGAAGCATATACTAAATATTAAAATACTAATATCTACGGTGGTGGTGGTGGTGGTGGGGTATAGTCACATTAGGCAAAGGCGAAGGCAAAGAATTGTGTCTTCGTTGCTTTCCTGAATGTATACAGAGAAGGGGTGTGACACACCTCGGGGGGAGGGGGAGACTATTCCATAACCTGGGGGCCATAACTGAAAAGGCCTTTCCCGGGTGCTCAGCCACCTCACTACTGAGGGTGGTGGGACAACTAGGAGGTCCACACCTTCAGATCTCAAGGCACAGGCAGGTTGGTATGGGAGAAGTCATTCTTTTAGATATTTGTCAACATTGAGCTGCGTCTGCCATCCAAGGCATTTTGGAGTGGTGCCCAGTGTGCCCATGACCGCTGGAACCTCCACTGTGGGCTTGTGCCAGAGTCTTTGAACTTTGATCTTCAAGTCCTCATATTTTGTAATTTTCTCTGTTTGTTTCACATTAACCCTGCTATCTCCTGGTATTGCAGCATCAACAAGAAACACCCCAGTGGTGTTATGTTCTAAAACGTTATTGGTTTTTATCCCAAAGTCTCATAATATTTTCACTTGTTCATTTTTGACCACTTTTTCGGGCTTACGATCCCACCAGTTCTGTGCTGCTGGCAGATGGTAATTGTGCCACATCTTCATCACCATCACCATTGTTGTCTCGTCATCAAAAAGAAGTATTACAAGTTTAGTTTGCAGATCAGAGCTAGCTATCTGCATGAACCTTTAATCCAGATTAAGAGTCTGTGTAGAATACTTCTCGGTCACATAGATTCACACATTAATGTTGATCTATGAGACCACACCTCCTACTAGTCTGTTCTGTGCACACTAGACAGAGACAGAATAAGGAGGCCCTTACTCTGGATCTGTTGTAGCCCCATTTAATCAGGTTTACATCTGGACCAAGGGACCCATTCCAGATTACAGCACACCTCTGTGATCCAGAACTACCAGGGGGTGATTTTCAGCTGCACTGATCTGGCCCATGCCTGCACACAATCCGGATCAGTGAGCCCAGTTGTTCTGGATTCACTGATCCAGATTTAACCAAGGGTAAGTGCAGAAAAAAGCTTAGAGGCAGTACTGTCTGCATCCTTGTGTCTTAATCCATATGAAGGTTCAGAAAATGCACGTCCAAAATGCTTTCTCTGGCCTTTAATGTGGATTACAGGAAGAATGAGAACATAATACCTTTTACAGGAATTAGTTTTACTTTTCGATTGTAGCTACTGATGTTGGCTACGCTTACATCCATGAAGTATTCATTGCAGAGAATAGCTCCACTTTCCAACTTTCTCAAATCTTGTCCTCTCCATTATCCATGATGTAATAGCTATCTGATCTCATGTCCCTCTGTCTTTCTGAAAACCAGCCTAGGAATGGTCAAAGCAAAAGTATGCTGCTGGACTTGAAAGGCTATTGACCCCTTCAACATTGGGCATCTTCGCATTTCCCTTCCCACTTGCGAGTGCTAGTCACTAACAGACTAAACCCCGCATGATTGGTCACTCACCTGTGACCGTTCCCGGGGCCGGTCCTCTTCTGGGCACAGCCATTTTGGTTGCAGCACCCTCTGCAACTGCACATGGATCAGCCCTGTCACCATGATGACACTGTGTCAGGATATTCCCACATACAGAATTCATAGCAGTCAAGGAGACAAGCGGAAGATGTTCCCTTTTACTGAGTTGCTAATCAAAGACACAACTTACAGTACACTACCCAGTCTAGAGGACATGCTAATCAGTAACACTGAAGGGCGAGGGTATAGCAGAGGTGTAGTTGCTAAGGATACGCTTACCAGGAATGTGAGAATGCAAAGCTATCCTCACAACCTGATGCTCTGAGCACAGGCAGTTGCTTCTATGGTCGGCCGAGGTGCCAGTGGCTTGCTTGGGGAGCATCTCAGATGACCCCAGAATGCCGGAAGAGGTGCGAATGGCCTCTGCTTAGACATGCCAGGTAAGCTTCTAGTTAACATAGGTAGAGGTGTGGAGCAAGATTTTGGGCTGCACACCCTAATCAACAATTAGGAGACCGAAGATACTGTACCTGTGGCAAAACTGTCCCAGATAATCTGATACACTTCCTTCTGGAACGCTGTTTATACAACAACACTAGAGATCCCTATATACCCCACTTCCAGTTTGGTCTAGTGGTTAGGGAGCCGGACTCTTATCTGGGAATACTGGGTTTGATTCTGCCCTCCCACATGAAGCCAGCTGGGTGACCTTGGGCTAGTCACAGCTCTCTTCTGAGCGCTCGCAGCCCCACCGACCTCACAGGGTGTTCTGTTGTGGGGAGAAGAATAGAAAAGCTTTGTCAGCCACTTTGAGTTCCCTGAAATGGGTGAGAAAAGCGGGGTAGAAAAGCCAACTCCTCTTCTTCCTCCATGAAGCCAGCTGGGTGACCTTGGGCTAGTCACGGCTCTCTTCTGAGCTCTCACCGCCCCACCCACCCCACAGGGTGTTCTGTTGTGGAAAGAAGAACAGAAAACTTTGTCTGCAGCTTTGAGTCCCCTTAAATGGGTGAGAAAAGTGGGGTAGAAAAGTAAACTCTTCTTCTTCTAGTGAATTCCCAATTACTCAGCAATCAGGCAAAATTCCATGTATTACTTAAGGGATTAGACAAATATACAACCCTTATAGTAGCACTGTTCATTCTTAAGGCCATGGAGATTTGAGCCATGTATTATAACTCAGAAGGTTGAATGAGATATACCTAATGTCGATTTTATATGAAATTTATTGATTTTATAGAACATTCGGTTTTTAAATTTTAAAGCCTTAAAACTTTGTCTTCGATATGGTCAATACTGACAATTCAATAAAGTTGATTGAACTGAACTATGACAATGTGCTGGACTGGATAGGCTACAAGTCTAGTTATGGTGTAGAAAAGGTAGATAGAGAACATTTCTTTTCTCTGTTGCACAACACTAGAACCAGGGGACATCTATGAAGCTGATGGGTAGAAGAGTTAGGACAGACAGGGGGATGGATTTCTTCACCCACAGGGTCATCAGTTTATGGAATGTACTGCCGGAAGAGGTGGTGACAGCTATCAGTCTAGATCACTTCAAGATAGGTTAGACAAATTTATGGATGAGGGATGTATCAATGGATACTAGAATGGATGCCTAAGTACATCTTTCAGGCTTGGGGGGAAAGCAGGATGCCCCTAAGGCCATTCTCTGGGATTCTAGAGCAGGGAGAAAGTCTGCCCTTGTCTGTACTTAAGATGCCCACAAGAAACTTGTGGGCCACTGTCTGAGACAGGATGCTGGACTAGATGGGCTGTGACCTGACCCAGGAGGGCTCCTCTTCTGTTCTTATGTTCTTGTCAGGACATTTCTTATGTTCCTGAGCTTTCTCTCCATGGGATTAAGTGAAAATGTACCTCCTGGTTATGAATAGAAGAAATACCTAGCTGATATGGATATAGACTATGTATCATAATCATTATGATCATAACTAAGTTTCGGCTTCCCCTTACGAAGCATGGCTTCAAATACAGAGGTCTTATACACTGGCCTACTTAGCTCAGCTGCTGCTGTGCATGGCCCAGGGCAGACTCTGACTTAGCATGTTGTTTAAG
Source organism: Aspidoscelis marmoratus (assembly GCA_014337955.1). Taxonomy (NCBI): domain Eukaryota; kingdom Metazoa; phylum Chordata; class Lepidosauria; order Squamata; family Teiidae; genus Aspidoscelis; species Aspidoscelis marmoratus. Next base: position 84,966,432 of record MTQE01001945.1, on the reverse strand, counting down.
TTTATTTAAGAACCACGAAGATGAGTCTTGACCCATCCAACTCCCAACCTAAACAGGAAGCTCTTTTCATAGGAAATTCCAGGGGGTCAAGAATCATCTTCTTATGAATCAACATGCCAGCCAATTGTGTCGGCAGCGTGAGTTTCAGAGCCAGCCCAAGCAGATTTTAACATGGCAGGAAAGAAATATTATTCTGATGCAGGCAGATGCGTAACCCAAATATTGATTGATTGATTGATTGATTGATTGATTGATTGATTGATTGATTGATTGATTGATTGATTGATTGATTGATTGATTGATTGATTGATTGATTGATTGTTGATTTAACTTACTTATTTACTTATTAATTTACATTTCTATCCCACCTCATACCCAATGGTCTCTGGGCAGGTAACAACCTTAAAAAAATAGATTAACAACAGAATATATATTAAAAGACTTTAAAAATTCAACAAATCTAAAACAATACACGACATGTTTACGATGATAGTGTCTGTACACAGCTCATCCAAAGGTTAGGGCAAAGATGTGCGTCTTCACCACCTTCCTAAATATATATAAAGAATGGGAATGATGCATCTCAGCGGGGAGGCTATTCCATAGTCTGGGGGCCATCACAGAAAAGGTCCTTTCCTGGGTACCCACCAACCTCACTAATGAAGGTGGTGGGACAACCAGGAGGGCCTCACCGCTAGATCTTAAGGCACGGGCAGGTCGATAGATAGTCCAGTGGGAAAACATTAACCTGATCACAGTCAACTGCATCCAAAACCAACATGGATAGCTTTAAGAAAGGGTTAAACAAATTCATGGCAGACAAGTGTGTCAATGGCTAATAGAATGCCCAGGTACTGTCTCTAAAGGCCATTTGCAGGGAGTGGAGAGCAGGTGAAGGTTTTGCCTCTCTCTTCTGCTTGATATGCCCAGAAGCAGTTGGTGGGGCCACTGTGTGAGATGGGATGCTGGACTGGATGAGCAGGTCTTCTTTTAATTCATGGAGGACAGATGTATCAACAGCTAATAGAATTGATGCCTAGATTTGGAAAGGGAGGCAGAAAGCCTCTAAAGTCCATTTGCAGGGAGTGGAGAACTGGTGAAGGTTTTGCCTTTGACTTTTTGCTTGACGGGCCTGTAAGCAATTGTTAGGTCACATTGTGAAACAGGTTGCTGGATTCCAGCAGGGGCCCTCTTATGTTCTTAACAGTGGAGATAAAATAGATGGCAGATGTGGAAAAATGCTTTATGGTCTACATGGCTTTGATGCAAAGAGAAGACTGAGGGTGTTTTTCCACTTAGCACTAGAGTACCCTTTAAGAACCCATTAAGAACCCATTAAGGACCCTTAATGAATCCTTATTGAGTCCTTAATGGGTACTCTAGTGCTAGGGTTTATTTCCACTAGCACTAGAG
>MTQE01001945.1:84877482-84906147 GCA_014337955.1 Aspidoscelis marmoratus | reverse complement strand
GTTCCCGTGTAAAAACTGCGATACGCGCCTATTTCTTTCCTTGTTCTGTGAACGCAGCTAAGCACAGTGCAGGGGATATTCCCACGTGATCCCCACCAAACTCCGGTGCAACGCGTACCCCACCAAACTCTTCCCGTAGCCCTGGGGGTACGCGTACCACACTTTGGGAAACACTGCTCTAATGCTACATTTCTCACAATAATAAAATGGATGCACAGAAGCACTTATATTCGTGTGAGGCCCTGTCCCCAAGGACTGTTGGAGTGGTGCCGAGTGCCCATTTGGCGCTGGGCGTCCGTATGGGCTAACAGCGCTAACTGGGTGCCAAATTTGATACCTCGAAAAAGAAGTCTCGGTGCTGTTTGGGGAGCCGACACACATTGCTCAGTGAGCCGGGATCGCACAAGGGGACACCTGTGGGCTAACGGGAAGGAGATTTGCACACACGACATTGGGAGGTGGGGTGTGTTCGCTGTCCCGTCTCTTGAAGATCACAGCCAGAGCTGTAAAAATGCCGATTGCCAAGGCAGGCTGGAGAACGGCTATTTTTTTAATCTTCTGCTGCTTCAGCAGAAGTAATTCCAACCCCGTTTCAGAATGCCAAGGCAGGCTGCATAATGACTTGATTTTTGTTGCACTTGCAGCCCCCATTTTCTGATCGTGAAGGCAATAATAAATAGTCTTGATTGTACAATTGACAGGCGCTCCCTCCCGCGGTCCCGGGTGGAGCAAAGGTGTGCAGAAGTGTTCAAGCGCCTACTGCCGCTAGTGGCTTTCATCCGTCTTTTGTGAACAGGCTTTGTCAATGGAGCTTTATTTAATGAATGGAGAATTATTTTATGAATGAAACTGTAGTTATTTTCATGAATGAAGCTTGTTTCTGTGCCTCCCACCCCAGTCCTGGATGTCTGTGCCACTAAGAGAGGGGGTGAGGCTGCACATGGGGTGGGGGGCTGATGAGAATCCGGCTGCCAATGAGGAGAGAGGGGGCGAAGAGGAGCTGCCATGGCTCCTCCTTAACAGGGTTCAGCATGCTTTGCATGGGGACACCACAATCAGTGCCAAACCAGTGCCTGTCCCACATTGCCGAGAATGACATGTGGACGCCTGGCCCCTGCATGCCCAAACAGCACCCAAAGGGTGCTAACTGTCAACCATGGGGGTGCAGCCTGAGATTCATTACAGCATAGGAAAAGGAAGGATAGTGTTATGCCCATAATTGGTCAATCCAACAGTTACAAGTAAACACAATGGTTTCTCATGGCTGTACTTATTATCTCACTCAGAAATAGCAATTGTTATGGCTAAGTAGCAAAGCATGATAAGACAGCTGGTGTTATTATAGTGATACGTAGCGTTATGCAGGGACATGCAGGCCGATTCCAAAAAAACTTTGATCTGCCCTGGCAGATCACAATATCTCAACAGAGATCTGCTAATTAAAGATCTGAAGGGGGATTTATTTGGTGACACAGTTCACTGGAGGCCACGCCAAGGACTGTTTATCAACAAGAAATAGGGTGGGTTAAAGCTGCCAGAAGAGGTAGTAACAAAAACCAGCCTAGACAGCATTAACAAAGGGATAGACAAGTTCATGGATGACAGGTGTATCAGTGGCTACTAGAATGGATGCCTAGGTAGATCCACCAGGCTGGGGAGAAGGCAGGATGCCATTTGGAGGAATATGGAAGCAGGGGAAAGTTTGCCCTTGTCTCTGCTTGAGATGCTTTTGGGCAATCGGTGGGCCACTGTGTGAGACAGAATGTATTTATGTTCTTAAGGCTGGATCTAAGTGTACCTATAAATCATTCTGGATAGGGTGCAGAACAGCCCTACTGTGCCAATCTGGATTGGAGCTCCCTTCCCAACCCTGAGTAAGGGTTAGGGCGGTGATGGCCAACCTATGACACGCGTGTCACAGGTGACATGCCAAGCCCTTTGGGGTGACACACATGGTCACCCTGGCACCTGGGCGTGTAGTGCTTGCTTGTTCTTGAAGTGTACAAAATACCAACTTTTAATTGACATTTAGCAAACGAAATTCAGCAAATGAAATTCAGCAACAAAAGTCACTAAGGTAAAGAATTATTTGTTTTTGCTTTTAATAAAATACATATATCAAAAATGTAACTTTTTTACTAGAGCTACAAATATCACAAAATTATGGATATTTCTAGATGTGACACAGCACCCGAGTTAAGCTAGGTTTTCTTGCGAATTTTGACACACCGAGCTCAAAAGGCTCGCCATCACTGTGTTAGGGTGACCTGGCAGCAGATCAGGATTTTCCACTTGGACGGTGCCCTGCCCTGTTGACAGCAAATGGTCGATAGAAACACCAAGTGAAAAGGAAGTGTAGCTTGATGTGTTTGTTCCCATGCCAAGAAAACTTGGCTGTGGTTGGTTGGTTTTACAACGCTGTGAATTGTAATCAGCTGATGGAGCTCTAAGTACTTACAAGGCATCCTTTCTTTTAGGAATCACCTGCTAACTTAGCTGTATAAGCTCCCAGGCTTGCCACTGATTTAAGATCAAGGCGTTGCATCTAGGGATGTGCACTAATATTTGTCAACATTTGTAGAAATCCATACGAATTCCAACATTCATACACGAATCTAATGTTACAACATTCGCACATTAACATTCATATGAGTACGAATGTTTCAGGACATTTGTATGAATAGTTTGTATATTCATTAAACGGGAGATATGTGTTGGATATGTATCAATATGTATGCATTCGTACAGGATATGTATCAGATAAGTATGCATTTGTATAGGATCCGTATGCAGAATCCTTTTGCATTTCTATCAGATATTCATACAAATGTACAAATACACTGGTATCGAATAGAATCCAACCACATTCGAAGGGGATCTATTTGATCAAATATGAATCTTCTAACATTCGATTTGTCACAAATTGAATGCCAAAACCTCATTTTTGCACATCCCGAGTTGCATCCCACCTCCCCACCTAACACTTTGTTCAGCACTGACTTGTCTAAAGAGAAAAGGAGTGATTCAGGGCACAATCTCAGTCTTCTCCCAACTGTACTTCATGCCACAGTCAAGAGAGAGACTTTTAAGCCACAGAAAGAGAGACAGATTTAAAAACAGGAACCTGGAATACATTCACAGCAGAATATATCTTCCTGCATGCTTCTCAAATCTGAGCCAAAAGCATGGGGTCTAGGGTTGTGCTACGTATCCACTCTGAAGACATCAAATCAGCCTTGAATCCACTTGGAATCCATTCTGGATCCATTGCAGATGTGACGGGGCAGCTGCTTCCCCACCTCCTCAATGAATACTTGTACAAATGTTCTGAAGCACTTGATTCAAATTCATACGTCAGTCTTCAAATGTGTCAATATTCAATTTGACTTTGAATGCCTGAATTTGTCTGAATTCATGTGGTTTTTGACTGTTACTAATATTCATGCACGTCCCTAATATGAGCAACAGAAGGCATGCCGTGGATCTCTGCCCAGTGGCAGAGAATATCAACAGGTAGCAAGGACCAAGGAGTAGGAGTGCTCTCTTCTTCTTCTTCTTCTTCTTCTTCTTCTTCTTCTTCTTCTTCTTCTTCTTCTTCTTCTTCTTCTTCTTCTTCTTCTTCTTCTTCTTCTTCTTCTTCTTCCAACTGTGGACCACTTGTAAGCAGTCCAAACTACATACCAGATTGAATGCAACATGAGAGAGATACCTAGCACCATTTCACTGGACACCTGGAAGCAGCAACAGAAGTATGCTATTTCTGGGCACCTGGACGAAACATCCACAAAATCCTTTTTTCTGAGTCTTTGTAACTTGACCCTGATATGTCACCCACAATGTGGACAGGGCTCGGTGCAAGTGACCAGCAGCCCAGTCCGCTGTAGAATGGGTCAGATGTTTCAGCTAGGGACGTGCACGAATGTGGTTGTTGTTGTTTTGTATTTGATTTGTATCAGGTCAAATGCAAGAAAATTAGTATTTGTTCAAATATATCCCCTTTGAATGTGGTAGGATTCATATTTGATATGAATGTAATCCCGTACAAATCCCATGCAAATGCATGCAAATCCCATGCGAAACCCATATGAAGCTTTGAATTTGAATTTATTCAAATTTGAATGTCAGTCTTCAAATGTGCCAACATTTAATTTGAATTTGAATGGCCAAATTTGTACAAATTTTGAATGTTCTGAATATTCATTCACATCCCTAATTTCAACCCTTTCTGTAAGCCAAAAGGCCTTATTGTCTTCTGCATCTCTGTTTGTAGGGGAGACACCAAGGGAAATGTCTCTTGACATAACATGGTTAAACTTCCCTTGCTATTATTTTTAACTACCAAGTTTTCTTGGTAGATGTACATCCCAGCAGAAATGTGCATGGATATTCATAGCGTTGGTTATTCGGATGAATTCAGACCAATATGGACATGCATACACAAATCAAATGTTACAATTTTCGTACATTAACATCCATACGAATACAAATGTTTCGGGACATTCGTATGAATAGTTCATACATTCTTTAAACTGGGGATACGTGTCAGATATGTATTTATATGTATGCATTGGTATAGGATCCGGATGAGGAGGGGCCAATACAAATTCAAGGGGCAAGAATATTAACAAGTAAATTAATTTGGGGGGGAAGAAATTAGCAGAGTGAGACCTTACAGTTGAGAAAAACTGAAACTGAAGTATTATTGCACAAGCTTTAAGAGTTGGTAATATTTCTCTTCTCTTTGAATGGCAGATGGCAAAAGATTATGGAAACATTTATACAATATGGTTATTCAATACACCTGCAATAATGCTCTGCGGACTGGACGCCATGAAAAAAGGCCTAATAAATTTTTCAGAAAACTTCTCTGCACGGCCAGTAACTCCATTCATTCTTGAAATGGCAAAAGGAAGGGGTGAGTTATGAAAAGTAAACACTGACCAAATCTCCGTGTATGTGTTGGGAAATGTCTTTGCAAATAATTCTCAGCTGGTCCATACAAGGAATGGCTGGGACCAGAGATGTGGATGAATGGGGGGAGGGCAGGAGATTTGCATTTGATTCATGTTGAATTGAATGTAAGAAAATTCATATTCATTTGAATTGATCCTATTCAAATGTGGTAAGAGGAGCCCTGCTGGATCAGGCCACAGCCCATCTAGTCCAGCATCTTGTCTCACACAGTGGCCCACCAGTTGCCCATGGGCATCTCAAGCAGAGACAAGGACAAACCTTTTCCTGCTCTCAAATCCCAGAAAATGGCCTTAGAAGCATCCTGCCCTGTCATAAGAACATCAGAGGAGCCCTGCTGGATCAGGCCACAGCCCATCTAGTCCAGCATCCTGTCGCACACAGTGGCCCACCAGTTGCCCACGGGCATCTCAAGCAGAGACAAGGACAAACCTTTTCCTGCTCTCAAATCCCAGAAAATGGCCTTAGAAGCATCTGCTCCCCCCCCCAAGTTGGTAGGATTCTATTTGACACTGATGTATTCATACAAATATCTGATAAGAACGCATACATATCCAATTCATATCCAATACGTATCTGATACGTATCCTGTAACATACCTGCTCTGAAAGCATCAAATCCACCCTGAATCCACTTTGAATCTGCTCTCAATCCATGTCAAATGCACTCTGGATCCATTGCAGATGGGACTGGCACAGCCGCTTCCCTGTCTCTCCAGTTCACAAATGCTCTGAAGCATTCGTACGAATCTTCTGAAACATTCATACGAATACGAATACGAATGTCAATGTATGAATATTGTAACATTCAATTCGTATACAAATGTCTGAATTGGTAGGGATTCATATGAATATTGAATGTTATGATTATTTGTGCACATCCCTAGCTGGGACCATCGACACACTGAGCGCTGGAATAGGCCTGGGCTACGTATGTGCCCATACATATGTAGCCAGTTTGGTCAAGTGGTTAAGGAGCCGAACTCTTATGTGGGAATACCGGGTTCAATTCTGCCCTCCCCCATGAAGCCAGCTGGGTGACCTTGGGCTAGTCACAGCTCTCTTCTGAGCTCTCACAGCCCCACTTACCTCCCAGGGTATTCTGCTGTGAGGAGAAGAAGGTTTGTCAGCCACTTTGAGTCCCCTTAAATGTCCAAATTTGGACTAATTCAGACATTTTGAATATTCGTTCTCATCCCTAATCTACATGCCTCCCATGTTCCAGAACATGGTGGACCCAATTTAACAGGTTCACCAGAGATCTGGATTATGGGTCTTAATCCAAATCTGGCTCCATCCAGTGCAGACAGAGCCAGACTATTGGGAATCAGGGCCTCCTCATTCACTTTAACTTGCAGATGAGGAGACCCAGGATCCGGATTAAGAAACTCCTTAATCTGGATCTACGCTAAGTGGAGAAGGGCCCTAGATGGCCTACAGGCTTGACCAAGCAGATCTCTTCTTCTGTTCTTATGTTAAATGTGACTTGTTCTGATAGTTTCTTAAATTCAATTTTTTTTTTGCAAGCAGTAACTCACTCTTGATTCTTAACGGCCTCAGGTATTGTGTTTACAAATGGCCACACTTGGAAGCAGCAGAGGCGATTTGGCCAAGTGGCTATGCGGAAGCTGGGCCTGGGGAAGAAAGGCGTGGAGCACCAGATTGAAGAGGAGGCCTATCAACTTGTAGAGAGCTTTGCACGTGCAAAGGGTATGTGATGATCAAGGGTGGTGTTGGTGCTGTCCAAGTCTGCAGCAAATGTTGTTTTGTGCCTTGCAAACTCCGCTGTGACATCCACAGCTCTCTGTGCATGAGCCACAAAGAATTAATAGAAGTGTAGTAACAAATAACTCTGTTTGCAGGTCAGCCACTTGATCCTACCATAGCCATCATTAATTCCGTCTCAAATGTGGTCTGCGCTCTTGTTTTTGGGCACCGGTTTTCTGTTGATGACCCAGAGTTCCAAAAACTGATTGAAGCTATTGATGCTGGCATCAAATTTACGGGCACAGTCGCCCATTTGGTGAGTAATTTTTACCACCCTTTACTTTCTTTTACCGTTTATTTGGTTGGAAGCCCATCTGAGAAATCGCAGATATGTAGACATCCCATCAGTGCGTTAGGGAAGGCTAAGTCAGACGTGTGATTTATTGTCGTGTCTGGAGCAGCCAGCAGCAGCAGGCACATGGATGTGCCCAGCAAGAAGCCAAATCAATTTCCAAAGGTTCTTGGGGGTATAGAGTACATGTAGTCAAACAGACCTAGCGTCGGCTTACCAGAGAGTCCTCATAAGTCAGGAAGTCACTCAGGAGTCAGGAATCAGAGTTCACACGAGTCGGGGGTTGCCAAGAAGATTCTTAGTTTGCAATGGAGGTTGCTGGATTGGGTGTTCCTTAAGTAGGACTAGGAGAGTCACACTCCCGGCAGAGCAGCTGATTGGCATGGAGGCATGCTGAGCGTCTCAACTGTTCCTGTTCTCTCCAGAGAGAACTCGGTTCTGGGCATTGGTCAACATCTGAGTCCGAACCGTCCCCATTTTGGGGGACAGAATCTGTTTCCATGTTTGGCCCCTGGGGTGTGCCTCCCTCTTTTTGCCTGGCATGGGCATGGACCTCACATCCAAGGGGTCAGAAAGGGCACCAGGCATGACATTAATTACCTAGAGCTTGGTTTTGCCATCCAGACAGCCATGCTACCACCAAGATGGACAATGAAAAGATGACGGTCTGCTACAAAGCTCCCTTGGTTTCTCCCTCCCTCCCCCCCCGACCCTCTTCCATGTGCGTTATGCTTTTTATAGATTGTAAACCTTAGGAATGGAACTTGTTTAAGAATATATATGTTAAGCCACTCTGAGGCCTGTTCCTCATTGGGTGGTAAACCAGACTATGGTCAGTTTAGGCCTGTGCTTTCTACAAGGTAGTGTGGGATAGCAGAACTCCCCATCACACATTGTCCACATTGGATAAACTGTCAACCAGGTAAGGTGGCCCAAAATAAGGCCATAGTCCAGTATAGCTGTAGATCACCTCAACGTTGAGATCAACCACTCCAGGGCCAATACACCGATCCATAGAGAGTGCAGAGAGCACAACCCCTTCTTTTGGTGTAATATGGGGCACCTCTTTCTTTGGTACTCCAGGAAGCACTGCCAGAAGTGGGTGAGGCCTGAAAACAGCTAAGTTGGAAACTCCAAATGTGAGGTCTACCAGCAGTTTAGATCAACAGCCTCGTGATCTGGATCATACTCTGTCCTATACAGACGGGGGGGGGGGGTACTAGAAGTAGGTGGGGCCTCCTATATTCTGCACTAACGTGCAGAAGAGAGACCCTTAATGCACTTGTTGGTATGGAAAGGTCCTTGGATATGGAATCTAATACCTTTAATGCACCTACTAGGAAAAGGTCCTTAGAGATGGAATCTTAATGCACTTGCTGTCGCACAAAGATCCTTAGATGTTGTATTTTATACCATGACCACTTAGGGTCTGCTTGATGAATCTATTCAAAATATTTTTATATTACCTTTCATTTAAAAAATCACCTATCTTAGATGTATGAAGTTTTGCCAAGCCTCATGAAACGTCTTCCAGGGCCTCAAAGGAAGGTAATGGATTCTATGGAAATGGTGCATTCATTTGCAAGGAAAGAAGTAGCGCAACATAAAGAAAATCAGGTCCTACATGATCCTCAGGATTTTATTGATTTCTACTTGTTTCAGATGGAGAAAGTAAGTATTTGCTTTGCATTTGAATAATAATTGGGGCACCCTTATCACCACGGGTACGAACCAGGACATTTAAGGGTACACAAATATTTGTGGGAAAAAGTGCATACATCAACAGTGTAAGAAAAAACACAAGCCAAAAGTTGTGAGATAGGTTGCATATTTTTAAACGTGATGGAGCCAGGTGACCTTGGGCTCATCACAGCTATCTTCTGACCTCTCACAGACCCACCTACCACCTCACAGGGTGTCTGGTGTGGGGAGAAGAACAGAAGGTTTGTCAGCTGCTTTGAGTCCCATTAAATGGGTGAGAAAAGCAGGGTAAAAAAGCCAGTTCTCCTTTTTCTTCTTCTTCTTTCTCTTTGTTGTTTCACCTCAAGAAGCTTTGCACCCTCACTTTATTATAGGTACATGCACAAGGTTTTGTGTGTGTTTGCTTTGCATCAAAGTGAATGTGAGGGAAATTTGCATTTGTGCGAATAGAGCCACTTTGAATATGGTAGAGTTCAAATCCCTGCTACCAGTCACACCTCACAATCCCTACTGAATCTGCTCAGAATCTGCTTTGAATCCACTGCAGATGTGACAGGTCACCTGCTTTACTGCTGCACAAATATAACAAAGCTTTGAACGAATGCACCAATGCATTTGAATGGCAGTCTTCAAATATACCAAATATTCTATCTGAACGCGAACGTTCAAATTCTTATGAAATCAGGCTGTAACGTTCAGGGTTCTTCAGACTTGAAAGACAGGGTTTAAGAAGGGACCTGACTGAAGTGTATAAAATCATGCATGGTGTGGAAAGGGTGGACAGGGGAAAACAATTTCCATCACACAACACTGGAACCCAGGGGTCACTCTTTGAAGCTAATGGGCAGGAGAGTTAGGGCCAACCAGGGGAAGTATTTTTTTTCATCCAGAGGGTCATTGGCCTATGGAATTTACTACCAGAAGAGGTTGTGGTGGCAACCGGCCAGGATAGCTTTAAAAAAAGATTAGCCAAATTAATGGAGGATGGGTGCATCATTGGCTACTAGAACTGATGCCTAAATACTGCCTCCAGATTGCTGGGATCCAAGAGCAGATAAGGGTTTTGCCATTGTCTTCTGCTTGAGATGCCCAGAAGCAACTGGTCAGCCACTGTGTTAGACAGGATACTAGACTAGATGGGCTGTGACGTTGTACTAGATGTATGTTTAATACGAATGTTCAATAACACTGATCTAGCACCACGCTGGCCCTTTTGCATTAATGTTCCTGCACTGAAGAAGAAGAAGAAGAAGGACTGGAGAAGGAGGAGAAGGAGGAGAAGAAGAAGAGTTCGCTTTTCCACCCCACTTTTCTCACCCATTTAAGTGGACTCAAAGCAGCTGACAAAGCTTCCTATTCTTCTCCCAACAACAGTCAGCCTGGGAGGCAGGTGGGGCTGTGAGACAGAAGAGAACTGTGGCTAGCCCAAGGTCAGAATCAAACCCAGTACTGCCAGATAAGAGTCTGGCTCCTTAACCGCTAGACCAGGGTTAGAATTTGTCCAGTTAGAATGTGGTAACTAGAGAAACGTGATTCTTTAGAAATGGTTGGCTTTTGCATCACAGGAATGCTATTGATCTCATTGATTTTTCAGACTATTTGTATGGTGTGGTTTCAAGAAAGAATATCTGTGGCAACCCCAACATAGCCCCCAATATCAAAGTGAAAGCCAGTACGTCCTATTTTGAGAAAACCTGATTCTGTACAAGGGTTTCCTCCAAATAGTGCTATATCTTACCTTTCTGGATGCTGCCACTGGGAGACGCCACCTTGAAGGTGGCCACTGCACAAGTATGACGGTTGTAACTGCACACTTCCTGACACTCTGTACCATTGAAATACCCGGATGTGCTTGTCACTAGATTTGCACACAGACAGAGCCAGCTGTGCACTGTCTGGTCAACAAGTGATTATTCCAGAAGAGCTTTATTCTGGGAATATCCTTTGTTAGTGCCATATTTGTGCGGCATCTGGATCTGGCCTTATGTTTTGCATTTCTTACTATTGAAAACAGAGCAAGGATGACCCCAAGTCTACCTATAATGAAGACAACCTGACTCAGTGTATTTTGGACCTCTTTGTAGCAGGGACTGAAACGTCTGCCACTACGATGCAATGGGCTCTGCTTCTCATGGTGGTACATCCAGATGTTCAAGGTGAGAAAGGCTTTGGCAGCTGGAGCAATTGTTGATTGCTGCAGGAAATAATTTAAGTTGGACAGAATGAACTGGATTTGTGCAGATATACATGGTAGGACAGAATGGGCAACTGCACCCCCACACGTCCCCTCTTTCTTTTTGTTTATAAAAAGGGGGTCAATTTGAGGAAGCTCATGTGGCCAGGGAGGAGGGAGAACTGATGCTATTCAGTCTAGAGCAAAAGTCTCCATGAATCAATTTTACAAGCAGCCAAATTTATGAGTCTACTGTGATGCATGTTTACATTTAAGGAAAACTAGGGTTCAAAGGGCATGCACATAAGCGTCCTCCTCTTGGGGTTTTCTCGCCATGGATCAGATGGAAATCTGCACCCCCAAATTCCCCGTCCTTTTACTTAATAGAATGTGAGCGTAAAACTATGTGAACCCCAAAAGCTGTTTGTAGAATTTCTCTGCAAATATGTGCTACATCATATTTTTTGGACCCTTTCCCACTTTCCCTTTTTTATATATTGTTTATTTTATTTGACTTAAGGATTAGGCATGTGCACAAATGTCTTCTGGGTTCAATGTTAGACATCATTTTAGCAATAACAGAATGGACGAGAAAAAGAAAGGCTAGATCAAATTTAATAAATAGAAACATTAAACAATTTCAGACAAATAAAAGGAGAAATATAAAAATCCAATTAGAGAAGAAAAACAACAACAATTGAATAAATTAGATGAGGATCAATTAACAAAAAAAGTATATGTTAAAAATTCATATGTTTAACATATGAAGAGTATGAAGAGGCTAGTAAGATATTTGTGGGGGGGAGGGAGTGACGAGAAGGTTAAATAAATCAAAGGATAATCAAGAAAATGAGGTTTCCAAGGAGGAAGACAACAGAAATGCTATGGCACAGTTCTATAAAAAGTTATACAAATTAAAACATGTACAAAAGTTCAGTTGCAGGGGAAGGATAGAGATAAACTCAATGCGCCAATAATGAATGAGGAAATAGACAACTTTAAAACAGGTAAATCTCCGGGTCTGGATGGCTTTAAGTTAAGCCTTTAACAACTATTTTTATAAGTGTTTTAAGGAAGTGCCAAGCTCTGAAAATGTCCCTGGAAATGGACAGTTTGTGGTATGACACAACATCTCCTTGGCTTCCAACTTTTCCCATATTTTGAAGAAGGCTTGGGTGGAGCCCCGCAATGCAGACAGCCCTGGTGTATGCCCCCTTACCTCATTTTGTTTTTGACCTGGATTGAGTGGAAGCTTCCCACAGTTACACATTAATATGATCTCTCTAGTGGCACAAATACATGGTGGAAGAGCAAGCTGTTGCACATAGGCTACTGTTCAGTGAACAGCAATGAAGCGGGCCTAGGGGTAATTAACAAGCAGGTGAGTGTTACGGAAATTGTGCAGGTAATTTACCTGCTCAATCAACCATTACTTCCACATTAATAGGTGGGGTGGTGTTGCACCTTGAAGTAAGCACACAAAGGCCCTTTGTGTAATTCTTGTGCAAGTAGCACTAAAATTATGTAGTTACCACATGTACATTACACAAAGTTAGCACAAGCTCCCTGGGATGTTGCGCAGGATTGAGAAAGTGGAAAAAGTGACTGGCGAAATGTGAAATATATTTAGTTATAGGATTGATATTTCAAGCATTATAATACTAGACCTAGATGCAACATTAAATATATATAATGCTCGTGACTCATAGGTTAAAAAACAAATGACAGTGGCTGCATTGTTGGTCATAGTCAAAGGGTGGAGAAACAAAACAGAATGCACAACATCAAAATGGTATTATTATATCTCAGATGTAGGGACGCGCAATGTGGGGTTCCACCCAAGCCTTCTTCGAAGTCTGGGAAAAGTTGGAAGCCAAGGAGATGTTGTGACATACCACAAACTGTCCATTTCCGGGGATGTTTCTAGAGCTTGGCAAAATGGCGCCAGGCTCTGCATGCTGCTTTGGCCAGTCTAAGTGTTTCCTTAGCAGCTCAGGTACAGTCAAGAAACCATGTTAAAAGTTATTCTCCATCAAAAGCTTCACCCTGGAAAGTGTTCCAACCTAAAGGTCTTCCAGGCAATGTTCTGGGGGATGGGTGCCACTTTCCCAGGCAGCAGTTGGCACAATCCCAAATGCACTGTGTGGAAGCTGCCAATAGAACACAAAGGCCTTGGTCACACCTCGCTTTTAGAGAGGACTGAAGTTGCTTCAAGTCTTCAAAGATCAGATGCCCAAGTGGGCATCCGGTTTTCTGGGGACTTTCCTGGTCAAGAAGGGGCTATCTAGAAATCAGATAATACCAGTATTGAGTCTATTTCAGCCAGAAACAGACCCAGGGCCAGGCGTTTCAGCATAGCGGCACCAGCAGTGGGGGGGGGGGCTTCCCTCGGACGGGTTGTTACACCATGGGAGGGCTGTTACAAGAGGATACAAGTTTAGATTCTGGAATATAACACTGCCTTTTTTTCACCCTTCCACCCAGAAAAAGTCTACAAGGAGATAGAAGAAAATCTGGCCTCCTCTCACTCAATTTGCTACCAAGACCGGAAGAAGCTGCCCTACAGTAACGCTGTGATTCACGAGATTCAGCGTTCAAAATACATCTTAACTGCTGGGCTGCCAAGACAATGTATAAAGGATACAAACCTGGATGGCTATTTAATTCCAGAGGTACGGAAAGGTGGCTGTAAGAGCAGAGAGAGGATCTCAATATGGTGTTTAGAGCTATATGTTGTAGAGTATAGAGATTACAGATGTTTCCACCCTAGGGACGTGCACTAATGTTTGTAACATTTGTTATCCATACTTATTCGTACAAATTTGTATGAATTTGGACATTCATACACATATCGAATATTACGACATTTGTACATCAACATTCGTACGAATACGAATGTTTTAGAACAGTTGTACAAATGCTTTGGAACATTTGTGAAATGGGAAGGTGTGGAAGAGGCTCTGCTGCTCAGATCCGCAAAGGATCCAGAGTGAGTTTGACATGGTTTGAGAGCGGATTCAAAGTGGATTCAACGCTTTCAGAACAGTTATGTTATGGGGTAAGTATCGGATGTATATCAAATGGATATGCATTAGATACATATGGGATATGCATGCATTCGTATCAGATATTCATATGAATACATTCATATTGAATTCTACCACATTTGAAGGGGATCTATTCAAACAAAAATTAATTTTCTTGCATTCGATTTGATACGAACCAAATGCAAAAAAAAAAAAAAACCATTTGTGCACATCCCTATCCCACCGTTATCAGGCCTGCAAGCTCCTCTGGAAGTGCAGAATCCATCCTAAGGAAGCGGCCTCCATGCAGGGCACACAGAACCCCTCTGAGGGCAAGTAGCATCCTCAGCTGCCACTTTTGATGCCCAAGTGCAATGACTGTGGTAGCAAAGGCAAATGTCTGGCATGGTTTCCACGCAGCCCAATCACAGTGCCCAACTTCTCTGCCCATTTCTGGTCCAAAGCTTGTGAAAAGTTATCATGTGAAAAGTCCAGCAAGGTTGTTAGTAGCACTTGGAGGCTAACAGGAGAAGGGTTGGTGGCATGAGCTTTCATAGACACGTCTACTTCTTTAGATGCTAGGGAGCCTCTGGGCACATCTACTTCTTCAGATGCTGGGGGCCCAATGGCACGCCTACTTCTTCAGATGCTAGGGGGCCTATTGGCACGTCTACTTCTTCAGATGCTGGGGGCCCAATGGGTACGTCTACTTCTTCAGATGCTGGGGGCCCAATGGGCACGTCTACTTCTTCAGATGCTGGGGGCCCAATGAGCACGCCTACTTCTTCAGATGCTGGGGGCCCAATGGGCACATCTACTTCTTCAGATGCTAGGGGGCCCATTCGGGCCCCCTAGCATCTGAAGAAGTAGACGTGTTTATGAAAACTCATGCCACCAATCCTTCTCCAGTTAGTCTCCAAGTGCTACTAACTACCTTGCTGGACTTTTTGAATTAGACTAACACAGCTGTTTCTCTGATATTGACCACATCATGTGAGGTTTTCTGAACCCAAGAGAGGCCCCCAGATACGATACTTTCTGCAGCTGTCTGGGATGAAGACAGGTCTTGCTGCCAGTCCTGTTTCCCAGTCTGATTCCTACTCAGTCTCCAGTTTCAACCTTCCTATCAAGTCTCCAACTGCCTGTTCCCAACTTAAATTCCACTCCCACACCCATTAGGTCAGAAGTTAATCTAGCAATCTCAGGCTGGAAGCCTCTGTTCTTCAACAGATTCCACCTGACTGCCTACAGAACTTCCCTTTTCTCTGTTACCTGAAATCCCAGTGTGTTCTCTCTTTCCTGGATCCATGCCGTGGTCCATCAGCATTGTCTCCCAGTTGATTTTACACCATCTGTCTTCCACACACCATCTATGACGCTGCTCTTCTTCTTCGCATTAAATACTAGTTGTATCCAGACAAAATAATAGCATAGAGGGATTTGTGGAAGAAATGTAGATGACTTGAGTTCTAGGAGGGTGAAAGAGTGTTTTATATCTATTACCACAGGTGTTTTGGGGGGCAGGGGGGGCAGTCTTTGAATTCACTTTGAATTCACTTCAAAGTCTGTGCAAAATAGCTCCGGAGTGCCTTTGAAGTCTGTGCTGATCTTCGGCGTGAACTTCAAAATGACTTTGGAGTCACTTTGGAGTCACTTTGAAGTCACTCCGAAGTTCACTCCGAAGATCAGCACAGATTTCAAAGGCACTCCGGAGCTATTTTGCACAGACTTCCAAATGGCTTCGAAGTGGCTTCAAAGTGACTTCGGAGCCTAGGTTTAGGGGGCCAATGTGGGTGCATCCCCTCCCCGTAGTCTCCTTTGGACCCCATTGCCTGTTTCCAGTGGAAACAGGCTCCCTTTAATCCGGATTTTCTGGCAGAAGACCCCATTGTAGACCCCATTAATGGGGTCTACAGAAAATCCAGATTAAAGGCCAAAATGTACCCATATGGTCCGGATTTCCCCCACGGCAGTGGAAACAATCGGGTCCCAAATGGGTGCCATGGTGGAAATGGGATCATCCGGCTCACACCCAAATGGGTCCTAAATGGGTGCAAAAATGGGTACTTTTTGACAGTGGAAAAACACCCATGGTATCAGGGAAGTGATGGGCAAAAACATGCATGTGGATTGTAATTGCAATTGCACCAGGTACCTACTAAAGATAATATTCCTTCTGCACAGGGAAGTCTTCTTTTTCCGGATCTGCGCTCAGTTCTAATTGATCCTAAGCATTGGGAGAAACCTGACGATTTCTACCCTGAACATTTTTTGGACAAGGATGGACAATTTGTGACTAACGAAGCATTTATGCCATTTGGAGCAGGTAAATGAGAAAAGTATAGTAGTGCCTCTTGGCTTCGTTCCCAGTGACTGACTGAGAGTAGATCTACGCCTAACGTTATTGACATTAAAGACCCTTTCTGCACTGGGCTTTATATGCCAGAATAGGAACCGGCCATCCACATGCTAGCACAGATTGTGGACCCCATGTAGGATTTGCCATAGTCTGTCCTAGCACGTGGTTGGCAGGTCCCTATTCTGGAATATAATCTGGAATGAAGTTCTGTGCAGAAAGGGCAAATCTGTTAACAATGTTTATGTTATATTTATTCCATTACAACCTCATCAAATTATTGATTGTTCATTGCCAGCAAACGCCTTGCTTCTGGTACAGAGGTCAATTTGCGCTATGGCCCATACTTCACAATTAGGCAATACCTGGGCAGGTGTATCTGCATTGGAGGAGGTGTTTGCAGCCTACAAGCTCCTGCTGCCTGCCTAGATGCTGCCTAATCGTGAACTAGCAGTGGCACATGAAAACCTTTACCAAAGCCTTACCTCAAGTGTCCAGAGGTAACCATCTGCACCTTTTCCGGTGCAATGAGGGTAATCTGCGCTGTCGCAGTATAAGGGCGCTTATACTGTAATGGGAATAATGTGCAGAGCATCAGTATCATCATAGCAACAGCGCTGGCACACATGCAGTTGCACGGGGTGCCAGATCAAAGATGGCAGCGCCCTGCGGGGTCTCAGCTGTGTGATCAAACACAGGTAAGTGATCAGTTGTGTGGGGGTTAGGCTATCACTGACTGGCGCCCCCAAGTCTGAGCGGTAGTCAACGTTAATCTCGAATGCACCTTTCCCATCCATGGGACAGGAAAGGAAGTTCAGAAGCACCATTGGAAGGATTCCTTACACACCCCACCTAAAGGAATATATAGTTCAGGTGCTTATTAGCCATGAATATTAAAACAAAGGCTCCAAAGAGACGTGGCTCTGCACCTGCCAGTCAAAAAGCTTTATAAGGGTTAGGATGGGGAAACCCAACTGGTAGGAGAAAGTGAGAGAGGAAGTAAAAGGCTTGTCACTAAAGGATGTGCACAAAAATTAATTACATTCATTATTCATATGAATTCAGACAAATTCGGACTTTCATATCCCAATAGAATGTTGTGACGTTTGTACACTGACATTTGTCTGAATATGAATGTTCCAGAACATTCGTACGAAGCTTCAGAATGGGCCTATTCGCACTTGGCCTTTTTCTGGAGTGTATCTCAGGATAGGGGTCTGTGGTCCTCATGCTAATGCAGACTCTGGCAGACCTCTCTTTGGGCCTGTTGAAGCCTGCACTAGCATATGGACAGCAAGTCCCTATTCCGGGATATATTCCAGAATAAAACCAAGTGCGAATAGGCCCCATATTTGTGAAACAGGGAGGTGGGAAAGTGGCTGCGCCAGTCACATCAGCAACGGATCCAGAGTGAATTTGACAGGAGGCCTTTTCGCACTACATCCGGAACGGATGTAGTGCACGTGGCCTAAGTAACTTCAGGACGCTTTAGCCATTCACACACAGGTACGTGTGAACGCATTCCTGCATGCCTGTGTGCGAATGGCTAAGGTGTCCTGTAGTTACTTAGCTGGGAAAGGCTGGCCAGGGGCAGGGACCCCTCCCGCAAGGCTGCCTGCCATTGGGTGTGAGCACCCAGGGGCGGGCAGCCCTGTCAGGCTGCTAGGCCCACTTCGTGCCAGCTGCACAGGGCTTGACTGAACCCTGTGCAGCTGGCACAAACCTACCCAGGCACCCACCCACCCAGCCTGGGGCAGCTGCCTATGGGGCAGGACCCCTTCGCAGATCGGTGCACGTGGCTCCGGTCCACAAGGGTTTCCCACCCCACCCCCACCCCGATCGTGCCCATCTGCGGGGTGTAGATGCCTGGATGTAGGCGCCTACGCCGCGCAGATGACCCACCCACCCTCAGGGCCCGGGGATGCGACGCGCGCACTGGAACACACGGAAAACATCCCGGAACGGACTGGGACGGAAACCCAGCCACGGCAATGCAAATGCCGCATTCCGGGCTGTCTTCCGTGCATTCCAGAACCCCGTGTGAGAAAAAGGCCTATGGTTTGAGAGTGGATTCAAAGTGGATTCAGAGCGGATTTGATGGTTTCAGAGCAGATGTTACAGGATACGTATTAGATATGTATGCATTCATATCGGATATTCGTACAAATTTGTAGGAACACATTTGTATCAAATTCAGTCCTACCACATTCGAAGGGGACCTATTCGAATGAACATGAATTTCCCTACATTCAATTAGTTACAAATTGAATGCAAATAAACCCCATTTGTGCACCTCCTACTTGCCATTGCTAATTGCCCTTGTAATAACAAGCGAGTTTCCCACTTTCAGGGCTCATTTTCAGAAGTTATTAGGTATGTGCAGAGTAGGAGTTCAGATCGTCATCGCTTTGTGCCGAGCCAAATCTTAGAATAGTAAAAGTCAACTGGAGCCTCATAAGGCAAAGCTCCAGCAAATGTTTCTTGCCAGCAGTAACTGGGTCTATACCCAAACACTCCGTGGTTGCCAGGCTAATGAGATTTCTAAACTAGCAAGTTCTCTCTTGGCAGCCTTTGAATGCAGCCCTCAATTGCAGGCCCTGTTCGCACTTAACTGTTGGAGCAGTTCTACCTGCTCACAGAGGAGACAATCTGCCTTTTGCTGCCAATGTAGCCACCTAACCCCGGGGTAACTAAAAAGCAGTCCACAACCTGCCCAGCAGTGTCTAGTTTGCTCCTGGGAAAGTGGTTTCACATCCTCTTCTGGGCTCAGCATGACAAGTGGGCATGGCTGTGCAACTGCCAATGCGCAGTCGTGTGCAACGGTTGTCCCTCCAGCTGTGCGCCAGGTGCTGGTTGAGACTTCGCCATGGCAATCTAGATGGCCCATTTGTTGGCCAATTACAGGGCTATTCCAGTGGACACAGAGCAGATGGCCGCTACTGCGCAACTCCCTTACCTGACTGGTATGGTATTATTAGACTATAGGTAAGTGCAAACAGGTCCATAGTGTCAACGAAGACCATCTAAGTCAGTGATGGCCAACCTATGACACGCGTGTCACAGGTGACACGCCAAGCCCTTTTAGGTGACACACCTGGTCACCCTGGCACCTGGGCATGTAGTGCTTGCTTCTTCTTGAAGTGTACGAAATACCAACTTTCAATTGAAGATTTAGCAAATGTAAATAATTATTCATTTTTGCTTTTAATAAAATACATATATCAAAAATATAACTTTCTTACTAGAGCTACAAATATCACAAAATTATGGATATTTCTGGAAGTGACACAGCACCCGAGTTAAGCTAGGTTTTCTTGTGAATTTTGACACACCAAGCTCAAAAGGTTAGCCATCAGTGATCTAAGTGCTTTGTTTGATCAAGCTCTCATTTACTTTTGACTTTGCAGAACCCATCTCTGTCTGAGCCCTACTAATTCATATTTGTGCATGTTCCCACCCCAGATATATCTTGCGTGCAATCTACCTGGATTATCCGGTATTCCTTCAGCCATGGCTTCCTCAAACTGTGCAGGAATACAGATCGACTATGTTCTTTTGGTCCAATGTTTGCTTAAATTATGTCCATAGCAAGTTGTTTGGAAAAGTTTTCCCATATTGCCAAACTTGTGATATGGGACTCCATCATTCTATTCATATATGGTATGGTAAATGTGTGGGCAGAGAGGAACAAAGCGATGATCTATGTGTCACAGTTCATTGCAAACTGTGACACATCCCTGTGTGCTTCACCCTTCCCTACAGGTTCCCAAAGGACAGGTGTATCACTAGTAAACACCTAAGCACCTCCACTCCCAAGCTCAATAAAGGGTAGCCTGCACTTATGATGGATTCTCTAATAGTGACGAGTGGGTGTTCCATGTAACATAGGGTGTTTTTCCACCGCAGCCCTTAGATCCAGATCTAAGAAGATCTGGATCTAAGGAATGGGTACATTCCTTAATCCAGATCTAGTGTGTTTCCACAGGAGGTGTAGCACTCATTAGCAATGGGTGCTAAGCTCCCTGCCGTGGAAACACCTTTGCACCCATGTGGGGAATCCACAAGGGTTCTGCCTGTCACCCAAGGTGTTTTAGGGAATGAGGTGCAATCTCTGAATTCCCTCCGAAGTCCCTCCGAAACCCCTCCAAAGTTGCTTTTGAAGGTTAGCAAAGGCTCCGAAGTCCCTCTGAAGGCAACTTCAGAGATTAGCAAAGGCTCCAAAGACAAACCCCTTGCGAGAGCCTGCATATGAATTAGCTCTTTGTGAGCAGGGGTGAGTCAGCCTCATTAAATATGTACCTCTTTCTATGCCTGAAGGTAACAGTCCACTTTGATCTCCCTTTGTTATCGGAGGCTTGTCTTCAGAGCCTGTGCTAATCTTCAAAGTTGCCTTCAGAGGGACTTCAGAGCCTTTGCTAATCTCCAAAGGCAACTTTGAAGTAACTTCGAAATAGCTTCAAAATGATTTTGAAATGATTTCGAAGCCTAGGTTTTGGGGCTCCCCCACAAGGGTGCCCCCTCCCCCTAGCCTCCTCTAGACCCCATTGCCAAACTAATGTGGAAACAGGGTCCCTTTAATCTGGATTTTCTGACTGAAGACCCCATTGTAGACCCCATTAATGGGGTCTACAGAAAATCCGAATTAAAGGCTGAGATGTACCCATATGATCCAGATTTCCCCAGCGGCAGTGGAGACAAATGTGTCCCAAATGGGTGCCATGGTGGAAATGGGGTCATCCGGCTCACATCCAAATGGATCCTTAATGGGTGCAAAAATGGGTACTTTCTGCCAGTGGAAAAACACCCTATGTGTTCTCCTTGTACATTCAAAGTATGTCCTGATTGAGGGAAAACATTAATTCACCTCCATCCCTCCTTCCAGCTTTGTCTACGTAAAGATACTGTATACTCGTAATGGGAATAATGCCCTCCTGGTTTGCATTTTCATCATAAGCATCATCTGGCTTACCTGCTTGCTAGGAACCTAGCCTCAAGGTTCCCTGGGGATCCATTCTGGCAGGGCAGTTTGTTCTGAATTTGAACACCCATCTTCAAATGTGCCAACATTCAATTTGAATAAGAATGGATGACAGGTATAACAATGGCTACTACAATGGATGCCCAGGTACAATCTCCAGGTTGGACAGACCGGCTGGAAGCCTCTAAAGGCCATTTGCAGGGATTCGAGAGCAGGTGAAGGAATTGTGGGAAATAATCCTTCTCCCTGTTTCTTTCACAGGCGCTCGTGTATGTTTGGGAGAGCAGTTGGCAAAGATCGAACTCTTCATATTCTTCACCAGCCTGATAAGGGCATTCAGATTCCAGATGCCAGAAGGCGTGAAGGAGCTCAATCAAGAGCCTGTCAAAGGAGTAAAAGTCAACCCTCATCCATATAAAATCTGTGCAGTTCCGCGCAGCAAGGCAGCGTAAACCTTGTAGACCGGTGATGGCCAACCTATGACACGCATGTCACAGGTGACACGCCAAGCCCTTTTGGGTGACACACCTGGTCACCCTGGCACCTGGGCGTGTAGTGCTTGCTTGTTTTTGAAGTGTACGAAATACCAACTTTCAACTGAAGATTTAGCAACAAAAGTCACTAATGTAAAGAATTATTTGTTTTTGCTTTTAATAAAATACATATATCAAAAATGTAACTTTTTTACCAGAGCTACAAATATCACAAAATTATGGATATTTCTAGATGTGACACAGCACCCGAGTTAAGCTAGTTTTTCTTGCAAATTTTGACACAGCGAGCTCAAAAGGTTTGCCATCACTGTTGTAGACAGTGATAGTGGTTTGTTTCCATTTTGGTGCCATTCTTTTCCCCGCTTAGACTTAACCCGCTTAGATTCACACTGTCTAGGAGCTGCTCCATTTTTATGTACATACAAAAGACTGTTGTGCTACAGCTGACAAATAGGGTTGTGCATGAATATTCATCACATTCAAAATTCATACTAATTTCAATATGTGCACTCAGATCCAGCTTTGGCTACATTCAAAGATTGACATTCACATTCAAATTAAACATTGGTTACATTCAAAGATTGGAATTTGCATTTGAATCAAACTTTGGCTACACTGTAGATTGAAATTCACATTCGAATTAGATTTTGGCTACATTGAAGATTGAAATTTGCATTCAAATCAAGCTGGCTACATTGAAGATTGACATTCGCATTCGAATCAAACTTTGGCTACATAGAAGATTGACATTTGCATTCGAATCAGATTTTGGCTACATTGAAGATTGACATTCGCATTCAAATCAAATTTTGGCTACATTGAAGATTGAAATTTGCATTCAAATCAAACTGGCTACATTGAAGATTGACATTCGCATTTGAATCAAACTTTGGCTACATTTAAGGTTGATATTCACATTCGAATCAAACTTTGGCTACACTGAAGATTGAAATTTGCATTCAAATCAAACTGGCTACATTGAAGATTGACATTTGCATTCGAATCAGATTTTGGCTACATTGAAGATTGACATTTGCATTCGAATCAGATTTTGGCTACATTGAAGATTGATATTTGCGTTCAAATCAAACATGGCTACATTCAAAGACTGACATTCGCATTCAAATTGAACATTGGCTACATCCAAAGATCAACATTTGAATGCGAAGCGTAATGCTTTTGTGCATTTGTTCAATGCTTCATTATATTTGCAAATGTGGGGGTGCTGCAAAGCGGCTGCCTAGTCGAATTTGCAGCAGATTCAGAGAGGATTCAAGGTGGATTCAAAGCAGATTTGAAGTGTTCAGAGTGGATTCAAAGCAGATTTAGAGGGGATTCAGAGGTGTGATTGGCAGCAGGGATGTGGATGGCCTTCAAAGAACATTCACAGCAGATTCAAATCCTACCACATTTGAAGGGGCTGAATACACAGAAATGCAGATTTCCTTCACATTCACTTTGATGCAATGCAAACACACACAAAATTCATGGACATCCCTACTGATAAATCAGTAATTAATTTTTGTACGCTATTGGGCTTTTTCCACACTGAATCTTATTCGGGGATCTATCTCAAGAGGGCTCTGCTGCTCGCATTCTAAGGCAAGGGGCAGCCATCAGCCTTTTCTCTACTTACCTGGGCTAGATCTGGTTCAATGGATATGGAATAAAATGTTTATTTTGAATTTTGTTCCTATGAAATGATTTTCCGGCCTCACCATACTCAGGTACAGGAGATTAATTATAAGAAATAGGTGTAACGTGCTTGACAACTCACTCCCTTAAGGCATTGTACAGTTACCCCATACAATCAACAACGTTGTTTGCGTAACTGAGGCGCATGAGAGATATTACTCAACATGTATTTTGTTTGCTCCTTAAATCAAGACTCCTGCAGAAAATCTGTGACAACAAACATGAAAAAGAAAAACCCTCCTGGAAGATCTCTGTGTTAGATCTCCAGAGTGCAATTTTTGACATTCAATTCATAATGAATCGAATATTCAAAACTCTGAATTGGGGCAAATAAAGAAAAATTATTGTCTGGACAATCGAACTGATATGAATGTGTTCGTATCTATTCATTCAAATATTGAATACGTATCCAATGATACAAATCTCGTGCGCATCCCTTTTTATCCCATACGTATCCATGAGGATGTATATGATGCATACAGATACGTACAAGATCTGTACACATACAAATGCCCAAATTATTCATACGAATAACTCAAAATATTCATATTTGTATGAATAGTAAAGTACAAATGTCTGGACATTCGATTCGTATACGAAAGTCTGAATTGGTTCAAATTTGTATGAGTAACAAATATTTTGAATCAATATTCAATAGCTCTTTTTCTTCCCAGTGGGAATTAATCAATCCATAATACAAGACATAGGCTATATCCAGACAGAGGTTAAAGCATGTGATCATGTGTGTTTTTCCACCACGCTGCTTTAATCCAGATCTAAGAAGATCCGGATTAAGGGAAGTACCCAGTGTGTTTCCATGGGTGGTCTAGCACCCAGTAGCAATGGGTGCTAGCCTCCCTGCCATGGAAACACTGGAGCACCCATTTGGAAATCTGGATCTACCCATGAGGGGTCTGCTTGTCACCCCAGGTGTTTGGGGGGACAGGGGGTGCAATCTCTGGAGTGGCTTCGAAGTCATTTCGAAGTCACTTCGAAGTCACTCTGAAGTCTGTGCAAAACAGCTCCATTGAAGTCTGTGCTGATCTTCGGAGTGAACTTCGAAGTGACTTCGAAGTTCACTGTGAAGATCAGCACAGACTTCAAAGATGCTCCGGAGCCATCTTGCACAGACTTTGAAGTAACTTCGAAATGACTTCGAAGTGACTTTGAAGCTTAGGTTTTAGGTTTCCCCTCCATGGGTGCCCCCTCCCCCTAGCGTCCTCTAGACCCCATTGCCACACAAACATGGAAACAGGCTCCCTTTAATCCATATTTTCTGCCTGAAGACCCCATTGTAGACCCCATTAATGGGGTCTACAGAAAATCCAGATTAAAGGGCAGGATTTCCCCAGAGGCAGTTGAAAGAATCGGGTCCCAAATGGGTGCCATGGTGGAAACGGGGTCATCCAGCTCACACCCAAATGGGTCCTTAATGGGTGCAAAAATGGATACTTTCTGACAGTGGAAAAACACCCCATGTCATCGTTATGTTGGGATTGCCACTCATGCAATCCTGCCTTATCTTTTTTCAGGAACATCCGACTCTTAGTGTGGATTTTCTTGAAATAAAGCTAAGACTAACCTGCCTGAAAGCTTGGCTCATAGATTTCTTGCCGAAGGTCATGGGCAGGACTCAACCTGGCTGAAAATGGCCAGCACACTTATGCAGGGTCCAGTGGGTACTTCTGGGTATTAGACATCTGCATAAATATTCATCACATTTGAAATTCATACTGATTTGGCTGAATTTGGACATTTGTATTTGAATGTTGACATATTTGAAGACTGACATTCGAATTCAAATCTAATGTTTCAGTACATTCCTATGAAGCTTCGTATAGGATTCTTATGGGATATGTATGGGATTCGTATGGAATTGAACATTCATATTGAATTTGAATCCCACTACATTCAAAGGGGATCTATTCAAACAAATATTAACTTTCTTGCATTTGACTCAATATGAAAATCATGCATGTCCCTACTGGGTATTTTGCTCGGTCAAGATACTTGAACGTAGCTGCCTCACCAGCACAGGTACAAATGTGGAGACAGGTAGGTCATTGTGTTTCCCCTCACAATTTGCCCTGCTGTTTGGAAGGGATGGCAAGAGGAAACAGCAAGGTGCAGACACGCTCTTACATTTTCCTCTCACCATCTGGAGGCAGCCATAGCTGAGTTCCTTGCAGCCACTGAATGAAAAGAAATGTGGTGTGTTATGACACAGTCATGGAGTGTTTTTCTACTAGCACTAAGTACCCATTAAGGATCCATTAAAGACTCATTAGGCACCGGTTTGGTACTGCTCAGGGAGACCCTGTTCCCACTTCAGACTCCATTAGGACCCAATGTGTTCACACCTGTTCAAGGTAAATCCGGATTCATTGGGTCCTTTAGGCCCTAAAATCTAGTCTTCTTGTGGACTCCCTTAAAGGGGTCTTCAATCCAGTCTTCAGCCTTGAAGACCAGATTATAAGACACATTTTCATGCCACAATCAGGTCAATGGGCTCCAGAGATGGGCTCCAGGGTAGGCACCCTTGTTGAGGTGCAGGCACTCTGAAACCCAACGCTTTGAAGCAGGTGACTATTCTCTAGAGACGGCTCTGGAGAAGGCTCCAAAGTTTGGCACAGACTGTATTGCGGAGCTTGGGCCAGGCTCCGGAGATTCTCCAGAGTGGCTTGCCACAGACTCCAAAGAATCTCCATAGAGGCTTCAGAGATTCACCCCCCCAACACCCATTGCCCCCCCCTGAAATGTTGCTTGATTGACGTAGGCGGCAGCCAATAGCTTTGCACCACATTCGTGTCTTTTGCTTGGGGACAGACAGGTGCTCCACATGGGTTCTCCGGCATTCCCACTGTAAGCATGCCTAGTAGCCATTACTATTGGGTGCTACACTGCTTGTGGAGACACATCGGGTACTTGCCAAGATCCAGATCTTCTAAATCTGGATTTGTTGAAGGACCCATTTCTTAGATCTGGATCATCCTAGATCAGGATCAAGGGAGGCAAGTGGAAAAAACTCCTCAGTTAACCAGGGATGGAAAGCAAAGTGTTAACTTCCCCAACCTTCTCTCATCCACCTTTTCCAGCACAGAACATCCAAGAGAGGGGGAGGGGCAGACTGGTGTGTGAACAATCCCTCTTTGAAGCCTTTTCTAAGACTGTGTTTAGATATAACAAAAGGGGCACCTCAGAGATATCTCAGAGGGACAGTGTGCGGCCCTCATGTTCCCAAACTTTCTGGCCTAGACCTTTTCCAGGGATGTTCAGGAGTGGGGGAGGGGCAGACTGGTGGGTGAACCATCCCACCTCAAAGCCTTCTCTAAGCCACCTCAGATGTTATTCCTTTTGCTGTGTCTGATCACGGCCTAAGTTTCAGTAGTGAACCAAAGCCTCAAACCTCCGTGTGATTCTTCAGTTTGATCTTGAATAGGGATGTGTATGAATGGGACCTGAATCCACTTTTAATCCGCTCTCGATCCATGTCAAACGCAACCTGGATCCACGGCAGACGTGACTGGCTCAGCCACTTGCCCACCTCCCCAGTTTAACGAATGTTCGAACTATTCATATGAATGTCCAAACTATTTGAAGAAACGTCCGAACTATTTCTACGACTGGCCAAGACGTTCGTATTCGTAACAAATGTTAATGTACGAATGTCCTAACATTTGGTTTGTGTCTGAATGTCTGAATTCAGACGAATTCAAGTGAATAAGGAATGTTACGAACCCTAATCTTGAACCCTGAAGCCACGTTTGTTTGAGTCTGTTCAGCATTCCCCTTATCTAACATTTCTCGTCCTAACCTTCAAGTTTGAGGGCCAAACTAGATATTATCAGCAATGGCGGCCAACACATGTGAGGAAGCTAGACGTACCCTTGCTGAAAGCCTGTTTGTGAGGCGGTTTGGTGGCTTCAGAGGCCTTCAAAGGAAGTTCACAAGCCAGCCTTCACCCTTGGGAGGGACTATGCTTTTATGGCCTTTGAATTGTCTTATTTTTTATTCTGTTGTGAGCCACCTAGAGATTGCGACACTGGGTGGTATACAAATCAAATAAATAAATATTTTCTGATTGGGCTGCCAATCATGATCAATTCATCCAACATGCAGGGTTCTGTCCATGTGCGCCTTACAAAAGACAGGTCATATAATTGTGGCCACCCACACAGCCCTGTGACTTCCAAGCACTTCAAAGGCAGCCGCACACACCACATGTGGCAATTCAGAGTTGCCTGAGCCACAAGATCTACATCCAGGAAAAACTGGTTTCTGAGTTGCGGCTGGTAGAGAACGATCCTACTAATGAACACCATCTGTGGCCATGTATCAGGGCTATAATCAGAAGCATTAACTGCACACCTGGCCTTGGTGAAGGGTGTGTGGCCTCCTTCAGGATAGAGAATTCTGTCAGTAGCAGCAGCAGCAGCAGAAGAGTTGGCTTTTCTACCCCACTTTTCCCACCCATTTAAGGGGACACAAAGTTGCTGACGAGGATATGCACAAATATTTGTTAACATTCAAAATCTGTACAAATTTGGCCGAATTTGTACACTTGAATTCAAATCCAGTGTTGGCACATTCGAAGACTGGCATTCATATTCAAACTGAATGTTTTGATGCATTCCTATGAAGCTTCGTACGGGACTCAACACTCAGATCGAATACAATTCCTACCACATTCGAAGGGAATCTATTCAAACGATTCAATATGAATTTAATTTTTAAAAAAACATTCATGCATATCCCTATTAATGGGTACTTAATGGGTACTTCTAGTGACAGTGGAAAAACATCCCCAGTGAGGTAGGTGGGGCTGAGAGAGCTCAGAAGAGAGCTGTGACTAGCCCAAGGTCACCCAGCTGGCTTTGTGGAGGAGTGTGGAATCAAACTTGATATTCCCAGATAAGAGTCTGCTTGCGTAACTACTAAACCAAAGCTAAGAAGACAGCTTGGGTTCAACTTTAGGCTAATCTTTATTGTTTATATATTTGCTTTACATTTATATCCTGCCATGTCTTCTTAGGAGTTCATGGAAGCAAGTGTTATTCTCCTCCTTTCTACTTTATCCTCACAGCAAGTCAGTAATAGTGGCTGTCATGCCTCCAGATCATCTTTGATGCTCTTGAGACATATATTTAGTTGAGATTATAATAAGCTTTTCTATGTATTAGTTTAGAAGGGGAAATAGAGATCTATAGCTTTAA
>MTQE01001945.1:84863422-84875531 GCA_014337955.1 Aspidoscelis marmoratus | reverse complement strand
TATATGTGTTTGTAACCAGTAAAGCCTTTAAAAATCTAAGAAGCTTGTGGGCAAGTCTTTTGTTCGGGCTGTGTTCCTGAAGCCAGAGGTATTTCACTACATGCCAGTTCATAGCATTGCTCTGGGGACAAAACAGTGGCCCTTTCTACACTTGGCCTCATTCTGGAATATATCTCAGAATAGGGATCTGTTATCCGCATGATAATGCTGACTATGATAGGCCTCGCCTGCGGCCTTCCATAATCTGCACTAGCATGCAGACAGCCAGTCCCTATTCTGGGATATATTCCGAAATAAGGCCAAGTGCAGAAAGGTCCAGTGTTTCCATGTGCCCACTTTTCCCAGGCGACATGGGTTATGTTGGGTGGAGAAGCCGAGAGGAATGATCCAGTTTACCAAAGCATGGAATGCATAAGCCAAGAAAATAAATAATGCCAACCAACTCATTCAAAAAATAGACTCCTCTGTGTTCTTTGTGTTATGTGGCCAAAAACATCAATAATGGACATTCCTTTATTGTCCATAGAGAATTCTAACTAATTGGTTTAGCAACCAATTGCACCCTTAGAGTCACTAAAACTATGGTAGATGCTTGGCGTCACAGTGAATGCAATAGCGCAAGGCAGAGCATGAAATAACTGAGAATTAGGCAGAAAATTCCAACAGAAAATAAGCCACTCAAGTCAAGTTTATAGTTTAATGCCTTGCTTGGAACGGGGAACAGCAATGACTTTGTACGAATGAGGCTGAGTTGTCAGGCCTACTCTAGGCTCACGGTCAATTTTTTTCACTCCTTTCGGCAACTGAAAGTTAAATGCCCGCACCAGGTGGGTGAAGAAAATGAAGAGTTCGGTTCTGGCCAGCTGGTCCTCTAAACAAGAGCATTCATCTGTGGAGGAAAGAAGGGAAAGGTACCATGTGAGAAATAACTAGGCAACTAAATTTCCAGGACATCTTCCTCAGCCAACAAGAAGAAAAAGAAGTGTTGGCTTTTCTATCCCACTTTTCTCACCCATTTAAGGGGACTCAAAGCGGCTGACAAACCTTCCATTCTTCTCCCCACAACAGGACACCCTGTGAAGTAGGTGGGGCTGTGAGAGCTCAGAAGAGAGCTGTGACTAGCCCAAGGTCACCCAGCTGGCTTCATGGAGGAGTGCAGAATCAAACCCAGTATTCCCAGATAAGTGTCTGGCTCCTTAACCACTAGACCAAACTGTTGGGCTCTTGCAAAGGAATTCTCTTTGGCAGGCAGTATTCCCCTCCCCTTGGCCAAAGCAACTTTCCTTGCTGCCATGCTGGAGTATTCCCTGTTAGTGATGCGAATTGATATTTATCAGGTTTGCAACTCAAATTCATATGAATTTGAACATTTGCATTTCCATTGAATATTGCTTATATTCAAATCTTGACATTTGAAAGTGAAGTGAATGGTTTGGTGCATTTGTTCAATGCTTCATTATATTTCTGATGGTGGGGACGTGGCAAAGTGGATGACCAGTCACATCCATAGCAGATTCAGAGTGGATTCAGAGCAGATTCAAAGAGACTTCGAAGAGGATTTGGAGGGGGTTCAGAGGAGCAGCTGGAGGCAAGGATTTGAAGTGAATTTGAAGACCATTTGGCAACCATTCACAGTGGATTCAAAGCCTACCATATTTGGCGTAGCTCAATTCACATAAGTGTGAATTTCCTTTACATTCACTTTTATGTGAAGCAAACACACACAAAACAATTGTCCACATCCCTCGTGCAAATAGCAACTACAGAATAACAGGAGATGGAGCTACAATGGTCAATTTTACTGGGATAGGAATAAGCAGCTAAATCTGAGGCCTTTGCATTGCATCCCTTGCCGGCTAAGGTGTGAATGGTCAGACATTCAGGTCAGCGTGGGGTGATGCTGCAGCACACGCCTGCATGGCAGATCACTTTCGACAAGCAGCAGGATTCATCTGGACCGGCCCAGAGGCCCGGACCTGTAAGTGGGGCACAGGAGGCTGGGAGGCGGCATACATCCCTGGTTAAGGGTGGGCACCCAGAAGGTCCCTTCTGGCTGATGCCGGCCCGATTGGTCTGGTCCCGCCCCCAGAACTGGGCTGCCAGCCAGCGGGCTGATAGCACCCAATGGTGGCAGTGAAAGGATGGATATTCTGAGCCACCCAGGAGGGAGAATGTGAATGCCCAGGGATGGGTTAGGGTAGGTGTGGAGCATGAAACCATGCTCCACACCTTGGATGGAATTAGCGCTGCTCTGGGACAGGCCAGGATGCTTCTGCGAAGAACCGGCCTCCCAGAAGAGCAAATGGCCTGTCCCAGAGTTGTCCTAATTCTTAGCTAGAGGCCTAAGTGCAAATAGGCCTCAGATCTATATTCCAGGACTGTTTGGGAAGAGCCATGATCATATCTGACAAATAAGGTGCAATTACAAAATAATTACTGGCTTTTCATCCTGTCTGGATGCAACCTCTAACAGTGGTTCCCAAAAACATACCCACAACGTTATATTTAAACAATTGTGCTACGCGATTCATTTATTCTTAAGGATGAAAATTCTAAGTTGTGGAAGCAATTTAGTACATGGTTTAGTAAATCACTACTAAGTTACCTTCACCAAATAGCAGGAACTCGTCTTTAGTCACAAAATTTCCTTTCTTGTCTAAAAAATGACTTGGGTTGAATTTTTCTGGTGTTTCCCACAGCTTGGGATCAAGAAGAACAGAGTTTAGATCCGGAATTATAATACCCTGAAATGAATGGATGAATAGGTTAGAATGCACACCTCTGAAAACAGCACATGGAGATTTCTCTCTCTTTTAGAAAGGCTATCTGCACTTCATCAAACACGAGATAAATCGCCAATAAAAAACAAAGATTTGCACTTCATCTGGCCTTTGTCAAAGCTTTGTAGAAACTTCGATGAAGGTCAGAAATAACATTCGTCGTGTGTACAAATTCGTACAAATTTGGACATTCGTAAATGAGTCAAACGTTATGATATTCGTACAAATAGTTCAGACATTTGTTAAACTGGGGAAGTGGGAAGGCAGTCGTATCCGTCACCTCTGCAATGGATCCAGATTGCTTTCCACATGGATCGAGTGGATTAAAAGTGGTTTCAGGTTGTATTTGACACTTTCAGAGCAGATATGGTACGGGATTTGTATCTGATACTTATCCGTTCGTGTCGGATACATATCCGATACAAATCTATTAAGTCTTTGTTCATATTGGATATCCGTACAAATATATTCGGATCGAATAGAATCCAACTGTTTTTATTTATTTATTTACATTTTTTCTAGCACTATACCCGAAGGTCTCTGGGCGGGTAACAACATCTAAAAACAAATAGCATTAAAACTATAACAGTATGCATTAAAACAGTAGCATCTGCAAGTGGGAAGGGAAAGTGTATCCGCATTTAACTGAAGGCCAGGGCAAAGAGGGGCATCTTCATTCAAAGGGGATATGCTACATTTGAAGGGGATCTATTCGTACGAATACAGATTTTCTAACATTTGATTGTTATGAACCAAATGTCAAAAAATCCATTTCTGCACATCCCTAGTGCACACACACACCTCCAGAAGGCCTACTTGGGCCTCAGAGGGGCATGCCAATGGTGGCAGAGGCCCCTCCACAGTCTCCTGCCCCCCCCCAGCCATGCCCCTTTACCCCTAAATGCAGGAGGAGCTTCTCACAGAGCCGAATCAGCTTTGTGCACACCCCTACTGGAAACAACTGGTAAGCTCCCAGTCAGCAACATTTGCACCCTCATCCAGGTGTGACACTTCCAGTTGGTGGGATGGTGCAATTGCAGTGATGTCGTTGAGCATAGCAAACCAATTGCCATGGGAATGTCCCGGCACAAGCTGGATATTGCTGAGGCTGTTGCCTTTGTGATCCGGCCTGCCTGGGCTGGACCATCCATATTTCAAATGCTAATAAGAACATAAGAACATAAGAGAAGCCCTGCTGGATCAGGCCACAGCCTGTCGAGTCCAGCGTCCTGTTGCACACTGTGGCCCACCAAATGCTCATGGGCATCTCAAGCAGAGACAAGGATAAACCTTCTCCTGCTCTTGAGTCCCAGCAGATGGCCTTAGAAGCACCCCCCCCCTAGCCTGAAAGATGCACCTAGGCATTCATTCTAGTAGCCATTGATACATCTGTCATCCATAAATTTGTCTAACCCTACCTTAAAGCCATCTAGACTGGTAGCTGTCACCACCTCTTCCGGCAGCACATTCCATAAGCCGATGACCCTCTGGGTGAAGAAATACTTCCCCTTATCAGATCCAACTCTCCTACCCATCAGCTTCATAGAGTGCCCCCTGGTTCTAGTATTGTGTGATAGAGAAAAGAAATTTTCTCTATCCACCTTTTCTATACCATGCATAATTTTATATACTAAATGATCTGGTTGGGGTCTGAACCAGCACCTGTAGTGCAGATGCATGCCTTCCTCTGCATCTGAATGTGCCAACAGGCCCACACTGACTACTCCATTCTCCTAGATTTTGTACAGTTGTACCTTGTGCCAAAAAATAAGAAATACGATTTTCAGAAAATTTGTAAAAAGAGAATGAGAAAGCAAAGCCACGCTGTGTTCTGTTGTACATCTGCTATGATAAAAACTAGGACTGTGCAAAGATAACCTGAAATGGTTTTTGAGTAATTATTCAGGCACCCTGATTTTTCCATGGGTGTAGGTGGAGCGTGCCAGAGTGGCGGAACAGCGATTGCCATGGCATGTTTGTGGTCCATGTCAATCAAACTTGTTCTCAAAATCACCCTTTCCTCTAGTGGTTAGGGAGACGGACTCTTATCTGGGAATACCAGGTTTGTGCACTCCTCCACAAAACCAGCCAGGTGACCTTGGGCTAGTCACAGCTCTCTTCTGAGCTCTCACAGCCCCACCTACCTCACAGGGCATTCTGTTGGGAGGAGAAGAATAGAACGCTTTGTTAGCCACTTTGAGTCCTCTTAAATGGGTGAGAAAAGTGGGGTAGAAAAGCCAACTCTTCTTCTTCTTCTTCTTCTTCTTCTTCTTCTTCTTCTTCTTCTTCTTCTTCTTCTTCTTCTTCTTCTTCTTCTTCTTCTTCTTCTTCCCACCCCCTACCATCTTCATGTTCGGAGTTACCTCCTCCCAACTACAGCAGTAAAATCAGGGTGTCCAAATAGCTACTCAAAACATGTTCCAGGTTTATTTTGCACATCATGAGTAAAAGGTTCTTCTGAACTAAGATAGCCTAAAAAACACATTATTAGCTGTCTTGCTTCAAACGTTTATTGCTCTTGGTAGATGGACATCATACATTTATGTATTACACCCAAATGCTCCTTGGATCCTGATGACCACTGAATCACCAGAAGGTGTCCAATGTGAATGGGAGTGTATAAGCACAGAGTAGTATAGGGTACTTAGATGATACTCTAACTCCTGAGCAACGAAATACATTTGCAGAAGTGAAGGATAAAGGGGGTGGGTCCCTTTTGGGCTTTGTATTAACGCAAAAACTCCTGTGTGGAAACATCTCTTAAAATACAATCTAGTGATGCTCTTTTCTCATGGATTGAATGTCAAGACAACCTCACCAGTCTTCTTTACCTTGGGAAAGAGAAAGCGAAAGATGTTGACATCGCTTGAAAACTGCCTGATGACTCTGAATAAGGAGGCGTATTTAGCACGTTGGATCTCATGAATCACAGCATTAGTGAATGGCAGTTTCTTCCCATCCCTGTAGCTGATGATGTGAGAAGAACCAAAAACATCTTCCATCTCCTTGTGAACTTTAGCTGGAAAAAGAGAGAGAATGGGAAATGCAGAGATAAAAACATAACAGATAATCCCCAAAACTCATCTGAATAGGGACGTGCACAAATGGTTTTTTTTTACATTCCATTCATATTGAATGGAATGTAACAAAATTATTATTTGTTCCAATAGATCCCCTTTGAAAGTGGTAGGATTCTATTCAATACTAATGTATTTGTACAAATTTGTACTAATTTCTGATATGAATGCATACGTATCCGAAAGGGAACTCGTAACATATCTCATCTGAAAGCATCAAATCCACCCTGAATCCACTTTGAATCTGCTCTCAAACCATGTTGAATCTACTCTGGATCTGTTGCAGATGTGACTGTTGCAACCGCGTCCCCACTCCCCATTTCACAAATGTTCCAAAACGTCATACAAATGTTGCGAAATTTTTGTATTTGTACGAATGTCAATGTGTGAATGTGACAATCAATTCATATATGAATGTCCGAATTGGTCCAAATTTGTACAAATAATGAATGTTATGAATATTCGTGCACATCCCTAAATCTGACACAAAACAAGAGGGGGAAAAGCCACGTACCCACAACACTTACTGGGTACCTTCTGGGAAGGGCTTAGTCACTACTTTTCCATTTACAGCAGTACTAGGCACCCCACAATGAGTACAGTACCCCATCAAAGGATGTAGATGTTGTCCATGGTTCCATCACTAGAAGGGCATAATTTTGCATTCTGGGATGAATCACCTTGATTGCTACATCACTTGGCACTTTTGTAGTCCAAGGTGGCCTTCAATGTGAGAATCAAGCTTCTTCTACTGAAGGACTCTCCTACCGGTCCTCTTCCCTCTCATGCCTATATTGTGTGATATCAAGGAACTGAAGCAATTATTCCATTTCTTTAAGACACAACTGTCTCAAAATCTGAAATTTTGAACTTCACAAACATCTGCTGGGACCTGAGACATCTATTAAACCTGGATCTGATTCTATACCAATGTCTCTCCCATTTTGCATTTGACCACCTTACCAAGGCAAAGTTTGCAAGGTTTGAGGTGCTTCAGGTTGATTCAAAATCAAATTGGTGGATGTTAGATCCCAAACACTTAGATGGTTCAGTCCCCCAGCCAACTGCATTCCTGGCCTTCCTAATCGTACCCACAGCCGCCTCCTTTGTTTCTCTGATTGCATCACAAACTACTTCAAATATATCCATGGTCTCCCTTTGCTGAATCCACCATCCACTTGACTTTTCATACCCCATCTCCTAGGTGGCCCAGGCTGGCCTGTTGCTGACAGCCACATGATTCCTCATGCCCATGTCTTCCCTCCAGAATAAAAGACCTTGGCCAATCGTGTTCCAGGGATGCTTTGCCTGCTGAGATGGTTGTGTTCCAGTAGGCTAGAAAAGTTAAGTCAATTGGTTTGCTGGAGAATCACATGGCTGCCAACAGCAGCCCAGCTTGGACCCCATGGAAGTTGTGGTGTGAAAAAATACGGGGATTGCAAACAAGATGGGGCAGATCACAGACATGTTCAGAGTAGGCCACAAAGCAGTAATAGAAGTGGGTCCAGCAGGTCGAAGTTCAATTAGAACCAGTTCAGCCTTGGGGCAGTTTGGTTCAATGGGAAGGGATCCACAAAAAAATGGTTTGTTCATAACTCTAGCGAAGAAAAACTTCTTACTCTCTGTTCTTAGAGTGAGCCAGTTTGGTCTTGTGTTTAGAGTGCTGGATTCTTATCTCACACTCACTGGGTTTAATTCCACTGTCCTACACAAAACCAGCTGGGTGATCTTGGGCTAGTCACAGCACTCTTTCTGAGCTCTCACACCCCCACCTACTTTACAGGGTGACTGTTGTGGGAAGAAGAATAGAAAGCTTCGTCAGCTGTTTTGAGTCCCCTTAAATAGGTGAGAAAAGCTAGTAGAAAAGTCAACACTTCTTCTTCTTCTTCTTCTTCTTCTTCTTCTTCTTCTTCTTCTTCTTCTTTTTCTTCTTCTTTTGGGTGAGCACAGCTTCTGGTATTTGGAGAAAAGATGGATATCTTCTCCTTGTCTTGTTTTTCCAATCCATGCACAATGCTGTAGAATGCTGTTATGTTCTCTCTCACTCGCCTCTCTTCTAAAATAAAAACCCTAAACATTATAACCTTTCCACATATGGGATCTCGTTCAGTCTCCTGATCACTCCATACATGAACGAGAGACTCAGAACAAAATTAGAATCCAATTATATCTAGTAGCGATTCACCCTCTGATGGCACAGGCCTCCCTTACCTTGAATGTCTGGATGGGTGGCCATCAGGAGCAGAGCCCACTGCAGCGTAGTGGCTGTTGTCTCTGTCCCTGCGATAAAAAGGTCAAAAATACACTGAGCTAGATTCTCTTCACTGTAGGTGGAGCCTGGATAGCTCTTGCCCTGTGGTTGGTAACAGAAAAGGTAAAGTGCTGTTAGCAAAGCACTGATAGATATTGTTAGTTGGACTTTCCCTGAAAATTTCACCACAGTCAGATACTCCCACCACATATGTTTAGAGGAGCCCATCTCAACACAGCCCATCCAGCAAAGAGAAGAGGCAATTCTGGTGATCTGGCGGAGTCTTAAGGGATTGAGGTACCATCTATATAGTATTTTGAGGAAAAGCTCCCGGTCCCTCTGACTCTTTGAATCCTTATATAGTTTTGAAGGAATTCTAGACCAAATAACCTCATCAAACAATTCCTGACAGTCAGATTCCCGCAAAGATTTTACACTGTGTAGTGAAGAGAATTGGAAATCTAGTAGGATGTCATACAGCCTAGGCAGATTTTCTTTTCATTCAGCCTAGCTTCCTTAATTATATATTCAAAGGGAGTAAGGTCCCTGACTTTATTATACTTGTTCTAGACTTGTCTAAGAATGTTGTATAACCCATAGAGTTGGAGACAATTTAAGCCAGAGAGACCAGGGTTTCGTCTAAGAGCAGCAAATGAAGGAAAGATAGATTGCACAGCTGCAATGTTTTTTGAAGTGTTAACATTCAAGTCCTTCAAGGCAGCAAAAGCTGAGTTTGGGATACCTACTGAGTCAGAGAGAAACAAAGAAAGTAGTATTAAAGGCAATGGGGGAGAAGCTAATTTCAATTGCCATTTTTTTCCAAGTAAGAAGAGTGCATTGGCAAAAGGGGTTGGGCACAGAAGTTAAGCCAGAATTGAGTTTTACCTTTAGATAAGAAAATACAAGGTGCGGAAGTTCACAGTTCTCATTCCGCCCACAAGGGAGGAAGAAGAAGAGTTGGCTTTTCTAACCCGCTTTTCTCACCCATTTAAGGGGACTCAAAGCAGCTGACAAAGCTTTTCTATTCTTCTGCCCACAACAGACACCTTGTAAGGTAGGTGGGGCTGTGAGAGCTCAGAAGAGAGCTGTGACTAGCCCAAGGTCACTGAGCTGGCTTCATGGGGGAGTATGGAATCAAACCCAGTTTTTCCAGATAAGAGTCTGGCTCCCAAACCACTAGACCAAACTTAGCTGGTACCAGTCAAAATATAGAGTAAGCGAAGGATATCCCTACCCCCTCATTGTAAAGGCCACATTAAAATGGATGTAAGAATTCTGTTTTTATTCTCCTAAAAAATTAATTTATCAAGCTTTTTGGTCCACAACGTCCTAGTAGTTTCTGGAATGTAAGCAGGAAGAGTGTGGAATAAGTAAAAGATCATGGGAAAGTTCTTGGAGACCTTCCATTTTCCAAGTGAAGATGTAATCTTATTTCAGATTGGAGAATAATTGGCAGAAATTACTTTGTTTAAATACTTTATCTTTTTGTAGGCTACAGAAAAGCCAAAGCTTTTGTGGATGTGATCTTGAGCTGGTAGAGGGACATTAATGAACAGGACTTCAGACTTGTCAGAACTGACTTTAAGGCCAGAGTAGACACTAGAAAGATTAAGTTCGGCAATTTACACTGGGTCCTCAGTCGTGAAAATTAAATCATCAGCAAGCAGTTAGAACTTTAAAGGATGCTGAAGCTTAATATTGGTTCTCTACCAGGCTGCCAATGATTCTATCACTATTGCAAATAACAAAGGTAATAGAGAACAGCCATGACAGGTACCACAGAGTAGATGAAATGGTGGAGAGTTTGCATTGTTGATCTGAAGATGTGCCATAGAATGAGAATTGAGGGTGTGCAAAAATATTCAAAACATTCTAAATTCATTCGAATTTGGACATCCGAATTTAAATTGAATGCCTGTACATTTGTTTTTTTCAACATTCAAATGAATTTGAAAATTTCAAATTATATCTACAAATTATTCAGACTTTTTTATGTGTACAGGTGCGTATGCATTACATACATATCCATCCACATCTTATTTGTAGCGGTAGGTATTTGTGCAGGGCAAAACCAGGATGCATACGAGATAAAAACAGGATGCGTAGAAATACATATGGGTATGGATGGATGCATACAGATGTTGTCGACATTTGTATCATTAAATACAAATTGAATATTCGTAAGAATAGACACGAATGTATTTGAATCAGTTCGAATTTTAATACATTAGTTTTTTCTCTATTTGTACTAATTTGGACATTTGGATATTCAATTCGAATCAAATCAAATGTCAAAAACTGCATTTGTGCACACCCCTAGTCAGAATAGATGTTTTTAATGAAAAGTATGAAGTTGTCCCCAAACCCCACGTGAGTCCAGGAGGAAGCTATGGGCCACAGATCAAGAGGACACCAGATCAAGAGGTTTGTGAGTGTGTTTGGCATAAGAAAGCGCATTCAAGACTGTTCTTATAGGACCTGTAATAGATCTACCAGGTATAAAACCAAATTGCTCCTTCCCAATTAAGTCTGAGACAAAGTTGTTCATACAAATAGATAGATAGATAGATAGATAGATAGATAGATAGATAGATAGATAGATAGATAGATAGATAGATAGATAGACAGATAGACAGATAGACAGACAGACAGACAGACATAGATTGTTCATACAAATAGATAAGGCAGAGGAGAGAATTTTAAAGTCTACATTGAGCAAAGAGATAGGATGGAAAGAAGACACTAAGGTTTTAGGTTCCCGTTTTTTAGGACATGTGGCTTTTAAAGAGATGAGCCAAGAAGGGGGGATAGACCTGTGGTGAAAACCTTTTTATATAGGCTAGCTAGTTTAGCTGCATAAACTCAATGACTGTTTCGTAAAATAGCAAAGAAAAACCATTCTTTTATTATTTTTTAATTTGTTCACCATGTCCGTGACTTCTGCTACTGAAATGGGACTTTGTAGAAACTCCTTTTGATCAGCATCAGGGGTACCAGCGTGCTTCTGCGGCACCTCTGATGGCCCCCTCACACCGGAAATAATTCAGATGTTCACCTTCTGGATGCTCCAGGTAAGTTTTGGGTCAGAATTGGGGACGGTTGGGGATGTTTGTGATGCACAATTTCATGCACCACAGCTGGTTTGCAATTAGTTAACATCTGGGCAGGCAGGGGGCTGCAAGTGCAGATGTCCTTGCCCAGATGTTAATCTAGTGCAAACTAAGAGGCCAAGTGCGAATTGACCTCAGTTAAGTGCAGAAAAGACACATGAAAATGCTGCCATGAACTTGCAATTGTCTTCATCATGGACCAATTGTCTTCATCAAAGCCCCTGGAGGAAACATTTTCAAAAAATCTGATGTATGTAATCCAACATAGATAGAAAATAAACACTTTACTTACTTTCTCCATCTGAATTAGGTAACAGTCAATAAAATCCTGGGCTTTGTGTTGGAAGTCTTGCTTCTTATGCTTCTTTATCTCCATCTTTATAAAAGAAATCACCAACTTCTTGGAGGACAGAGCCTTTTTATGTGGCCCAGGGACAAGCTTCATGATCCATGGAAACTTCTTCTGTAGCTACAGAAAAAAGATACATTCCTGTTTAGTGGCCAAGTTAAGGACTGATTCAAGAAGCTGCAGGGTTAAATCTGGCTTTTGCTGGGACTTCGCTAGGGGAACTTAAGTAAGATATTTTTTGCTTTTCTTCAAACCCACCTATACCTCCAACACGGCTATTTCCAATGTTAAATATATAAATTTATGCATGGTATAAAAAAGGTGGATAGAGGAAAATTCTTTTCTCTATTACGCAACATTAGAACCAGGGGGGCATCTATGAAGCTGATGCGTAAGAGAGTCAGATCAGACAAGGAGAAGTATTTCTTCACCCAGAGGGTCATCGGTTTATGGAGTTTGCTGCCGGAAGAGGTGGTAACAGCTGCCAGCCTCGATGGCTTTAAGGAAGGGTTAGGCAAACTTATGGATGACAGATGTATCAA
>MTQE01001945.1:84821249-84834307 GCA_014337955.1 Aspidoscelis marmoratus | reverse complement strand
GGGAATAGGGAATTGCATGGGGATGCTGGGTGCTGAATTCGGATTCGATTCGGATTAACTGCAGTAGCCATGGGGATACTCCTTCCCAAATTTGAATCGAATTTGGATGCACCCTAGGAATGTTTATTATTTTATTTTATATCTTATTGTTTGTATTATTTCTGTTATGGGATAAATAAAATTTAAAAATTGGTTTTATGGTAAACCCACTCTGAGTCCTACGGGTGTAGGGTGGGCTAGAAATATAAACAAATAGATATGAGGCCAATTTGCACTACAGCCCGTAGTGCATGATTAGGGAACTTCTGGGCAAGGGCATCGGCCCTTGGAGGAGGCTGCTACAGCCTCCAAGCGCCCCCTGTCTTCCCAGAAGTTCCCTAATCATGCACTACCTGTGAAGCACAAAATTGTGTTCCACATCCCTCCTCCAACCTTCCCTAATCCCTTACCAGTTGCATCCAGCTGAGGAGCATTCGCACCTCTTGTGGATGAGGAGGTCGACAGGGCTGTTGAGCAAGCATGCATGCTGCCCGGGTGCCCTCCTGACACGAGTGCGCAAAGCATCGGTGCCAGCAGCATCATGGTGATGGTGCTGATTCATGCCCAGTCATGGAGAGCCCCACCCTCAAGATGGTGGCACCCTGAAGAGGACCAGCCTTGGGATCAGTCACAGGTGAGTGATCGATCGTGTGGGGCATCAGTAAGTGATTCATCACGCTACTTTCCCCTCCAGTGGATGGGAAGGGAAGTGTGAAATCACCCATGGTCACCATCACACCTTAGATTTTAGGCCACATACCATTATAGGTCCTCAGAGACCAGATGGCAACGTTTGTTTCTGGTTTTTCTGAGGATTTTCCTGGCTGAAATGGGACTATCCTGTAATTGGATAACCCAAGTCTGTTTCAGTCAGAAATGGACCCAGGAACAGATAAAGGCCTACCATGCCACCGTGCCAATGCTGGCACCACTGCCACCTTCTACCACAATGACCCCTACCACCCCAAGCTACAAACCCCACTGCCCCCCTCTGTTGGTCACCCTACCAACATGCTGAAGCTTACCTTTTACCAAGCAGCTTTCCAGGTTGCTCTGTCTCCTCCATCTGAGGGAGAGGAGAGCAAGAGATGATGAGGCTTTGGTGTTCACCTAACTGGCCATTGGGAGAACAAACCAGAACAATGGAGATGAAATGCACCTTCCACAATTTCTCAGAAAAGTAGGAGAAGACTTTATTGTGCCAAACTAATAAAACAAGCAGTGTATGTTTCAAAGCGAAGATCCTTATCACAACTACTGTGTTGAATATGAAGCTCAATATTAATATGATGACAATAAAATCCAGCTGGAGTTTATTAGACTTCTAAGGCTGTATTCAGACGTAACTAAAGGGGCAGCCTGGAGGTGCCTCTAAGGCAGCAGTGTGTGGCACTCAGGTTCCCAACCTTTCCCTAATCCACTTTTCCCAGCGCAGAATATTCAGGCAATGGGTAAAGGGGAGACTGAGGGACGCCTCACAGGCACCTCAGAGAGA
Source organism: Aspidoscelis marmoratus (assembly GCA_014337955.1). Lineage (NCBI taxonomy): Eukaryota > Metazoa > Chordata > Lepidosauria > Squamata > Teiidae > Aspidoscelis > Aspidoscelis marmoratus. Next base: position 84,832,773 of record MTQE01001945.1, on the reverse strand, counting down.
CAGTGTGTGGCCCACATGTTCCCAAGAACAACCCAAAAAATCAAAATAAGATAGATCAACTCAACACAGAAAACACAAAAGATCTATCAAGGAGAAAAACCAAGGTCCTTCTAATATGAGATAACTAATAAAATGCCCTGATTCCAAAAAAAGGGGAAATGTACAACCTTATATACAAATAATGGTAAATTTACTAGTAAAAATATTTACTAGTAAAAACACCAATCTGAGACTTCTCACGAAGGGCAAACATCCCCGTTATTGACATAGGAAAATTCACTGTTCGTTTGCCCTTCGTGAGAAGTCTCGGATTGGTGTTTTTGTATGGTTGGCTATTTGCTACCTCCTTTCTTGTTTTTATACACCATTCTTTTCTTTTTATTCTCTTTTGTATACTGTTATAAACTTCTATAATATTTTTACTAGTAAATTTACCATTATTTGTATATAAGGTTGTATATTTCCCCTTTTTTGGAATCAGGGCATTTTATTAATCTCATATTAGAAGGACCTTGGTTTTTCTCCTTGATAGATCTTTTGTGTTTTCCACATGTTCCCAAGCCTCCTCTAATGTTTGGGAGAAGGTGAGGGACTGATTGCTGTGTGAACAAGCTCACCTCAGAACCTCCTCTAAGACACCTGTTGTGTCCAGGGTCAGCCAGCTCTTAGAGAGCAAACACAGGCAGGCACACTCATGGCTAGCAGTAGTAGGGACTAAGGATGAGCAAAAATGGGGGTTTTGGCATTCGATTTGTAACAATTCAATTCAATCCACACTGAACCCACTTTGAATCTACTCTCAAACCATGTCGAATTCACTCTGGATCCATTGCAGGTGTGACTGGTGCAGCCACTTTCCCGGCCCACTATTTCACTAATGTTCCGAAGCTTCGTACTAATGTTCCAAAACATTCATATTCATGTGAACGTCGAAGTATGAATGGCATAAAATTTGATTCGTAAACGAATAACTAATGTTAGAAATAATTGTCCATGCACCTACTCACTAATCAAACACATCAATTTGTCCATCTCTGCCAATTGTTTCTCTAACCAATTTTCCATAAAAGGAATCAATGGATCCTTAGAACAAAAGAACATAAGAGTCCTGCTGGATCAGGCCACAGCCCATCTAGTCCAGCATCCTGTCTCACACAGCGGCCCAACAATTGCTCATTGGCATCTCCAGCAGAGACAATGGCAGACCTTCTCCTGCTCTAGAATCCCAGCAAATGGTCTTAGAAGCATCCTGCTTGTCCCTCCAGCATGAAAGATGGACTTAGGCATTGATTCTAGTAGCCAATGTGAAGGGGCCAGCCACCCTCATGAGGGCGGCTGGCCAATGGGAGACCATGGCGCATGCACACGCAATGGACATTGGGCCTCCCGCTGCCAAAAGGCGCCCGGCAGCAAGGACGTAAGGTACCGATCGTGCACACGCAGCCACGGGCCGGGTGGAGGTGGGTAGGCCGCGGCTTCCCCTCGCAAGCGAAGGAGCCATCGCACCTTCTCTTGCGAGGGGGAAGCCAGGAAAGCCAGGTGCCAGCCTCCTTGTGGTGGCTCCAATGGAGCCAATCACAAAGGCCCGGAAGAGGCCCGAGCTGTCAAGGCAGGGGCTTCGGAGGCCGGATTGGGATGGGTGCTGGTGCATCCACACCAGCACCCTCTCCAATCCGGCCCTGCCATCACTGCTCCGCATCTATGCAGACGTGCGGGGTCTCCGAGAATTTGTCCCTACTTGGGACAGTTCTCGGAGAAAACACTTTGCCAGGATGTGTGTAAAGGCCCTCTCTGAGGTACTTGGGGCTGTGAGAGCTCAGGAGAGAGCTGTGACTAGCCCAAGGACAGTGGAATCAAACCCAATATTCCCAGATCAGAGTCTGGCTCTCTAACCACTAGACCCAATTGGTTCACCAGAACTCCGAGATCCCTTTTCTGCTGTGCTGCAGAAAGCTCAGCCCCCATCAGTTTATAAACATAATTTGGATTTTTGGCCCTGTTGTGCATTACTTTGCACTTATAAAGATTACAGCACATTTGCCACTTGGTTGCCCATTCACCCAGTGCTAATAGAAACCTCTCCCAAGATTGAGCATGTATTAGACCCCTAAGACAGCAGTTGGATCATGTCCTAGCAAGGAAAAATGCAGGATAGTGATCTAAAGCCTTTTCCTGCCAATATCATGAATGGGGGGCAGAGGCTGCAATATTCCCCATTTTCCAGGAGGGCAATAAGTTTTCCACCTTGGAAAAGGGAGAACACTGCAGCCTCTGGCCCCTCCTTCACACTCTCAACAGGAAAAGGCTTTAGTAAAACCCAAAGTGAACTAAAGCCTTTTCCTGCCAAGATTGGGTGTTTCCGCACAGGCCCTTAAACCACATATAAGCACACATTAGACACACAGACAGACAGCATACAAACTTACCTTCCGCACTGGAGGCCAGATCCGGGTCCCTTTTTGGCAGCGCTTCCGCACATCAGCAGGCAAGACCCGTTCTTAATCAGGTCTTGCCGCTGAAAGATCCAGCCTCCAGGAAGACCTGAAAAAATAGGTCTTCATCCGGCCCTTCATCTCAATCCGTTTTGGAAGCAGGACGCTTCCGCGCATGGAGAGGCAAAGGCCAGATGTCCCGGCAGCTGTCATCTTGGGGAGGGCGGAAACCAACTGGTTTGCCTCCTTCTGCCCTCCCCAGCGCACCGTGCGCCACCGGAAACACGCGGTAACTAGCAGCTGCATGCTCCAGTCCTGCAGCTCCGGGGGCGGTGTCAGTGGTGCGTGAATCCACCTGCCTTCGGCCCTGGATGCTTCAGCTTCCGCGCAGCACCCAGGTGATCCGGCCACCTGGTCCAGCCTCGCCACGGCTGCCCCACACATGTGCGGACACACAGGGCCTCCGAGGGTCTGTCCCTATTTGGGACAGATCCTCGGAAGAACGGATGGCCGAAAAGCGGATATTTTTAGATCCGTTTTTCGGCAGCAGGTGTGGAAGCACCCATTGTGAACAAGGGGATGCTACATGGAGTTGTTCAATGGTGAAGGGAAAGCTGATTATGACCCTGCAGCCTTTTTTTCTTTCTGCCTATAGAATCCAAAGAGAACTTTCATGTTTTTTTCTTTTTCTTTGGCCTTTGCTTTCACTTTGTTGTCCGAGCTGACTGAAAAGCATTGTGTTGGTTTAATTCTAATTTCAGTTTGGTCAGTACTTCATCTTTAGAGCTATTATATACTGGAGCATTGTTGCTTAATATTTAGAGCACTACTGCCCTTCTGCTGACCTAGCCCACTGAGATGGACAAACTGTCAAAAATAATGAAATCAGTGTGGAATTATTATTTTTTTATCCCTCGTAGGAAGAGTCACATTCAAAAGGAAACTAACATTTGCAAATATCTTGGGGGACGTGTTAGTAGCAGATGGGAGAAGCACCACAGTTTTTAGTGAGCAATTAGAGCATTAAATATTATTGTGGCTCAGCCCAGTGTTAAATATATGGTGAAAAAGTAATGGTTGCAAAGATTGGATAGCCTGATTCCATTTTTAAATGTACTGCAGGCTGTTCCTGACGATACTTTCTGTTGTTAGCTGCTTTTTGATGTTCTTCTGTTTTGGATAGGTATAATTATATATGTATATAATTCTTAGTTTATGTCTAGAGCTCTCTACTTGGCATGTCTGCAGGCTCCAAATAAGTAAAAGAACAAAGTTAGAGTGCAATCAATGTTTTTTTAAACTGCCCCTCTATATAATCATTTTAAAAATAGCCATTCAGATAGCTCAAGGAGTAAGCTTAGCTCGTGTTTCCAGGCATGACTCTGCCTCAGCCTTGAAGTCTGGTTACCCTTCCCTTACAATTGCTTACTACTCATTAGCCGACATCTGCAAGAGGTTTCTGGGCCTTGGGCCTTTTCGCACAAGGGGTTTTTGAACGCATGAAGAACACATGGAGATAGAGCATTCGCACCTCAGGGGAGGCCAGAACCGTTCCGGACTGCCCCAAGCGTCCCGATGCGCTCTCCACGCGTTCCATTTTCAGAGCAGAAAAACTGCTCTGAAAGTGTCCCCGTGCGTTCAGCACATTCCCAGCTGTTCCAGAGGGAGAGTGTTTGCACGCTCTCCCTCTGTGACAGCTGGGCCCCTCCCCCGGGTTGCTCCGATTGGCTCCTCTGGGGCCAGGGGTGGGCAGCTCAGGGGCTTCATTTCCCTCAGCTCCCGCTGTCTCCAGGAGCGGAAATTGTGGCTCCTAGGGCCAGCAGGACCCACATCCTACACCCCCAACCCACTCCAGGGGCTCGCATGCATGTGCAAACAAATCTTACCTGTTCAGCACTGCACAGCAACTGAGACAATTTGGCCGGGTGTGCTTTGCATGTGCATGCGGGGTGCTCCCTGATTGGTCAGGCACCTGCCTGGCTTCAACTGGCCATCTGCACATGCGTGGGTACCTGACCAATCAGGGAGCACCCCGTATGTGCAGACTGCACCCGGCCCAATAGTCTCAATTGCTGTGCAATGCCGAACAGGTAAGCTCCGTTTGTGCACGCGTGCCCCTGGGGTGGTTTGGGGGGTGTAGGTCGCAGGTCCTCCTGGCCCTAGGAGCCATGATCTTGGCTCCTGGAGACATCAGAAGCCGAGGGAAATGAGGCCCCTGGGCTGCCCACCCCTGGCTCCAGAGGAGCCAATCAGATCAGCCCAGGGGAGGGTCTTCGGCCCAAACAGGCTGAGAACAGTTCCCCATTTGCATGTAGGCAGGTAAAGGATGCATTTGGAACACGTCTTTTACCCGCCAGTGTGAAGGGGAAACTGGTCTCAACACATTTGGGCCAAAGCGTTCCGAGGCGTCTTCACTGTAATGCAAAAACGCCTCTTGAGTGGTCAATCACCTATAGCAGCCATTTCACATACTAAGACTGACTAACTTCTCTCCTAATTTGTATTCTCTGTAATATGAATTTTTATAATTTATTATTGATCAATCCCAGTGAGAAAATTTCTAGTTTAAGTCTAGCTGTATATTTAACTTTTTGTGTGTGTGTATTTCAGTATATATGTGTAGCCAAAAGGCTTTTACTACATATCCAGCTTCTTACTCACTGATTGGTAAAATAGTTGGACAGTTCTTGAGGATGAAAGCTTCTAATTCAGAATTCTGTTCTCACTGACACTACGAATGGCTCATAAAAATGCCTTCACTTTAAGTGCATGTACAACAGGAGTGCTTTGCCATTGCCTGCCTCCAGGGGGAGGCTGGGGATCAAACCGGCAACCCTCTGCTTTCTAGGCAGCTTGGATTACCACTGAGCTACAGCCCCTCCTAGTTGGAAACAGGTACTAGGTGAATATGTGAAGCATGGGAAACACTGGAATAAAGAAATGATGGGATCTAGTGCAGTTGATTTCATTTTTCCCCTCGTAAATCAGTGATAACAATAGATGAATGTGTTTTCATTGGTCAGGGGGGCATCTGTCCACATTTTTGGCAGTTTATCTGCAGTGATATGAAAAGCCATAAAAAGGCTGTGACCTCGGCAGCCCCGCCCCATGACCTTGGCAGCCCCGCCCCGTGACCTCAGCAATCCCGCCCCTCTTAAGTATGGATCCTTTCCCAAAAGGCCCAATCTTGCTGTTCCCATTTTGCAAAATGAAACTGAAATTTCCTGGGTACAGCAGCGAGACCTCTTTTAATCCGGATATGGATACTCCATGTTTCAGGAGTTTCTGTTGGGAGGCTGTTCCAAAGTCTGGAGGCCACCACACAAAAGGCCCTGTCACATACCCCAGGACCTCTAAGTGTAGGAGAACTGAAAGTATAACTGAGTGTAGTAAAACATGTGCTTTGTATCTGTTTGCTTGTTTGAATTTCTATCTCACCCTCCACCCAGAAGTCTCAGGGCAGGTAAGAATTTGCAACATAAGGGAAGTATCCTGTCCTTATTTTCCAGCTGCTGCATTTAGCATAACCTATATCAGGTTCCTTTATGTTTGCAGTATGTTTGCAATAAGATATTTGATAGGTGTGGTACCCAGTATCCAATGTGGCATAAGAGATAATTAGAGATAACTCTTGAGCTACTGTCACTGGGCATGATCCTAACACACCAACACCTCTCCTCCTCCCTCCACCTCCATTAGGGCATCTCCTGGCAAGCAGGATCTAGTGTCTCTTGATATTGCAAAGGGAATTGATGAAAACGCAGGCATGGTGTCTTGAATCATGGCAGTGAAGTTAATCATTCTGGCCAATTACAGTGGTAGCAATAAAGGAAATATCATATGCTCTTTTTGCATTGCTTTGATAGCAGAGACACAGAAAATCATTCCTTAAGGATGCTTTTATCAAAGCATTTCAGAACAAATGGCCTCTGTGGCAACTTCCACATGGTCTACCTGTAAAGTTTGGATAACTTTAAGAAAGAATTAGATAAACTAATGGAGGACAGAAAGGATTCCTAGGTACTTCCTCCAGGCTGGGGAGATAGGCAGGATGCATCTAAAGGCCTTTTGCAGGGAGATGGGAGCAGGTGAAGGTTTTGCCTTTGTTTCCTGCCTGAAAATGCCCAGAAGCAATTGGTGAACCACTGTGTGATTCAGGATGTTGAAACAGATGGGCTGTGACCTGATCCAGTAGGGCTCCTCTGATGTTTTTAAGTTCTTATGGTGGACATTGGCATGGGCTATGTATGCAGATCTTGGACTGGATCGCTCAGTTTGGGCCAAAACTAGAGCAGTGGCCAGCAGCACACATTAGGGCCCATCCACGATGGCCCAGCCTGTCCTATCCTGGTCCAAAGCCCCCAAAGTTGCCAGCTGGGGGCATTTTCAACTGGATGCAGACAAATCACCCATTTCCAGGACCTCATACTTCATAGGCTGGTTCAGCCTATACACCGCTGAACAGGCCAGCCACCGGCCTTGTTTAGATGGACCATTCCCCAGGATTCATGGCTTCCCAAGGATGAGTCTAGTATAGAGGCACTGCAGTTCCTGGCTTATCTTCTTAGGCCATTTCTGTTTTGCCAAACAGGACATATGTAGCATGAGTATGTGGAACTGGACCAGACAGTGCCAGAAACCATTTCCAGCAATGGAAATTATACTGAGACCAGAAGCCATCGTGTTTTGGAGGAGGAGGAGGAGGAGGAGGAAGATATCCCTTGTATTTTTATTCTTTTACTGATACTGATACTGCAACTGGCTTATCATTTCTTTTTAAGAGGTATGTCCATGAATATTTGTAACATTCATTTGTTATTTGCAGATATTGCTTTAATATAAATTGTTTGCTGCTTTGATATGTTGGATTTGAAATGCTGTTACCTGCCCTGAGACCTTCGGGTATAGGGTGGGATAGAAATATAAATAATAAATAAATAAAATAAACTTTTGCGTGAAGTACAGATGTGGACAAATATTCGTAACATTCAAAGTTCATATGAATTTGGCTGAATTGGGACATTAGTATTCGGACGATGCTGGCACATTTGAAGATTGACATTCTAATTATCAAAAGTTTCAATGCATTCACATGCACATGAAGCATCACATGGGATTTATATGGGATTCGGATGGGATTTGTATGGGATTGAATGTTCGTATTAAATTTAAATCCCACTACATTCAAAGGGGATCTCTTCAAATGAATACAAATTTTCTTGCATTCAAGTCAATATTAATTGAATACAAAAAAAAAATTTTGTGCACATCCCTAGTGTGAACTTCTTTTATTAATGATTTCTATATAGGTACCTTTTATCATTTTCATTTTTCGTTTACAATTTATATCCCACGTTTTCCCTCCCTAGGAAACTCGAGGTGGCTAACAAAACATTTAAAAACCCACTATGAAATACAAAAAATATATAAAAATTAAAAATATTTCAATGGCCATGAAGGATCTCCTATAGGCTTCAGTCCTCCAGAAACTCCACACAGTACATTCTGGATGGCCTTTTGGGGAAAGGCGCTGCAACATGAGTATGCAAAGGAGTCTCCAGCTCAGCACCTTTTTGCAACACACCACTCATTTATCAATAGGATATCAAGAAGTGTAATATGTTCCGTCATCCATCATTTGGGTGGCAACAGCATCAGTTCCACTTGGAACCAGCAATTAAATTTGTTTCTGTACGGAACATAAATTACATATCTGAGGAATTCAACAGTTGTCTTTTTGAAACAGCTGAGATATTTTCTTTGAGAAGGGATCTTGAAATTGTTGGGGTTTTCCATAACAGTCTCCCAATTCTGATATTGCATTTGTGGTTTTATGTCAGTACTCAAGAGTGGCTCGATCCTTTTGGGTTTTGTGCTCAAATGGAAAACAACTGGATTAGTGCAAGCTAGGGATGTGTGCGAATGGGTTTTTGTGATTCAATTTGTGATGAATCGAATGTTAGAAAATCCGTATTCGTTTGAATAGATTCCCTTCAAATGTGAAAGGATTCTATTTGGTAAGAATGTATTTGTACAAATTCATACAAATATCCGATATGTATCCGATACAAACAAATATGTATCTGATAGGAACACGTATACATCTGATACGTATCCTACACAAATGGATACGTATCCAAAAAGTTTTTCATAACATGCCCTCTCTGAAAGCGACAAAACCGACTTGAATCCACCTTGAATCCACTCTCGATCCATGTCAAATGCAATCTGGATCCGTTGAAGATGTGACTGGAGCTTTCCCACCTCCCCAGTTTAATGAATGTCTGAACTATTTGCATGCATGTCTGAAACATTCGTATTCATACGAATGTCAATGTACAAATGTCATAACATTTGATTGGTTTATGAATTGGATGAATTTGTAGGGGAAAATGAATGTGACGAAGCTGTTTTTGTGATGTTGCCCGGTTTCCTTATTTACACACACACACACACACACACACACACACACACACACACACATGCTATCTCTAAGGGAGCAACATCTGCTAAGCTAATATACTTCAACAGGGATCTATATGTTATTCGTATGCATTCATATAGAATTCATATGGGATTGAACATTTGTATCAAAAACAAATCCTACCACATTCGAAGGGGACCTATCTGAACAAATACTAATTTTCTTGCATTTGATTTGATACAAATCAAGCACAAAAACAACATTCACGCAAGTCCCTCCTGCACGTGCAACTCCAGAAGGCCTATTTGCATTACAACATATGTGTGGTGGTGGCCGTGGTGACGGCCACGTGGGCAAAGTTAAGGGGGAGGAGGGAGGCCAGGAGTGGGCCATCGCCATCATTTGCACACATGTTGTAGGCCTGCCATGTCCCGTCCTGCCAGTCCAGTCTCCTCGGGGGAGGAGAACGCAGTTTCAAAGGCACAACGGTCTGGGCAACAACTGGGGCACAGCAGTGTAGACCTTGAGGGTCAGGGGCCAGTTTTGGGGGAGCACATAGCTTGAGGGACAAGGGTTCAGACGGTCAACCCCAAGAGCACCCCTCCCCTCTCCTGCTTTAATAGCAGAAACAGATGAGGCGCAGAGCGCAGCAGCTGGCATAGCTGCGCCAGCAAGGGCATGGCGCTGCCTCCCCTACAAAAACTCGTGCAACTTCCGTCCATATCCTCGCCTGTAATCCTGACTGTTGGACCCTGTTGTGACTCCGCAGTACTTCTGGGACCCCGACGTGGACTGACCTGATTCTTACTGTGACTTTTGCCAAACTCCTGGAACCCTGACTTTGGACTGACCTGATGCTGACTACTCTTGAGCCCCCAAAAGACTGCCGTAAGCATGCGCATGTGTTTGCCTTGCTACCCTCACCTGCCTGAGACATGACAAGGCCCAGCTAGGCCTTCTAGAGCTGTGCACACAACCCAAATTCAGGCACCACGTCGATTTCCAGAAGTAGGTGTTGTGCACACAACTCTGGAAGGCATAGTTGGGCCTACAACAAGCATGTGGTGACCATGGTGGTGAAAAGTAAGGGCATGTGGCCAAAGGAAGGAAAGGCCATTGACAGGGATGAGGAGATCTGGCTCTAAATTGAATCTTTCAGGAAGCTTCGACAAAGACTGAATCTATTTGATTACGGGCCTACAAAATGTAGGCCCCCTGCAATTTGCCTGTGAATGTTGAAGTTCATACAAATCCGTATGAATTTTGAATGTGCCAAATATTTGTGCAGATCTCTAATAGACAGCCCCATAAGAGCACTTTGAATCCTAGGCATTCCTGGAATGACTGAGTATCTACTACCCTATCCCAACCAGTTTTTAATATTGTTTTTATTACTAATGTGGTTCAGAGCCTCGAGGATCCAAACGTGGGCCAGGAGGGACAGCCAGGTGAGGTCAGCAGTCACTTTGATCTAAAGGTAACCGGAGATAACCTTTCTGGCCTCACCTTCTCCTGGAAAAATTTCACTGGGCTCATCATCTCCTCGAGCTAACTTTATCAAGGTCATCTCGTTCCGGAGGTAACTTTGCCAGGTGTTTTCCCCAGGAAACTCAGTGATCACTTAGGAGACCAACTATTCTTTGACATCAATAGAGAATGTAAGGTATGTTATATTGGTGCATTACAGAAATATTCCATGATAGGTAAATTGAAAAAGGTGCATCATGAGATGAAAGAAAGAGAGAACATAGTCCAACAAGGAATAGTAAATATTACAACAGGGAATGTGCATGAATATTTGCCACATTCAAATTCATACAAATCTGGACATTCAAATTCAAATCGAATGTTGATACATTCAAAGATTGATATTTGAGTACAAATTCAATGTTTCTATACACTTGTACAAAGCTTTGTTACATTCATGAACCTGGGGAGGTGGGAAAGTGACTACCCAGTCACATCTGCAATGGATCCAAAGCAGATTCAGAATGGATTGAGAGCAGATTTGATGCGTTCAGCGTGGATGCATAGGAATACATAGGTGATTCATAGCGGGGATTCAAATTGGATTTGTTTTGAACATTTGTATCGAATTTGAATCCTGCCACTTTTGAAGAGGATCAGTTCAAACAGATATGAATTTTTTTGCATTCAATTTGATACGAATCTGACACACACACAATTGTTCACATCCCTAAATATGACCTTCAAGCTGATTTCAATGGGGAGTTAAGATGCCGGGCAACCTAGCCCTGGGAGGGAGGGCATGAGGAGAAGAAGGAAGACAAAATAAAGCAATGGAAATGTATAATGTTACAATGTGAAATGGTAGAATGATGTATGGTTAATGAAGTTAATGAAGATATTTGAATGCAAGAAAATTTGTATTCATTTGAATAGATCCCCTTCGAATATGATAGGATTCATATTCAATATGAATGTTTAATCTCATAAGAATCCCATAAGAATGCATGCGAATAGTATACGAATCCCATACAAAACCCTTACGCAGCTTCAGAGCTTCATACGAATGTATCAAAATATTATGAGAACATAAGAACATGAGAGAAGCCTTGCTGGATCAGGCCACAGCCCATCTAGTCAAGCATCCCGTGGCACACAGTGGTCTACCAAATGCTCATGGGCATCTCAAGCAGAGACAAGG
>MTQE01001945.1:84794531-84805355 GCA_014337955.1 Aspidoscelis marmoratus | reverse complement strand
CCAGCCTACTGGCTGTTTATTCTCTTTAGCCTCAGCTTCCCTGGTTTATAAAGAGAGGACTTAGTAACTGTAACCACCCTTCTGGGTTGGAATATAGAGAAACTGGCGAAGTCTCTTCAAAGAAACAAAATAAAAAGCTTTATTCTTCACAACTGTGTTTAGAAGAACAATACATGTATTTCAGTTCATAGGCACACAAATTAGTTCTTTAACTTCACAATCCTTTTCCTTCTACCCCTTCTGGCTCCATCCCTGGCCTAGCAGGTCTGGACCTATGCTGGGATCTATCCCCTGAGGCAGCAGTTCTCAACCTTCCTAATGCCGCAACCCCTTAATGGAGTTCCTCATGTTGTGGGGACCCCCAACCACAGGGGCGGAGCAGCTGGGAGGTGGGAGGGAAGGGCGGCGGGAGGCTCGTCGCGACCCCTCTGAAAGAGTAGTTCGACCCCCCAGGTTGAGAACCACTGTGCTGAGGGAACTAGACATTTTAACCTGCCTTCCCCCCAGAACCCCAAAAGCATGGACACTTCTGGCAGGCAGGTTTTATACCCGCTCACCAGACGTAACTCGACGCCTGATTGGTTGAGTGCTCTCTTCCTCCCTCCCATTATGCTAATAAGGGAGGTTTCACCCCCTCCTTACCTGCTCAGGCTGTCTGATTAAACTTCCTTGCTTATTCCGCTTTGAATGCGCCTTCACTACAGTTTTTAAGTTACATCACCCAGCACTGAAATTTAGTGTGGGCATCACAGTATCGGATACATATCGGATACATATGGATGTGTATCGAATAGAATCCTACCACATTCAAAGGGGATCTATTTGAAAGAATACAACTTTTCTTACATTACATTCAACATGAATCAAGCGCATAAACTCCACTCATGTGCATACCTAGTCCCTACGATGAAATAGAGTTCTCAGCTGAACAGAAAGATATCTGAACATAATCTCTTTTTCAGGACAGCCTGTGGATCCGACACAAGCCATCACCAAAGCAACGTCCCATGTAATATGTGCTTTTGCATTTGGAAAAGAGTTTTCAATGGATGATGAAAATTTAGAGAAGCTGCTACAGGCCCTGAATATTGGCTTAAAGTTTGGAATGACCATTTTTCATGGTGTGAGTTGTCTTCTCCTTTGTCACTGGGCCCTATTATCAGCAATCAAAAATAAACTTGTTTTTTTGTAGTGCTTACAATTGGTAGGAGATCAAGCAAGGGGAAGTATTTTATTTTTCACCCAGAGGATCATCTGTCTATGGAATTAACTGCCAGAAGAGGTGGCAACAGTAACCAGCCTAGATGGCTTTAAGAAAGGGTTGGACAAATTAAGGAAGGACAGGTGAATCAATGGCTACTAGAATGGATGCCCGGGTATATCCTCCAGGATGGGGAGACAGGCAGGGCACCTCCTAAGGCCATTTACACGAATCAAAAGCAGTTGACGGCTCTGGCTCCTGCTTGACATGCCATAAGCAATGGATGGGCCACTGTGTGCCAGAAAGCTGGACTAGATGGGCTGTGGCCTGATCCAGCAGGGCTCCTCTTAGGTTCTTATGATGGTGTTTCATAGGCACCATCCATACATGCAACCAAGCTGCCTCTGTACCAGCGACAAAGAGCAGAGCGGACACAATAGGGTGTTTTTCCACTGGCAGAAAGTACCCATTTTTGCACCCATTAAGGACCCATTTGGGTGTAAGCCGGATGACCCCATTTCCACCACGGCACCCATTTGGGACCCGATTGTTTCCACTGCCGGTCAGGATATCCAGATCAAATCTGTACTTTTCTGCCTTTAATCTGGATTTTCTGTAGACCCCATTAATGGGGTCTACAATGGGGTCTTCAGCCAGAAAATCCAGATTAAAGGGAGCCTGTTTCCATGAGAAACAGCCAATGGAGTCTAGAGGAGTCTGGGGGGGGGGGAATGCATCCATGGCGAGGAGCCCCAAAATCCCAGCTTCAAAGTGATTTCGGAGTCATTTTGAAATTATTCCGAAATGACTCCGAAGTCATTCGGAAGAGATCAGGAAAGACTTCGGAGAGGCTCCGGAGTTCTCAGCATGGTCCATTCGCTATTAGTACAAACCGTGCGGACTTCCCTCCGAAGCGAATGGCAGAGACTTCAGAGTCTCGCTGCCGGTCTCTCCAAAGAGATCAGCGCAGACTTCGGAGACATTCCAAAGGGACTCTGGAGCGGCTCCGAAGTTTGTGCTGATCTCTTTGAAGTGACTTCAGAGAGTGCACCCCCCTATCCCCCGAGACACCTGGGGTGACGGACAGACCCCTTGGGGGTTGATCCGGATTCCCCAGATGGGTGGAAACACATTGGGTGCTTCTCTTAATCCGAATCTACTAGATCTGGATTAAGGAATGTACCCATTCCTTAGATCTGGATCTTCTTAGACCCAGATCTAAGGAGAGCTGTGGAAAAACACCCATATTCTCCATCCCCCAAGACCCTCAATCCCTGACCAAAAAAAAAAAAAAATCCTTGCATTAAACTTGTTGAAACTAGTTTCAAAGTCATGGGCATGTATGGATGCATGAAGGAGGCAGGAGGTGCCCTTATATATTATTTGGTCAGTATGGTCTAGCGGTTAAGGAGTTGGTCTCTTATCTGAGAATGCCGGGTTTGATTCTGCCCTCCCCCACGAAGCCAGCTCAGTGACCTTGGGCTAGTCACAGCTCTCTTTCTGGTCTCTCACAGGGTGTCTGTTGTGAGAAGAACAGAAAGCTTTGTCAGCCACTTTGAGTTCCCTTAAATGGGTGAGAAAAGCAGGATAGAAAAGCTAACTCTTCTTCTTCCTCCATGAAATCAGCTGGGTGACCTTGGGCTAGTCACAGCTCTCTTTTAAGCTCTCACAGCCCCACCTACCTTGCAGGGTGCCTCTTGTGGGGAGAAGAACAGAAGGTTTCTCAGACGCTTTGAGTCCCCTTAAATGGGTGAGAACAACGGGAGAGAAAAGCCAACTTTTCTTCTATTTATTTATTTACATTTATATCTCACAAGCAAAAGGCTATAATTGATCTGGGTCTAATACAGGTAAATGCAGGAAAGGCCTTAGTCTGTGAAGTTTCAATGCAAATCAGCCTCCCACAAAGCATTAATACCTCCTATTTCCCTGTGAGTTGTACAGGATTACTATTCAAGTGGCCAGACAAAATTCATATTCCTGTCACTCCCGGGGAAAGTCTTTATTAGGCCTAATTCCAAGGAAGCTCACATAAAAGGTGTAATACATTTCTAATTTCCTGTTTTATTCCTTTCAAAAACTCCACAACTCTATTACAATGCGATCATAAACACCTTTAAAAACCTTTCTTCCACATTCCCTACGATATTCAGTTTTCAATCTCATATTCATCTTATATCATTTGACAGTGTTGAAAACCATTTATAGATTGTTTTAAGGTGTAATCCTCTAGTATTTAACAGAAACTGTTTTGCTCTGTTAATATCACATACGAAAAATGGCACTTCTTCAATTTGCGGCTTAATTGATCAATGTTGAATAAGATTTTGCTTTCTGTCTTTTGTTTAGCTTTATGAAATCTTCCCAAAAATCATGGAATACCTCCCAGGACCTCACAAAAGAGCACTGGCTCATTTAGAAATAGCACGTTCCATCGCAAGAGAGGAAATCAGGAGACATAAAACGTATGAGTCACATGAACCATTGGATTTCATTGATTTTTACCTGCTGCAGATCAAGAGAGTAAGGACCACATCCATTTTGACCTCAAACATTGCTTCTCCAGGGAATCGTTGGCTCTTTCCGCACTTATCTTAATGATTCTGAACTAGGATGGTCCAGAATATGCAACTTGTCCCATATTGGGTCAGGTAATCACTAGAATGCAACCCTAGCTGCTGTCTCCAGATGGCCCCCAGAGGAAAAAAAAAGAGTTGCTAAAGGCCAGGACCTTTCTTTCCTGGACTTTGGTGTTTCGGGTGGGGGGGGGCTCTTCCTGGTCCAGTGTTCGAAAGGGGCCCCCATCGTATAGCACACCATGGAGGCATGCCCTTTGTAGTCTGGAATACCAAGACGTACACTTCGTGCATGCATGCATTAGGGATGTACACAAATGGGGGTTTTTTTGCATTCAATTTGTATTGAATTGAATGTAAGAAAATTCATATTGGTTCAAATAGATCCCCTTTGAATGTAGTAGGATTCTATTTCATACGAATGTGTTCCTACAAATTTGTACAAATATCCAATATGAACGCATACATATCCAATACGTATCCAGTAACGTATCAGCTCTAAAAGTGTCAAATCCACCCTGAATCCACTTTGAATCTGTTCTCAAGCCATGTCAAATTCACTCTGGATCCTTTGCAGATGTGACTGGCACAGCTGCTTTCCTACCTCCCTATTCATGAATGTTTCAAAGCATTCGTACTAATATGAATGTCAAGGTATGAATGTCGTAAGATTCTATTCATATATGAATGTCCGAATAAATATGAATATCGAATGTTACAAATATTTGTGCACATCCCTAGGATGGATGGATGGATGGATGGATGGATGGATGGATGGATGGATGGATGGATGGATGGATGGATGGATGGATGGATGGATGGATGGATGGATGGATGGATGGATGGATGGATGGAAACTGCATCCTTCACCCAAGGTCCCAGGGTGTCTTGTCTTTCCACCTCTGGCAGGACAACTCTTAGAGGAAGCTTATTCAAAAGGTTGCACTGGTGGAACACAACCGGAATCCATCTTTTGGCACCATACACAGCCTAATACACTATTGAGCGCACGGCTTATATTAGAGTTTTTAATTAAGTACCTTGTTCAAATTTGTATTGTGTTTTTAATATGTTTTAATATCTGTATTTTGTTCTTAATCTGTTTTTAAATATGTTGTCTGATCCGTTGTTACCCGCCGCCCAGAGACCTTCGCGTACAGGGCGGGATAGAAATGGAAATAAATAAATAAATAAATAATCCTGAGAAGACAGACCATTCTAGGCGTGGGGGCAGCATGTGGACAACAGGCTCCATCCCACCCTTTGATCTTGTATACCACCACTCATCAGCAAAGTGAAAAAGCTGTTTTCTTTCCACATTATATAACTGAGAAAAGCCACTGTGGAGTTTGAACCGAAAATGACTCAACACTTTGCTGATGGGCTGGTGGATTGAATCTGGATTAAAACTAGGTGTGAATGCAGCATTTGTGTGAGTCATCGTTATTTTTTAACAAGCCATCAAGACTTTCTGCAGCCTATTGTAAACAAAATCCAACATTTCTTAATGTCGGCTACAGACCAAAGACGATCCTGAAACTATTTTCGATGAAGACAACCTGGTGGAAATCATTCTTGAATTCTTTGGTGCAGGAACAGATACAACGTCTGGCACGATGATGTGGGCCATTTATCTGATGGGATTGCACCCAGATGTCCAAGGTGAGTCAGACCAGCCCAGGAAAAAAATGAGGACTTAAATTCCTAAATAAAAAAAAAAATCTTTAGTGTAATTTGTTCATAGCAGTCCTTTTGTTTATGAACAAATATGATAGGGAGGTGCATGTTTGTTTGTTTTTGGCATTCAACTTGAAACAATAGAATAGAACATTTGAATGTGTCAAAATTCTATTCGATATGAATCTATTTGTATGTATTCGTATGAACATTTGATACGTATCTGCATACGAACAGATACGTATCTGATACATTTCCCCAGTTTAATGAATGTCCAAACTATTTGTGTGAATGTCCAGAAACATTCGTATTAGTTCAAATGTAAGCATACGAATATCGTAACATTCAATTCGAGTTTGAATGTCCGAACTCGGCCAAATTTGGCCAAATTTCTAATGTTACACAAATATTCATGCACATCCGTAGCAGCTATGAATGCCAGTATATAAGCAGGGCCTTCAGCGGGTGGCCCCTCTTTCCTGAGATGAAGCATAATATCTTGAAGTTTAACGTTCATTCCCTGCCTTTTCTTTCAGAGAAAGTCTACAGAGAGATGGAAAATACTTTTGATTCTTCTCATTTTATCTCCTATCAAGATCGGAACAAACTGCCTTACACTTATGCAGTGATTCACGAAATCATGCGTTCAAATTATATCTTAAAGGCTGGGGTTCCAAGGGAGACTGTGAAAGATGTGAAAATCCTTGGTGTCCGTATCCCCAAGGTACAAACAATACTTCTCAAATGTCACAGCCACTTCAGTTGGATGGCTTGTTCTTCTCTCTAATATGCCAGCAAAGGAAATCAGGGATGTGCAAGAACATTTTTTAAAAATTCCATTTGTACTGAATCGAATGCAAGAAAATTTGTATTCGTTTGAATAGATCCCCTTCAAATGTGGTAGGATTCGTATTCGGTACAAATGTTCAGTCCCATACAAATCCCATACAAAGCTTTATACAAAGCTTCATACGAATGTATCAAAACATTTGATTAGGGATGTGAAAAAATATTTCAAATATTTGTTATTCATACAAATTTTCAGATTCGTATACGAATCAAATCTCCAGACGTTTGTACTTTTATTTGTTTGTTTGTTTATTTCTACTTTAGTATTTGTACAAATACTAATATTTTGAGTTATTCATACGATTAATTAGGAAGGGAATAAAAAATAAGTCAGCAAGTGTCATTTTACCTCTTTATAAATCTATGGTGAGGCCACATTTGGAATATGGTATGCAGTTCTGATCACCACACCTCAAAAAGGATATTGTGGAACTGGAAAAGGTACGGAAAAGGGCAACCAGAATGATTAAGGGGCTGGAACAAAATCCCTTACGAAACCAGGCTGCAACGTCTAGGCCTCTTCAGTCTGGAGAGACGGCGTTTGAGAGGGGACCTGATTGAAGTATATAAAATCATGCATGCTATAGAAAAGGTGGATAGAGAAAATTTCTTTTCTCTGTCGCACAACACTAGAACCAGGGCGCATCTATGAAGCTGATGGGTAGGAGAGTCAGGTCTAACAGGGGGAAGTATTTCTTCACCCAGAGGGTCATTGGTTTATGGAATGTGCTGCCGGAAGAGGTGGTGACAGCTACCAGTCTAGATGGCTCTAAGGAAGGGTTAGGCAAATTTATGGATGACAGATGTATCAATGGCTACTAGGATGAATGTCTAGGTGCATCTTTCAGGCTGGGGGGACGGGACCAGGGTGTTTCTAAGGGCATTTGCTGGGATTCTAGAGCAGGAGTAGGTTTGTCCTTGTCTCTGCTTGAGATGCCCATGAGCATTTGGTGGGCCACTGTGTGCGACAGGATGCTGGACTAGATGGGCTGTGGCCTGATCCAGCAGGGCTTCCCTTATGTTCTTATGACATTCATATGTGTATTGCTTAAGCATCCAAACACATCTTGTGCATATCCATATGCATCCATATGGATACATATACAATGAAAATGGGATGCCTACGGGATGAAAACAGGAGGCGTAGGGATGCGTATGACATTTATATCAGTGGATACGTATCAAATATTCAAACAAATAGATACGAATGTATTCATATTGGATCAAATGTCCAGACGTTCATTTTTCTTTAGTCGTACGAATTCAGATTTTTGAATATTTGATTCATTACAAATCAAATGTTGAAAATTGCATTCACGCACACCCCTGCATTCAATATGAATTTGAATGTCGTTCTTCGAATGCGCCAACATTCTATTACAATTCAAATGTCCAAATTCAGCCCCATTCGTGCGAATTTTGAATGTTATGAATATTCTTTCACATCCATAGTTTCATGAAACTGGTTTAAGATCCACATCTTAAAATAAGTGTGCAGGCTGCCAATTTACTACCAAGCCCAGTTTAAGATATCAACAATTGCTTATCCAAATGGTATGGGAAACTCACTCAACTTCGCAAGTGCAGCTGCCACCATTATAGGCTTCACCATGGCCCGTGTTGTCCATCATTGTGAATGCACACAACATCACCATGCCGGTGCAGAAATTGGTGGAGCTTTTTTACACCTGCATTGTCATGTCCCATGTGCATGCAATGATATGTGTCTCCATGTGATGCAACTCTGCCCACTCAGAGGCCTAATGGCACTGGTCATACTTCCAAAAATGGGTGCATTTTCCCCACCTTTTTGATGTGGCTTAACTCAAGAGTTTCTTAAATGTGCCAAGGGGAGCCGTGGGTTGTGAGATATAGAACAGATATTCTTGATCCCTTTAAAGCAGCTTTGCACTTTGCTTAGGGGTGTGCATGAGTCCAGGGTGGGGTATGTAAGAAAATAAAACTTAAGATGACCCCTGCTGGATTGGGGCTGCAACTCTAGCATCCTGTCCCACAGTGGCCCATCAATTGCCACATTGGACCCTTAACACACATTAATTACCCATTAAGGACGGATTTGTAAAATCCCATCCGCACTGCAGCACCCATCAGAGACACATCGGGGAGTCCGCTTCCGCACTGACTCCCGCAAGATGTGTCTCTAATGTGTGCTAAGTGCACCTTAAACCGGATTACCGGAAGACTACATTGAAGGTAGGCTTAAAGGGTACTTAATGTGTGCTTTCGCAGTTAAGACACATCCGTTTCAGATGTGTCCACACTGCGAAAGGGTCCCTAACTGGGCCCTCCCCCGACCCGCCATGATTGGCTCCTCCGGAGCTGAGCATGGCAAGCTGGAGGTCTCCTATCTCGGGGCTCCCCCTCGCCCCAGAAGCCGCGGAGAAGCCAATCATGGTGGGTTGCGCGAGGGCCTCCGGAGATTTAGAGTGAGGTGGGTGCTGTGCTTCCGCACTGCACCCACCTCAAATCTGGATCTAATTCCGTCCCACCTTTGCAGGTGTGGACGGAAGGGGTGTTAGTATCTACTTATCATGGATCTACTTTCCACGGATCTCCGAAATCCGGATCTAAATAGATCCAGATTTCGGAGGTCAGTGCGGAAGCACCCAAAGGCAAAATCTTCACCGGCTCTTGACTCCCTGTAAATGACTTCCTACCTGTCCCTCCAGCCTGGGTAAAAAGAATACTTCTCCTAGACTGATCCAACTCGGTTCTAGTGATCTATGATAGCGAAAATAATTTTTCTCTATCCACCTTTTCTATACCATGTGTAATGCCACAAATCTATCAGTTAGCCAATTTTCAAATTCAACACTTAATATAGTGTGTTGTTTCTTCCTCAAAGGGAGCCTTTATTGTGCCAGACATGTGGTCTGTTCTTCAGGATCCAAAGCAATGGGAGACACCAAAAGAATTCAACCCGAATCATTTTTTGGACAAGGATGGGAAATTTGTGCCTCGAGAAGAGTTTGTGGCATTTGGCGCAGGTAAATACAGAAGCCGGTTATAAGATGGATCCGCACATATCTTACTGGGTTGAGCCAGTAGGTCCAACCCAGACTGGATCCATTCCAGTGGCAGAATTGGCTCCAAAGAAACAGGATAAGACTTCCACATTTGGAAAGCTGTTTTGGTACAACGTCTGGGGATGTGCACAAATGGGTGTTTTGGCATTCGGTTAATAATGAATCGAATGTTAGAAAATCCATATGCATTTGAATAGATCCCCTCTGAATGCGGTAGGATTCCATTTGATACAAATGTAAATGAACGAATGTGTATCCGATACAAACAAATATGTATCCTCACAAACACATACGTATCAGATATGTATCCAATATACGTATCCCATAACATATCTGCAATGCAAGAGAGGTGCATATTAATTAGCTCCTTGTGAGCACAGATGAGTCAGCCTCATTAATATGCACCTCTTTCCATGCCTGAAGGTAACAGGATGAGTCAGCCTCATTAATATGCACCTCTTTCCATGCCTGAAGGTAACAGTCCCCTTTGTTCTCGCAAGGGGTTTGTCTTCCCAGCCTTTGCTGGGAACTTTGAAGCTGACAACTTCAAAGCTTTGATTTTAGGGCACCCCCCCATGGGTGCCCCCTCCCCCTAGCCTCCTCTAGACCCCATTGCTGGATTGTAGTGGAAACAGGCTCCCTACAATCCAGATTTTCAGGCTGAAGACCCTATTGTAGACCCCTTTAATGGGGTCTACAGGAAATCCAGATTATAGGTCCTAAAGGATCCATATGATCTGGATTTCCCGAGCTGCAGTGGAAACAAATGTGTCCCTAATGGGGTCTGTGGGGGAAATGGGGTCATCCGGCTCTGAGCCAAATGGGTCCTTAATGGATGCTAAAATGGGTACTTTCTGCCAGTGGAAAAACACCCTCTATTCCTGGACATAATCTGAAATAAGGCCCAGTGCAGCAAAGGACATTGTCTAACTCAAAGGCAGGGCTTGATGAAAAGTGGATAAACTTTAGATTTGATACACAACCAAGCTGGTGAACTGAGGGTGCCTTAGACATCTTGAAAGCTGTGCAGTCCCTGCGCAGCCGCTTCCAAACATCCAGACAAGATGCATGGAAACTGCGCAGGGAGAGCAGAGCCGCTTCCTGCCATCCAGAGGGGAAGACTGAAGATCCACAGTATCCACACAGCAAACGAGGGAAAACAAGAAGTAAAAAGCTGCTGATTAATGAGCAGCTTTTCACATCACAGTTTCCCCGCTGCTTTACTGCTGCCATGGGCCAGGCACTCAATCATCACATGACCAGTCATATGACTGGTGGTAGTTCAAAGGCAGCAGAATATTAAAGCCACCTCAGAGAGGAAGAAGAGTTGGCTTTTCTACCCCGCCTTTCTCACCCATTCAAAGGGACCCAAAGCAGCTGGCAAACCTTCCATTTTTCTCCCCACCACAGACACCCTGTGAGGTGGTTGGGGGGATGCAAGAGCTCAGAAAGAGAGCTGTGACTAGCCCAAGGT
>MTQE01001945.1:84782385-84794521 GCA_014337955.1 Aspidoscelis marmoratus | reverse complement strand
GAAGGAGCTAGAGCATGTTTGGGGGAGCTGCTGGCGAAGGTTGAGCTCTTCATTTTCTTCACCAGCCTCATGAGGACCTTCCGTTTCCAGCTACCAAAAGGGAAAAAATATAAGAAACCTCCGTTTGACATGATAGTTCATCCACGTCCTTACAAGATCTGCGCTATTCCACGCAGCAGCGTCGCACTGAAATAACTACAGCAACCTAGTTCAAAAGGTCTTGGAGTAGGAAGCATAAGTGATGTCATCTTCATACCATCTCTTGTCCACCTTTAATGCACTTTGGAGGATGGATTTGTTTATTTATTTAGCCTTTAATGTGCATTAGATATAGCATAAGTGCATACTGTGTATACACTTCTGAAGCTGCCTCCATATAATAGCCAAATAACATGCTAGCAAGGGACAATACAGGCTATCGATCCCCGGGCATTATCCCTTGTTAGCTGAACCATGGCTGGTAGGGATGTGTACGAATATCCATAACATACAGATCAAATTCACAACCCAAATACAGATATGTGGTTCCTAAACAGAGTCCTAAAGGAAACTTTAAAATCCAAAGCTATTTTACAAATGCTAGACAAAGATGAAAGTAAATCTGAAAACTCACTAGAATTATTACTGTCCACCCATACCCAAAAAAACTAATTTCACATATTTATAAAATAATTTCTGAAGACATAGAGACAGATCTAAACCACCATAAAGATCTTTGGTCGACAGACAGACATATAAATATAACTTCATCACAGTGGCAAACAATTTGGACAAATAAATTCCCATGTGGAAATATACATCATTGCAGAGAATTATATCTCAAGGTCATCACACAGCGGTATACAACCCCAGTGTGGCTGAACCACATGTTACATTCCTATCCCAAAAAATGTTGGCCTGGGTGTGGCTTGATAAGCACATATACCCACCTTTGGTGGCTTTGTCCTACTATTAATAAATTTTGGGCTCTAATACCTCTTGAAATTGTCAAAATATTGAAAAAACAAATTGAATTTTCTCCAAGTATATTTATATTGCACATTCTACCTTGAGACAAAATAACCAAAAACAAAGCTTTGCTGTTATACTTTATGCTACTATCAAGTAAGAAAGTAATAGCCAGAAATTGGGAAGGTTAGATACATTGACTCTCCAGACCTGGTATGACAAAATTATAGAATATGCTATAAATGAACTTATCACCTTTCAATATCATAAATATATAAGAAGAAAGGAAAGCTGTAACTATATAGAGGTATGGAAACCATTACAAGATTTTCTAAAATCTAACTTAGAAGAGTACACAATATCAGAGATAGCCATAAAATTTCTGTTGGAATGATTGAAAATGTTGATAACATGTGTCAAACGGTATGTATCTTGAACCAGTTACCATAAATGTGAAATAACTAATATGGTATGTAGGACAACCGAAGTTTCAAAATAAGTGATATTGGGTATTTTTCCACTGTCACTAGAAGTACCCATTAAGTACCCATTAATGAGTACAAAATTGCCATTACATACCCATTTATGGGTACTTAATGGGCACTTTTAGTGACAGTGGAAAAACACCCATTGTTGATCTGTTATTTTTGGTTATGAATATAAGTTTCATGTATAATGTTACAAATTGTTAAAATAAAAAATGAATATTCGTAACATTCAAAATTTGAATGAAATTGGCTGAATTTCATGCAAATGAAATGTTGGCACATTTGAATCTGGATCAAATGTTTAGATACATTCATATGAAGCTTCATATGGGATTCATATGCATTTGTATGGGATTCATATGGGATTCGTATGGGATTGAACACTTGTATCGAATTTAAATCGCACTACATTCGAAGGGGATCTATTCAAACGAATATGAATTTTCTTGCATTCAATTCAATACGAATCAAATACAAAAAAAAAAAAAAACAATAACCCTATTCGTACACATCCCTGGTGGCTGGCACTCTCTTTGCACATTTTAAGTAATGTGCACTTCCAGGAGTTCAGAGTGTCCAGATATGCCTGCTGACCCTTTTGCACATATATGGACACCTGTTTCAGCTCCACACATGCACATTGGATTGAGCTCTGTCCAGCAGGTAGGTGGGTAGCCTAAAAAGTGCTATTGCTGCAGTTTTCAAGCAATAGCAAGAAGCACTTTTTGATACGTGAGGCAACCCCACCCTAGCAGTACCATAATGGACCTTCATTCCCCCACCCGGAGGTTTCATTTCTGCGTGATGTTTGCATGGAGCCTACATGCATGTTGGGTGTTTTCACCAGGAGCATTTGGCACAATATTTTGCCTGGCTCTCCAGCATGATGCTGATCAAAAACAGAAATAAAACTCCTACCCATTGCTGTTATACGATTTACTATCTTTTCTTTTTTAAAAAATAATCTCTTTATTAAGTGTTTCAAACAAGACAAAACAAGACAAAGAAAACACAGAAGAGAATAACATACAACAAAAGGCCCCCCAAATCCCCACCCTATTTCATCTGCCCCTGCAGGAGTCGTGAACAGCCTACAAGTGCCCCCTGCCTTCCCAGATGTTGCCTATTCATGAACTAGTGGGTGGTGCATGAAATGGTGCCCCACAAGCCACCTAACCTTTACCCCATGTGACCAGAATCTGGTCTTCCAAGTGTAAAGAAGGAGTAAGAAGAAGGAGTTGGCTTTTCTACCCCATTTCTTTCAAATCTTCTGGCAAATCTTCTGTTCTTCTCCCCACAACAGGCACCCTGTGAGGCAGGTGGGGCTGTGGGAGCTCAGAAGAGAGCTGTGACTAGTCCAAAGTCACCCATCTGGCTTCGTGGAGGAGGGCGGAATCAAACCCAGTATTCCCAGATAAGAGTCCAGCTCCCTAACCACTAGACCAAACGGACGACCTGCTTGCCCCATGTCAGTCATTCAGTCATGAAACCACAGTTATTCTGGAATCAGTGAATGAATGGGATATTGCAATATACAAAGTGATTGCATGTGCCCAACCGACCGACAACAATGTTTATCAAAACTGCTGAAAGATCCCTTGCATAACTGCTGAGAATGGCAGGTGTGGACACTATCAGAGATTCTAAAGAAGACAACCAGCTTGTCACCTGTGCCACAGCCTCCAACACCATGATCGAACTCAGACACACAAGGAGGAAATACATTATTTCATGTTATTTCTAACGGAAGGTCTCATGTTGGGTTACAGTAAAGCTTTGTAACATGCACCTGGGCAGAGTATGCAGACAATTCATGCAGGCCTCAACCAGAGGTGGTCTATCTCCCCCAAAGGAATAGATGTATATATTGTTATGGGAACTGTTCCAACCTAATCATGATGCCAAGGTTCTTAAAACAAATGTTTGGTTTTAATGGAAGAACATTGAACAAAGGATGTGCCTGACTAGGGAACCCAAAATGGTGCCCCAGCCCAATATAGAGGCCTTCGGGTATGAGGCGGGATAGAAATGGAAATAAATAAATAAATAAATAAATAAATAAATAAATAAATAAATAAATAAATAAATAAATAAATAAATAAATAAATAATATAGGTTTCAGGCTCTTTACGGAGGTCCACAACTGGCTTTACGCTGGTATACAGAACTACAGAATTGTTTGGACACCATGCCTGCATAGTTTGGTGCACCACAGAGCCCCCTTTTTGTGGGTTTGCTAGAAAGCTTCACCAGAAAGGGCCCTTCTGGAAATTGCCAAGGCTGAGAATGAAAGTTCCTGGCCTTCACAGTCTGCCTATGAAGTTCTCTTCAGAGGTGGCAATGGCTGGGAAAGGACAGGCCATCTGAGTGTGGACAGCGCCAGCAGGAAGCTCGTCTCTGCTTGGGACAGGTTGTTTGTTCCTGGATGGGGCATAAGTGGCAACAGAAAGGGTCCGTGTCTTCACCATTCCTCTGGCTTTGGTAATTAGAACCTGCTAGAACCTCATGCTAGGGCCTGCTGTATTCCCACTTTGGGAGGAACAGTCCGCAGTTTCTTTCAGCCCATGGAAAAGCATGGGATGCAAACATGACCACTTCCCAACTAATTCCATTGTGTTATGTAGACTCCAGTTGCTGATGCTATGCAGTGAGAATACCATCAGTGACAGCGATGCCCAGACAGAAGGCCCCCTATGGCTGGATTACAGCAACCTGTCATCTACATGCCAGGGCAGGTAACTGGTCCTTATCCTGAGACATAATCTGGGTTGAGGCCCAGGGCAAAAAGAGCCAAAGATATAGAACCTCAAGTTCCCGTCTTTGGAGAAGAATGTACAAATTTAGATCAATGGTAACAACATGGGTGTGCATAAGGGACCTGTTCACACTTCACTCACTGGAATGGGTATTATAATAATAATACCATTCCACTGAGGTGAAGATCAGGCATGGAGGGAGCCATCCACACTTCAAATGCTGTGCAGCCCTCAACCAGATCATCAGCACGTGAAGTGCAGATGGCCCATCCCAGGCAGGCCAGATTGCCATGGAAATGGAGGTGGTACCTGGGCATCCATCTGTCCTCCATGAATTTAGCTAATCCTTTATTAAAGCTAACCAGGCTGGCTGCTGTCACCACCTCTTCTGGCAGAAAATTCCTAGACCAATAACTATCTGGGTTAAAACCTACTTCCCTTTACCAGTTCTACCTCTCCTGACAGTCTCCTTCAAAGAGTATCACCCTGGTTCTAGCATGCAATAGAAAAGTTATCTCTATCCACCTTTTCCATGCCATGCATGATTTTCTAGACTTCAATCAGGTCGCCTCTTAAATGCCACCTTTCAAGGCTGAAGAGGCCCAGGTGTCACAGCCTGATTTCGTAAGGAAGGTGTCCCAGCCCCCTTGATCATTCTGGTTGCTCCTTTCTGCACCTTTTCCAGTCCCACATTATCCAGTGTCCAGAACTGTACACAATATTCCAAATGTGGCCTCACCACAGATCTACAAAGAGGCAAAGAGACGCTTGCTGACTTTTCTTCTATTCCCTTCCTAATTACCCTAGCACTGAATTTGCTTTTTTCACTGCTGCTGCACACTGGGTCAACACCTTGTGACATTTTCATTTTGCAAGCTGCAGCCACGGGCTTGTTTCCTGGGCTTTTGGAGCAGATTGATTGACAGATGAGGTGCAGCAACCACAGAACCGCCAAAAATGCACCAATGAGAGTAACCGAACCACGGGGTATATAAGCCAGCAGCCCGGTGCTCTCAGTGTCTCTGATCTTGTGGTTTGAGGGAGCGAGGGTTGAACTCTCTGGGCTTCTAGGCCTCACACTCTTGGACTAGAGGGGCAGGGGATAGAAGGGCAGAGGAAGACCAGGACACCTACCAGCAACAGGATGGACACATAGGCAAGCTGTTAACTCTGAGGTTAACTCTTTGGCCCTGGCCAAAGCGCGCCTCCCGATTGGCCAGGGCCACCACCTGCACAGAGAGCCTCCGGAAGCCAGGCATGGCCCTGGCCAATCAGGAGGCGGGCTGGACACATGTGCAAAGCAAACTGGGACCCCGCAGCCAGAATTGGCCTGGCTGTGTTAAGGTAAGGAGGGGATCGCTTGCACTCTCCCCAGGGTGGGCTGGCGGGGGTGGTAGGTGAAGCTCCCCCTGGCTCCAGAAGCCGCGATCCACGGCTTCTGGGGAGAGGGCAAGCTCTGAGATAGGAGACCCCGGCTCGCCATGCTTGCTCCGGAGGAGTCAATCATAGCAGGCTTGGGGAGAGCCTAGTTAGGGACACTTTTGCAGTGTGGACACATCCAAAACGGATGTGTCTTAACTGCGGAAGTACACATTAAGTACACATTAAGACTACCTTCAATGTAGTCTTCCGGGCAACCGGTTTAAGGGCCACTTAACACACATTAGGGACACATCGCGGCAAGCCATGGCCCTCTTAATCTGTCTCTGTGGTGGGAGACAGGGTTTTAGAAATCCGTCCTTAATGGGTACTTAATGTGTGTTAAGGGTCCACCGCGAAAGGACCCAAGGATCCCTTTCCTGTTCTGCTGCAGAAAGCTCAGCCGCAAGTTTATAGGTGTAATTGGGATTCTTTTTCTCAATGTGCATTACTTTGCACTTGCTAGAAGTGTATTGGCAGCTGTCCCCATGGTCATGTATGCAGGATAACCCTTATACAATTCAAGGATCCAAGAAGCCCTATATCATCATGATATTTTCACTAGGGCCATCCTGGAAGCATTGCAGCATGCTTGTCAAAAAGATGAAGACCTTCAGCAGTTAGGCGGGTGGGCACCCGGGAGAGGGCCTTCTCAGTGGTGGCCCCCAGGCTGTGGAATGGTCTCCCCTTGGAAGTGCGTCAGGCCCCTTCTCTGTTTACATTCAGGAAGGCGGTAAAGACGTACCTCTTCACTCAGGCCTTTGGCTAAATGCTCTTTATTCTTCCCTCCTTCCAAAGACTACTGATTTAAACTGTTTTTATATCGTTTTTATTCTTATTCTTATTACATGTTGGATTTTAAACCTTACGTTGGTTTTATTATAGTGTGATACAATTTTAATGTGCTTGTTCTTAAATGTTGTTAGCCGCCCAGAGACCCTCAGGTATGGGGCGGGATATAAATATAAATATAAAATAAATAAATAAATAAATACTAGCTTGGGTCTGTAACTAGGCCAATGTTCGCCCAGCACCATTGTGGTACCATGACGGCATTGTGGGTGTGCAAGTTCTACCCATCCATGCACACTTATGGCACAAATCAGTGCACTAGAAGAGTGTGAAATCAGTAGGACCCCGCACTCATCCAGCGGGTACCACAGACACCGCAATGGAATATCTTGGGTGTTACATCACATCTTCATTTTTGGTGGCATCAGCAGTTGCCAGAGAACACAATGCGCACCCAAGTGTCTTGGCCAATTGACACTCACACCCTTGGGCACCAGTGTGGATATGAGGAAGCATCCAGCTAGAATCAAACTACCTGGGCTGTGGGTGATTCTATGGGGAACTTTTTATGATTTAGGAGGAAACATGGTTCCTTTTAGACAACACTCCCAGGCGCATAGACCCTCATCTGATGTAGAAGCAGCTCCACAAGGTGCTGATACACGATGAGGGAGTGCCCCTCATCATCAACTTTTTCCCTAGTGTGAAAAGGCCCTAAGAATCCGTGTAGGTCTTCTAAGCCACATAAACCTGCACTTTAATGTAGATCTATGAGGTCACATGTCCTGTTGGTCCACTCTGTCTATACGAGACAGAGACAGAGACAGATTAAGAGGGCCATTAATCCAGGGGCCAATTCGCACTTGGCCCCATAGTACACAATAGGGTAACATCTGGTAAGGACAATCTGCGCCGGCAGGAGGCCTTTTCAACCCAGAAACATCTCCTTCTTTACCAGATGTTGCCCTATCTTGTACTAGTGGTGGTGCACAAAACTGCACCCCACACTCATCCCAACCTAATCTTTCCCATCCCATTCCTTACCTGTTGCGTTCAGCGCCGGGACCATTTGCACCATGTCCACTGATAGGGGTTATGCAAGCACACCGGCACCTTTTAGGACCCCAAATGGGACTGTGTGTGCGGAGCACCACTGTCGCCATGGTGACGGCACTGGTGCACACGTAGTCATGCCAGGCTTTGAAAACAAGGTGGGGGTACCTGAACACAGGTAAGTCTCCAGGGTGCGTGGGGCTTAGTCTGGCATGTACTAGCATTCCCAGGTTCAAACATCAGTACCTGTTAGTGGGTTCTGCACTTTCCCCACCCAGTGGATGGGAAGCCAAGAACACAAATGCCCCAGATTTCTGGTAGACCCATTTAGATGGGGGAACATCCAGACGAAAGGCTTTATTCCAGATTATGGGGGGGGGGGTTTATACAGGTGGCATGCCTCCATGATCTGGAATTACTGGAGGGGGATTTTCAGTGGAATACCATAGCATGCCACCAAAAACCACCACCCCAGTCTCCTAGCCTTCAACGGTGGGGGTGAAGCTTTGAACTCAGTGCACCAACCTGGATATTAGGAAGCGCAGAGCTAGAGTTGGACTAACTGGGCTGTGAGTAGGGATGGGCACAGATATTCGAGAATTCAAAAATCTGATTAAAATCCGTCAAATATTGACATTCAAATTCAAACTGGACTTTCAAAAATCCGAATTTAAGCGTTCAGTTGAATTTCAGATTTTTGAAAACCCGATACGGATTTTGGAATAATTCAACTGAATAAAACATCATACATCGCATCCAATTTGCGCTTATAATGCGGGATGGAAACGGGATGCGTGCAGATTCGAAAATCAGATACAAATGCTGCCAACATTCGTATCTTTGAGTTTGAATTGAATTTCCGAATATGCGGATTCAGGTCATCCAGATTCGAACCGGATTTTCAAAAACCCAGATTTTCTATTTTCAAATTGAATCGAATATTCGAATATTTGAATCGATGCAAATTTGAATGCGAAAAATGCATTCCTGCACACTCCTAGCTGCGAGTCTAATCCTGTGTGGAGCTTCTAATAATTTAGGAAGAAAAGTCCCTTTCCGACAGCCCTGGGGAGAAACATTTAGCTCTACTTGTTCTCCAAGGCCCTGGTCACACCTATGAGAGACAAGACGTCCTATTCATAATTCGAACTGATGTTGCACCAGCTCTGATCACACCTACATCATTATAGGTCATCCTCAGGCCATCCCCGCCTTGGACCACATCAGTCACCCCTTTCTCCGTGATCAACCTGAGCCTCTTCCCCGGAACTCTTGGCTCTCCATCCCTTTTGCTCTGTCAAGCCTACAGTATCTCCATTCTGATTGGATACCATTCTGTCACTCAAGGGAAGTGAGGGGGAGTGTTTGCAGTTCTCTTTTAAGCCTGCTACCCCCCTCTACAGCCCCCTTCCATTTTTATGCGCTTTCGTTCTCCGTGCAATTGATTTTTTAAAAATAATAAATCTGCAGGAAAACGCTAGAGGAATCACACACATAACTGAGGAGAGACATAGAGGTGCCTCATGAACCCCAGGCACGCCACCCTCCCATAGACATTGGTCAGAAGGAAAGACTGGACCCCACCCACCATAGCACGTCTCAGCCTCCTTTAGCCTGTCCCCCCCACCCCACCCCGCTCACACCGAGGAAGAGAAGACTGGCTGAGTCCTCTGGAAAAAAAGGACTCCAGTTAGAACTGTCTAACGGGGATATGATAAGCTGGCTTTGAAAAAGAATTGAATAAAAAGAATGTAACACAATCTGAGGATGACCTGAAGTCACCTTAAACTAAAGGTGTGACCAGGGCCGAAGACAGTGGAGACCTGGAATTACAAAGCCATGTAGCACCACACAGGACGGCTTGAATAAACATCTTTAAAAAAAAAAATAGGTGTAAAATGGGTCTTGCTTTTATTCAGATCAGATTTTGAGTATCATATTTACATTGACGAGAATGCTCGCACGTATTTCCAAATGAAGAAAATAAGAACGGGCCCCACTGCTGAGGCTGAAAGCTTGAAATGTGAAATTAAAAAAGCTTAATTAGTAAAATCCCTGCAGCCAGTTCTGTTGCCCTTTGCAACTTCACTCTTCAGCATCAGTCCCTATGCTGATACTGGGCTGTGGCTGCACTGTAGTCACCCAGCTCTTCCACAGTTTGGTCTAGTGGTTAGAGAGCCAGACTCTTATCTGAGAACACTGCATTTGATTCCGCATCCCTCCATGAAGCCAGCTGGGTGATTTTGGGCTAGTCACAGCTCTCTGCTGAGCTCCCACAGCCCCACCTACCTCACAGGGTGTTCTGTTGTGGGGAGAAGAACAGAAAGTTTGTCAGCCACTTTGAGTCCCCTTAAATGGGTGAGAAAAGCGCTGTAGAAAAGCCAACTCTTATTTTTCCTCCACTGTCTGCCAGGAAGGTGAAAACTTTCCTAAAGAACTGATTCAGCTATAAGGCTTCTCCTTTGTAGAGGTCTGCAAGATACGAGCATGCCTTTATCAGGCCTCTGAGAGAGGGAGGAGCTCCTACCTGTGCATACCTGAACCTGCTTCCCACCCTCAGACCTTCTGGATCCTGTGGGAATGAGAGGAAGATCCATCATGCTGTTGCACACAGTGATGTTGCCTTGTGGCAATGCACTTCTTCAAGCCTGCCAGAGCTTGCCCAGGCTTACACCAGCCCCAGAAGACACGGAGAATGTTTTCCTGTGGTTGCTTAGTAGCATCAAGTTGTGGCCAACTCCTGGTTGACTCCATGGGCACCTCAGTGGGCCACTCTACTCAGTTTTCTTAGCAGAGGTACAGGAGATGTTTGACATTGTCTATGGCCGTGGAGAGGCTAGGGGATGAACCAGCAGCCCTCTGCTTTTCAAGCACCTTTCTCTGCCACTGAGTTACCATCACTCCCAGACACCATGGACACCTCTGTGTAGTTTTCTTGGCAGGAATACAGAAGTAGTTTGCCATTCCCTACTTCCAGGGAGAGGCTAGGGGATGAACCAGCTCCCCTCTGCTTTTCAAGCACCTTTCTCTGCCACTGAGTTACAGTCACTCCCAGACACATAAACTGAGAAGGGGAGATGCCTTGTGAACTCTATGTAGTTTTCTTGGCAGGAATACAGAAGTGGTTTGCCATTCCCTACTTCCAGGGAGAGGCTAGGGGATGAACCAGCTGCACTCTGCTTTTCAAGCACCTTTCTCTGCCACTGAGTTACAGTCACTCCCAGACACCATGGACACCTCTATGTAGCTTTCTTGGCAGGAATACAGAAGTGGTTTGCCATCACCTACTTCCAGGGAACCGGCCACCCTCTGCTTTCCCAGCAGTCTGCTTACCTGACGTGTTCTCTCTGCTTACCAAACCAGCCGGCACCTGGGAAACTTCTGGCAGGCTGAAATAAGCATGTCATGGAGTGATAGTCATGTAGATGATGGATTTGGGTCTAGAAGGCCCAAGGGAGGGAACCAGACTCAGGTGGGACAAGGTCAGCCCTCTTTCCTCCTCACAGAGGCCTGGCAAAGGTGTACTAATGACCGTGCTTGGAGGGTGCGCAGCTGTTTCAAGAAATCTAGCAGTTTTCCTCTGAGAGGCACAGAATAAGAAACACCTGTTTCCAGTACAGTACTTTCCAGGCCTGAGGCCTGTGCCCTTGGAAAGAGACAACAGATGCAGAATATTTTTATTCAGAGTGCAATTCTAGAAACGGGAAAGCCAAGACCAAACGTCAGACAAGGGGGAACAGCAAAGGGCATAGTAATAAATAAACTCCACTGTTAGTTTTACGAGGCGCTGCTGCGGCAAACGGCACAGAGTTTATAAGGATGCGGGTGCAACGTCAGCCCAGGGACAGGGTCTTTGTTGAGCTCCTTCACGCCT
Organism: Aspidoscelis marmoratus; assembly: GCA_014337955.1. Lineage (NCBI taxonomy): Eukaryota > Metazoa > Chordata > Lepidosauria > Squamata > Teiidae > Aspidoscelis > Aspidoscelis marmoratus. The sequence continues at coordinate 84,783,191 of MTQE01001945.1, read as the reverse complement.
TCCGGTAACTGGAAGCTGAAGCGTCGCAGCAGGCTCGTCAAGAAGATGAAGATCTCCATCTTGGCCATCTGCTCTCCCAGACATACTCGAGCCCCTGCAGTGGGGAGAACGTGAAAACAGCATGTTAAGAACCTTTTCCGTGACACTCCAAGGCATCCAACTAGGCCAATGTTCGCACCGCACCATTGCGGTATCATGACTGCATCTTGGGTGTGCGAGTTCTACACATCCAGGCACAGTCATGGCGCAAACCAGTGCACTAGAAGAGTGTGAAATCAGTAGGACCCCACACTTGTCCAGCAGGTATCCCAACTAAGTAACCTCTTGTCCAGCAGGTATCCCCTGGTAACCTCTAGTTTGGACTATTGCAATGCACTCTACATGGGGCTGCCCTTGGAGACGGTTCGGAAACTACAGCTAGTGCAGAATGCAGCTGCGAGACTGCTTACAGGGATATCAGGCCGGACGCACATCACACCGATCTTAAAAGAGCTGCACTGGCTGCCGATTCGTTACCGAGCCCAATTCAAGGTGTTAACTTTAACATATAAGGCCCTAAATGACTTGGGCCCCAAATATCTGAAGGAACGCCTCCTCCCATATCAACCTGCCCGTGCCCTACGATCTGGGGGGGCGGCCCTTCTCGTTGTTCCACCACCCTATGTAGCAAGACTGGTGGGCACTCGAGAGGGGGCCTTCTCAGTAATGGCCCCCAGGCTGTGGAATAGCCTCCCCCTTGAGATGTGTCAGGCCCCCTCACTGTATATGCTCAGGAGGGGGGTAAAGACGCACCTCTTTGCTCTGGC
>MTQE01001945.1:84765288-84776219 GCA_014337955.1 Aspidoscelis marmoratus | reverse complement strand
ACTGCTGCTCACATCACTGATACCTCTCACCACTGCTGCTGCCACTGCTGTTCGCCCACACCTCCCCACTGCACTGATACCTCTCACCACTGATGCTGCCATTGCTGCTCACATCACTGATACCTCTCACCACTGATGCTGCCACTGCTGCTCCCTGATACCTCCCCACATCACTGATACCTCTCACCACTGCTGCTGCCACTGCTGCTTCTCCACACCTCCCCACATCACTGATACCTCTGCCCACTGCTGCTGCCACTGCTGCTCCCCCACACCTCCCCACATCACTGATACCTCTCACCACTGCTGCTGTCACTGCTGCTCCCCCACACCTCCCCACATCATGAATATTTCTTGCAACTGCAGCTGCCACTGCTGATGTCACTATCCCCACTCTGTCATTAAAGTATATTATCTAGCCCTTACAGAATTTGGGGAAATTGTAACCCACTATAAAAATCCAAACGACTTCTTTCTAGAACAGTGGCTCTCAAACTGTGGTCCTCCAGATGTTTCAGGAAAACTCCCAGCCATCTGTGCACTAGGACTGACACAGAAAGGTGGGAACAGGACATCACAAGCTCTTGCTCAAGAACAACTGGAGGACTACAATTTTAGAATCACTTCCCAAAATAAATCAAGATGTCCTCTTATTTCCATGGTACAGTTATCTCTCACCTTGAACATCTGGATAAGCCAACAGAAGGAGCAAAGCCCACTGTAGAGTTGCAGCAGTTGTTTCTGTTCCGGCTATAAAGAGGTCAAGAATGCATTCGGCCAAGTTTTCTTCATTGTACGTAGAATTAGGCTCACCCTTACTCTGTGATTAAGGACAGGAAACACAAGAGACATTTAAACACAAAATGGAAGTTTTCAGTGCCCCTCTGTCCACCTACAGCAGGTCTAGCAGCAGTCTAGGAGATGCTAAGCTGGCCACATATGCACACCTTCATGGGCCATTTTAGCAGGGGGACCCTTTCTGCAGAGCACAAAATTACACCACCAAAATGGGCCCCATGGATGCTTCAAGAGTATGAAGAACCCAGAGGATATCTTTAAAGAACCTGCAGTCTTTGAAGCTAGAACAAGGGTTGTCCAGAACAGCCTTCCCAATGCAGAAGACTTATTCTGGAACAATAGAGGGGTCCAGCAGCTGGAACCTCTCCAGCTTAACCCAGTACTGCTGGACCAGTCCAGTCAGGTAAGTGTGAACACAGCCATTGTTTGCTACATATGCACATATATCTTTGACTGGTGTCTTAAGCCATAAGTCATGCATGGAAGTTCGGCTCTTTCTGAGCCCTCCTCTCCCCAAACGATTTTTAAACTTATGGCCTTTTCACACTTATTTCTTGGACACGGATGGGGCCCTCTGGGATGCTCCATCCACATGCTGCGGCACTACCTCTGTCTTGGAGCATCCAAGAACGTCCAGGATCATCCTGTAAGCTTCAGGGTGCAGCGTCTGCACCACTTCCTAGTGTAAATGCTGCAAGAGGGCAGGGAGGAGCAGCAGTGGCAACAGTCAAGTGCCACATTGCAGTGGCCACAGCAATGGCCTGGTGCGGGGCGGAAGTTGACGCGGCTGTTGCTACATCAATGCAGACAATCCAGGACAGACCATCCACACTGCAATGGCCCACAGTTAAGTTGGGAGTGGTCCCAGCACTTGTGGTGCAAAGGCTGGTCACCATCCCTAAATGTTACATCAGTGGGATATCATCACTGTATATGAAAAAAAACACCATGTTCTTTCCATTCGGCCACCCTTGTTCTTGCTACAAGCTCCAATCTCTTGTAATCTTTTGCAGAATCTTTGAAAATTAGGAAATTAGGGATGTGCATGAATGGGGGGGTTTGCATTAAATTCGTATTGAACTGAACGTAAGAAAAATTGTTTTCATTCCAACAGATCCCCTTCGAATGTGGTAGGATTCTATTTGATACACCCTGAATTCACTTTCAATCCACATCAAATGCACTCTGGATCCATTGCAGATGTAACTGGCACAGCCACTTTCCCACCTCCCCAGAGTCACAAACGTTCCAAAACATTCGTACGAATATGAATGTCAATGTATGAATGTCGTAACATTTGATTCATGTATGTATATACAAATTTGTACAAATATCAGATGTTACAAATATTTGTGCACATCCTTAAAGGAAACTGAACTGACATTATCTGGGACAATCAGCTGAGATTCCTGCAACTAGGGATGGGGAACCATACCTGTCCTTTGACTTTTCCAACACCTGTATATTGGACAGATACTTACAAGGTCACTTGTATCCTTTCTAAAGGCCACCTGGTAGGTGGCACTGGTCACTTTCTTACTATTTACCATATATTTAAACTAACTCAGATATTTGGCAGCAAGATGGTTGCAAGCATCAGCTATAGAACAAGAAGGGCTGTAATTCGGAATCCGTTCCAGATAATCAGGATATCTTGGATTGGCCCCAGATGCTTACTTTCTCCATCTGAATTAAATAGAAATCGATGAAGTCCTGAGGCTCATCCATTGACTGCTCTCGATGCCTTTCTATCTCCTTCTTTGCAAAAGAAAGTACCAACTCTATTGAAGAAAATGACTTCTTGTGAGGTCCTGGGATACGGTTCAAAATCCCCGGGAAAAGTTCATAGATCTGTAGGGAAGAGAAATCAGAAACCTTGTCAAAGTATACACAATCACTTAAAACCTCAGCTGGATTTGGGAAGGTTTTGCCTTCATCTTCTGCTTGAGATGCCCATAACCAACTGGTAGGTCATTGTGTGAGCAGGATGCTGGATTAGAGGGGCTCTGGCCTGATCCAGCAGGGCTTCTCTTATTCTTATAGGAAAACTCATGGAAGATATGGGTATCAGTGGCTATCAGAATGGATGCCTAGGTACGACCTCTGGGTTGGATAGATGCTTCCAAAGGACATTGCCAGGGAATTGAGAGAACGCCCAGAAACAATTGGTGTGAGACAGGATGCTGAACTAGATGGTCAGGTTCCAGATCCAGCAGGACTCTTCCCATATTCTTATAGACAATTCATGGAGGACAGATGTACTAATGGCTACTAGAATGGATGCCTAGGTACCACCTCCAGGTTGGAAAGACAGGCAGAAAGCCTCCAAAGGGTATTTGGTAGGACTCAAGAGCAGGTGAAGGTTTGTCCTTGTCCCCTGCTTGAGGTCCCCAGAAGCAATTGGTGGGCCACTATGTGAGACAGGATGCTGGACTAGATGGACCATGACTTGATCCAGCAGGGGACCTCATCTTTTTTTGAACAGAGATAAACATCCAAATTCATCTTGCCTGCATGTAGTACAGCGCTAAATAGTGTGATGTTGATTTCAAGAATGCTAATAATTGACTTTTAGGATCCCAGAGGGGATTGATTTCACCAGGGAAAAAGAATACTACTTACAGCATGATATAATGTTCCCCCATGCTTCAAGGAAAAATCCACAGCTTCCATCATTTCTTTGAAGTTTTCATCTTCCAGAGAAAAGCGATATCCGAAAGCCAGAACGCATATCAAATTGGAGACAGCATTTGTGAGTGCTAGGCAAGGATCAAATGGCTGCCCTGCAGGGAAAAACATGTGCAGTTGCATATTATTTCCTATCAAGCCTATTGATGATTTAATTCTGGTTGGGGTCATGGGGTACTGCTGTACCCCAAGGATGCTATAATCTGCTATTCTGTTTGTAGATTTGTGCCCCCCCTTTTTTTATTCTAGTGCCAAGAAAGAGTTAAACATGCTAATAGAGGGTTAACCAGAGGTAAAGGATTCAAAGATATGTCAATGGAAATTTGAGGGTCCTCATTCTATGGAATTTACTACCAGAAGAGTTGGGAACAGCAGCCAGCCTGCATAGGTTTAAGAAAGGATAAGATAAACTCATGGAGGGAAGATGTATGAATGGACACTAGAATGGATGCCAAGATATGCCTCCAGGTTGGAGAGAGAATGGCACCTAAAGGCCACTTGTGTTATGTTCTTAAAGGCCCTGGTCACACAAACCTAACAGGGTGGCTTATTCATTCATTTGAACTCAAGTCATATCAGTGCTGCTCTGCTCACACATAGGTCATCCTCAGGTAGTCCCCACCTTGGGTTGCATTGCTCACACCTTTCTGCATGATCAACCTGTGCCTTGTACACAGGACTCTCGGCTCCCCACCCCTTTTGCTGCATCAAATCTATCTCCTTTCTGATTGGACGCTATTCTGTCACTCAAGGGAAGAGAGGGTCTTTGGGATCTGGTCCTCGGGGAACCTGGCCCAAGTAGTTCCACATCATGGTGAGAATGCCTTACATCTACATGGGTACATGTAGAACTACAACTGATACTAATCAGGGCTGCCATGCAGAAGCTGTAGCAAGCACCAATCCTGAGACTTTGATTAGGCCGAATTAGGCCCAAGCAGGAAGGTCCACCAGTGGCGCGGTGTGATTGGCCCATGTAGCTGTCAATCAGGGGTCACTTTCGGTTACAGTAGGTGTGGTGGAGAGACACAGCTTCATAGCTGCCTATGAAGCCGCTATGCAGCTTGTGCTCAGTTTCACAGACAGCTATGAAGAACATGCAAGCCTACGTAGCATGTGTGTTGAGGGGCGGAGGCGGAGGTGGAGGTGGAACCACCCACTGCAAATGGCCGCCTCTAGGCCAACCCCAGGACACCACTGGCCAAACATGCATGAGGAAGAGCACACTGTGATCCAGTCTTCATGGCTGAAGACCAGATTGAAGACATGAATAAAGGGGTCTACCACTAATCCAGATTTAAGGGCCCAAAGACCCCATTAAATCCAGAATTCAATGGTGCTCATGTGGACAATAGGTTCCAAATGGGGTCCTAATGGGGTCATCAGCGCAGAAGGTACATGGTGGATCCAAACTGAATGCATTTCTCTTGGGTTCCTAATAGGGTCTTCAGGGCCCATGTAGAAACAGCCTAACTAGGACAGAAAGGGCCTTGGGTTCTTATGCGTTGGGAGATGTTTTTATTTTATTTACTTTTTTTCCAACCTAAGAATATTGGTTGTGGGGAACACCTGGTTTTGAACGCACAACATTTTGCTTTTCAACATTTTGCAGTCCCCTCATTGGGACACATGAGGGCATTACATACCTCTTGTATTTGCAAAGATCTCCACAAGCTGACAGGCTTCCTGTTTGATTTGAAGCTCCAGGCCTTTTTTCCCAAGGCCCAGCTTCCGCATGGTGCCCACACCAAATCGTCTCTGCTGCTTCCACGTATGACCATTTGAAAACACCATACCTGAAGCAATCAGAAATCAATGGTGAGTTATTCCTCTCAGAAAACCGGTTATCAGAAATTGCTACTGAATCTCAACACAACCACAAGTAGTCCAGATCTCACCTGTGTTTTGGGCTGCAATTTTTTTTCTTATGCCCCTTTTTCCACAGGCACTCAGAGTTTCATATCAACGAGAACTTTGAGACAGGGTCCTCCTGGAGATCCAGATCTTGAAGATCCAGATCTCAAGGAAGACCCCATGTGTCCCCACGGGCCTGCTAGCACACAATTGCAATGCCTGAAGACCCCATTGTGGACACCTTTAACCAGGTCCTCAGAAAATCTGGATTTAAGGGCCTGAAGGAACCATTAAATCCGGATTTCCCCTGCCCTCGTCAGGACAGGGCCTTGCAGACCGGGCCTTCAATGGGGTCCAGGTGGGGACAGGGCCCTCCCAATTGGTACCAATAAAGTACTAATTAGGTTCCTAATGGGGTCTTAGAAGGGTTCTAAGCCCTAGTGGAACAAGGCCCTTAAACTAAGGCTGTTTCCTACACTGTGCTAGGCTATGCTAGGCAGTTTGGCCAACATGAATGAAAGTTCCCAGGATTCACAGTTTCCAGAAGGGTCCATTTTGAGGATGTGCCAACTTCTGACCAATAAAGGTGCACTGTCCATATGCCTCTGTAGTTCAGAATTCAGACTTCCATCATGTTCATTGACTTGGCTGGCAAATGCACCATACTGGCTACTCTCAGCAATCCTGGGTTGGAAAAATCTTCTTTATCATGTTTTGTAGCACATTTTTTTTTCTGGAAAAAAGATAACTACGTGCACTTTTCTGGCATTTGATTTGTATCAAATCAAATGTAAGAAAATTCATATTCATTTGAATATATCCCCTTTGAATGTGGATAGGATTCTATTTGATACGAATTCATACAAATATCTGATATGAATGCGTAAGTGTATCCCACAACATATCCACTCTGAAAGTGCCAAATCCTCCCTGAATCCACTTTGAATCCACTTTCAATTCATGTCGAATGCACTCTGGATCCATTGCAGATGTGACTGGCTCAGGCGCTTTCCTACCTCCCCATTTCACAGACGTTCCGAAGCTTCGTACAAATACGAATGTCAACGTACAAATGTCATTTCGTATATGAATGTGAATTCATATACGAATGTTCAAATTCGTATGAATTCATATGAATAACGAATATTATGAATATTCATGCACATCCCTAAAGATAATCTCTTTAGCCAGTTTGGTCTAGTGGTTAGGGAGCCGGACTCTTATCTGGGAATACTCAGTTCGATTCTACCCTCCCCCATGAAGCCAGCTGGGTGACCTTGGGCTAGTCACAGCTCTCTTCTGAGCTCTCACAGCCCCACCTACCTCACAGGGTGTCAGTTGTGGGGAGAAGAACAGAAAGCTTTGCCAGCTGCTTTGAGTTTCCTTAAATGGGTGAGAAAAGCGGGGTAGAAAAGCCAACTCTTCTTCTTCTTAATCATTTCCAGAAGCACCTCACCTCTTTTTTTCAGTGCAGCTTTCAGGAAAGGCGTCACCGGCCGCTCAGCAAACTCCTCAGAATGAGTGACGATGCCTTCTTTCACAGCTTCATAGCCAGACAATACCACGACAGGCACATAACCGCCCCATATAGTGTAGATGTGTCCATATTGCTTTCCCAGCTGCCATGTGGGTCAAAGCAGAGAAGAAATAGGTTACATTCAAGCAGAGCAGGTGTATCTGGAATTTAGTTAATTCATGAATTCAAGCTAATTTTCCTTAGCCTTGGCATTCTGGCCTTGCATATCAACAAAGAACAAGATAGCTTGTTCTTTAATAGGTGGGTAGAAGAGGAAATTTCAGCTAACATCACCTGCACGACAGTGAATTTCCCTGTCCTATGCAACTCCTAAAAGAGCAGGGATCCTGTTCTCCTTTTCATACAGTAACCTTATCCATGGATAAATATGAGGTGTGCACAAATGCAGTTTTTGAACTTGATTCATAACGAACCAAATATTCAAAAGTCTGAATGTATCCGCATAACGGAAAAACAAAGGTCCAGACATTTAATTCAATACAAATACATTTGTATGTATTTGTATGAACAATTCGAACATTCGTATCTCATATGTAACCTATACGCATCCCGTATGCGTCCATAAGCATCCCATATGTTTTATATATGTGGTTCTATTTATATATACTGTTTTATATATGTGGTTCTATTTTAAATATGTCTGATTTTAAATGCTGTTACCCGCCCTGAGACCTTAGGGTATAGGGCGGGATATAAATGTAAATATAAATAAATAAATAAATAAAATATGCATTCATACTGTGTATGAGATGCAGTACAGATAGGAATGTCCATTTATTCAAACAAATAATTTGTATTTGTTCAAATTCAGAAATCCGATTGTCCAGACATTTGATTCGTATACGAATGTCTGAATTTGTCCAAATTCGTACGAATAACCATTTTTTTCAAATGTTCGTGCACATCCCTAATACTGAGTTTCATGACCACGTGGGGCTTTGAACCCAGGGCTGATTCTGCACTGGCCAGTATACTGGACCAGTGCACTTATTAGGAGTCTCCCTTCCGCACGCTGGTGGTCTAAAGATGGCCTGAGGCAGGGCTTCCCTTAGAATGCAGCAGTGTCTGGAAGGAAAGCTCTTAAAACACTTGCTGGTCTACTATTTGGGCCAGTGAGGAATCGCCCCAGGAGTCTAAGGTGCCAGTCTGACATTCTAGCCCAGGATACCTCAGCCTTTGCAAGCACAGGGGCAAATGTGGGACTCTGAAGAACTGTTTTAAGCCTCGGTCACAACAACAGTTGCCATGGGGCCTAGAAAAGAACATAACATGGAGCCTTTTGCTTCTTCCCTCTAGCTAGCACTGGGAAGGGCAAGGAAGCTCTCAAGAATGTTAGAATGTAAGAAATGTCCCCACAGGATCAGACCATAGCCCATCTAGTCCAGCTGCCTGCTCTTGCAATGGTCAACCAACCACATGGGAGCCTACCAGTAGAGGCCTTTTCACAGTACAGCTGGAACGGCTGTAGTGCACTTGGGCTAGGGCACTCAGGGATGCTTTCCCCATTCACAAGGAGGCAGGTAAGGAACACAGCTACACACGTTCCTACCTGCCTCCGTGCGGATGGGGAAAGCATCCCAGGGTGCGATCTGCTGTGGACTGTGCAGCCCACGGCAGATCGCACCCCAGGCCCAGCAAGGTGAGTGATTTGGAGCCATTTTGGTGGGTCCAGGTCCTCTTGCAAGAGCTGAAGCCAGAAAAGGCCTTGATGAGTACTTGCGGGCACTGTGTGCAGCAACCATGCAGGTTCTTTGATCCGTGTACCGTCCACGAAGCTGGGGACAGCCCAAGGTATGCTTGAAATAAAGACAAGATGGACCCCCCTCAATTCCACGCATAAAGGCTAACCAGCTGGATGCCTTGTTGAAATTCACTTTGGCATTGGTAAGAGGATGGTAAGGACCTTGGAAAACATCTGTTCGAACACCTGGCTCATTGCATGGTGGTTTCCTCTAAGACCATCACATGAAGAGGAGAGCAAAATTCCTATATATTTAAAAGTGGTATGGGGGAAGGTATTTCATCTTGACATGAAAGGAAAGCCTGCTGGAATGCCCTTCTCTCTTTGCATTCTATTTCTCTCTTTTATATACTTCCTCTTCTCTATTTTATTCCCTTCTCATCCTCCCTTCCTCTTTATGAAGCTTTCCCTTTTTTAAGTGTTGTTACCCACCCTGAGACTTTCGGGTGTAGGGCGGGATAAAAATACAAATAATAAATAAATTTCTCAGACAACATCCCAGAGGCAATTTTCACAGACACTCCCATCTCCCTGGCTTGGAACAGCCCAGCCCCAAATCTGACCAGCAATCAAGGAAGTCAATCTTGCAGCATCACAGGAGTTCTCCAAGCTGAATACACTCTGCAGATATTTCACCATCGGGCTAGGAAGCATTATGATATGCACTGATAATGCCACCGAGCCTGGCAGCAAAACCTACTTTTTCCAGGATGGAGCAAGTGCTTCAGTCTGGAATCTGAGCCTCCTTTCCCTGGGCCTTTTCACATTTGGAATCCCGTTCATTGGAAGCTTCAGGTGAAATGGCCCCCAATGCACTCAGTTCTGGGTGCAGGCCCTGTAACCAGGATAACCACATCACGTGACATGTCACGTGATAACACCACATGGGTGCATAGGTTGCCATGCGGTGTGTTGGTGTGGCGTGTGGCATGCCACAAGACCCTCTGCAAACCAGGAAGTGTGAATGGGGCATTTGGAACATAACTATCTTTGGTGCTAGTGCCAGGCAAGTTGACGTGTGGTGCACTTCAACCTTCACTTACATACTTAATGTGGGGAATGCCCGCAGAGATGCTCTGTCTGGGAGCACTCCCCACATGAACTACTGGGCCTAGTGTGGAAAAAGCCACGTGCTGCTAGCTTTAAGGTGGTAAAATTAACAGAAGAGGTCCAAACAGAGCCATGCCAGCGTGCAGAACTTTTAGTGTTCTGCAGCTATGCACCCAGGGGACATCCCAGTGTGTGCAAAGGTGCTTCTGGGATAAAAGTAGCTCTCTGAGGTGTGCCTGCTCCATGTAGGAACAACCCCCAGCTGTCCCACCAGAATAAGTGCGAAAATGTCCTTTACCAGCTGTTATTCAACCCATCACAGTCTGAAGGCCATTACTTGAACCAAGTAACCCAGTTATGATGGTAGGAAGATGAAGAGCTCAGCTATACCTAGGCTGTGCTCACACTTGTGAAATAAGATGTCTTCAGCCATCCTGTGCTCACAAGGAATCACACTGAAAAAGGTGGTTCTGAATTTTCTCTTAACTATCCCTTCCCTAAATATGAAACATGGCTTCATCCTGGGCTCCTTATTGGTTTCAGCGCCTGCATAATAATGGTTATGGCTGTCTGCCTCTTTGCCCTCCTGATCAGCACTTGCATTCTTGCATATTAAGGTTGTGCACTAATGGGTTTTTTTTTTCATTCAAATTCAAGTTGAACTGAATGTCAAAACATTCGATTCAATTTGAACGTTTAAAATCCGAATGCTAAAAAAAAAACTATTCAAATCCGTAATATTCGAATCTATTCATTTGAATGTTAGATTTTTATTTAAAGCTTATTAAGACATGCCAGGACCTCTTCCTTGGTTATCTCTGTCCTGTTTAATTCTTCAGAAAATACAAGCTCAGCTACTGGCATGTATCTTCTGTCTTCCTCCGTGAATACGGAGGCAAAGAATTCGTTTAGTCTCTCTGCAATCTCTGTGTTTTCTTTAATTATCCCTTTCTGTCCTTTGCCTTCTAATGGTCCAACTGCTTTCCTGTTTGGATTCCTATTTCTGATATACTTATAGAAGTTCTTGTTATTTCTTTTGATGTTTTTAGCAATGTGCTTCTCAAAATCTTTCTTAGCTAATGGTCATCTTGCATTTGTGTTGCCACTGTCTATGCTCTCTCCTGTTCTCACTGGGACAAGCCTTCCATTTTCTAAATAAACTCTTCTTGTTTTTAATGACTTCATCTACTGTACTTGCGAGCCACAATGGTTGCTTCTTGGACCTAGAAGTCTCCTTTCTTCTTTTAGGTATGCATTCTAGTT
>MTQE01001945.1:84736554-84760180 GCA_014337955.1 Aspidoscelis marmoratus | reverse complement strand
AGACCTTCGGGTATAGGGCGGGATAGAAATACAAATAAATAAATAATAAACAAATAAATATCTGTGCTCTAAAAGCATCAAATCCAACCTGAACCCACTTTTAATCTGCTCTCAATCCATGTCAAATGCAATCTGGATCCATTGCAGGCCGTTTCCCTGCCTCCCCAGTCTAACAGATGTCCAAATTATTTGTACAGATGTCCAAAACATTTGCACCCATACAAATGTTAATGTACCAACGTCATAGCATTTGATTAGGGTGCGAATGCCCAAATGCGGATGAATTCAGAGGAATAACTAATGCAACAAATATTCATGTACATCACTAGCCAACATTCTACTTGAATTCCAATGTCCAAATTCGGCCAAATTCGTACTGAGTTCAAATGTTATGAATATTCATTCGCATCCCTACAAGGTATTTAATTGTTCACGGAGAATCTTATAGATGATAGAAACATTCCCTTTGAGATGAAGTTTACCCACTGTAAACTTAACCCAGATTTAACCGGGTCCCTTTGAGGTCTGGATGTTCCTGTCTGTGACCATCCATGCATAGCCATGCATGCTGGGCTGGTTGCGATGGCAGTCCGCAATGTGGCACTTGACTAGACAGCCACAGTTGTGCCAGGCAGCATTCGCATATTAAAATGTGAACAGTGCCTCTGCAGGTTGACTGAAAGCGGGCGAGACATTCTCAGTTAAACTGTGGGAGGCAGTATCTAGGCATCCGTTCTAGGGAGGGGCAGAAAATGTTCACCGCCTTCTCAATTCATAGGAATTGCAAAAGTTCAAAACTCCCATTCTAGTCAAATGTTGTCTGTATTCGAAGACTGACGCCCACGTGTGAAGCAAAAGGTTTCGCGCCTTCCTTCGAAGCTTCGTTATATTCAAAGTGGCTGCTGAACAGTCACCTCCAGATCAGATTCGCATTGGATTCGCCTTGGATTTGCATCAGATTCATGACTGGTGGTGGCAGGGATTTGAAGAGAATCCGGACCAAATTCGAATCAAAGTGGCTCCCTCTGCATGGATGCGAATTTCCATCCCCTTTTCATCTAGTGAGCGGAGGGATCCCAGCATGGTGGTAGAATCCTCAACCCATTCTTACCTTATGGCATGGATGGCAGATCTTAAATTGTGCTATAGCTTGATGCTGGTGACAGGTTTTCCCGGGATAGCTCTATAACTTACCTTGTAACCACATCTACCACCATTACTCTGGCCACCACACATGTGCAGGGTGAAAAAAAGGCAACTCATGTGCAGTGGTGGCAACAGGCTCAGACAGTAAGAATTTTATTGGGTTGGAGTTTCGCGGAGGTGCGCACCTTCACTTGAAAGCCCCAGAGAGTAGGCGACAGTGCGCCAGCAGCCCTGAGCACATGGGAGAGCCATTTTGAGTAACGCAAGTGATCCTTGATGTCAGGATAATGAAAAGCTATGCACAGGAAAATGTTGCACCTTTAGAAGCTGCAAAATCCCCCCCCTTTCCCCAACTCATCTTTCTATACCGTGTTGCAGCAAAAGGAAAAAATGCAAGCAAGACTGGAATGTCTAAGCAACTCTTAGCCTAGAAGAGATCCTTTATATTTACTGATAATTTGATAATTACAGGTTTGCAAGCAGCCTTGTAAGCCGATCAAGGGATTAATGAGCTAAGGTAAATATACTGAATCAGAGTTTGCTGCTAACCTGTTATTTCAATAGCACCTTGATACAGACTGAAGTAAAACTTAATTTATTTAACACAGAAAGCTGAAATATCAATAGTCTAACCTAGTATCTAGAGCTAGTTAGCGGTGTGCATGAATGTGTTTTTTCTTTGCATTCAAATTCAAATCAAATCAAATATCCAAACATTCAATTCAATTAGAATGTTTAGAATCCGAACACAACAAAATCCAAATCGAATCGAATACATGTGAATCTATTCGTTCGGATGTTAGATTCAAATCTGAAGATACAAATGACGACAACATTCGTATGTGTTATACGTATCTGTACACATTTGCACTGATAGTACAGGACGAAAATGGGATGCATATGAAATGCATACAGATACATACGAGATTCGTACAGATATGGATATAATACATACGTATCTGTGCATTTGAATGTTTTGAATCATTAAACAGATGTTTCGGAACATTCAAAATTCATTCAAATGTTTAAATTCCATTGTGAAGACAATCTATTCGAATTCAAACATCCACATTCAATTGAATTCAATTGAATTTTGAATATTTAGAACATTCCTGCACATCCTTAGAGCTAGCATCAGAAAATTACTAATATTGACTTTTGTGACTTTGTAATAGCCTGAGCTGGGTGCCATCAGAAATATACATTCATTTTTATGGTCCACTATCTGTCATGTTAACCAGTTATCCTTTTGACCTCACACAGCTTTAACTTTGTGCTTTCTTTTATGTTTCTTACTTCGTACACCTTTGATCCGCCTTTTCCCAATCCTCTTGCCCTGGTCCATCCCACTATTTCCCCATTTTGGAACTTTGTCCCTCCCTTCTTTTTTTTTTAAATTTAAATTATAATAACATAACAGCCAACAATCAACGAATAGCATAACAGCCAACAAATAATAAGAAAATCAACCATTAACTACATTGCCTGAAGACGTTTGAAGAATACCAGTTTCTGTGTTACAGTATTGTTTCTCCTGTATACAAGAATTAAATCATTAAATCCGGGAACAAAGATAGTAATTTATATTTTACAGCTGAAAGAGAAAAGAAAGCAGAGGGATGTAAAGCAGGATTGACCTGGGCCTGAGCAATAAAGGTTGCCCATTTTTTTTATAAATTGAGCTTGCTGTTCCAAGGCCTGCATTTTGTATTGCTGAGCTGTGATTAGCTCATTGACAATAAGGGACCATAGACGTGTGATCCATTTCTCCTTCGACAGAAGATCAGGGTTCTTCCAATGGCGTGCTATTTCAGCCTTAGCGGCTGTTATCATAGACCTAATCAAATCTCTGCTACATTTAGGTACTGAATCATTCTTAAAACGTAATAAAAAAACTATAGCCGGGGAAAGTCCCTCCCTTCTTGCTCATCCACAGCAAATGAAGAGAAGAATAAAAACTGCCATGATTTTCCGGTTCTTCAGGCAGGCTGAGTTATAGAGGAAACTCTGCCTCTTACTCTATGCAGCTGTTGAAATCACTACCTGCTGCTCTTCAGAATTTATGCTTCCTGCCAAATCGTGCACAGCAAGACTCCCTTTGCAGTGCCAAAATCACCGATCTGGGTCAATGAAGGCATTATTAAGGAAAGAACTCACTCATGGGAGCCTCGGCTGTTTTCACCTGGTTGCATTCCACTGTCAGGGAACAGAGGCACTTGAAAGGGAACCCTGTCTTTCTCCTCTATTCTGTTTGTGATGCAATGGGTTTCTCACAGAACAGAGAACTAAGAGAACGATCCATTTATTGCTCTCTTTGCTTTTCCCTCCTTAAAGTCTTGCAAAGACTATGGACATGCCTTCAGAAGGGTCACAACTTTACCCCTGCCCCTTTGGTCTCCACACCTAATCAACAATTAGTGAACTTCTGGTGAGGCAGGGTGCACTTGGAGGCAGTAACAGCCTACTCCATGTCCGGATGCTCTTCACCAGAAGTTCACGAATTCTTCACTACAGGCCATAGTGCAAATAGCCCCTGGTCTTTGAAGTTCCTGAAAGCACCAACTTCTGGCAGGGCTTCCTGTTATGTCCCTAGAATGGGCCTCCCAGTGCTGAAACAAGGGGTGAATATTCACTTTTCCTGGTACCAGTGTACCTTCATACCACCATTACCAGGGGCAGCCTGGTGATGCAGTATGCAAAGGCACCTGCGGCATCAGTAACCTGCTCCTCCTGAACCTCTTCCACTAGAAAATCCCAAAAGTTACACCAGGGCAATTAACTGGAGTTTAGTTAAACACTTTGTATGTCTATATGCAAATGGCCTTAGGAAACCGAGCTCAAAGAGGCATGAGCCAGGGCCAAGTAATATCTGCTGTGACAAATTTGCGAAGCACTTTGAGGACCAAGTTGCTCAGATTCGTAGGGGATTAGATGTCACAATTTGGTATAGCCCAAATGAGATGTCCAGAGAACTGTCTGGTCCAGTTTGCTTGGATCAGTTTCAATTATTGCAGCCTGAGGATGCAGACAAGCTACTTGTGGGGGTGCGGCCGATGGCGTGCTCTCTGGATCCTTGCCCCTCCTGGCTGATAAAAACCAGCCGGCAAGGTATGACCGGGTGGATCCAGGGAGTAGTGAATGCCTCTCTGAGGTATGGGTTGGTTCCACCTAGCTCTGAAACAAGCTGTGGTGCGCCCCCTCCTGAAGAGGGCCTCCCTGGATCCAGAAGACCTGAACAACTATCACCCGGTGGCTAACATACCTTTTCTAGGCAAGGTTCTAGAGAGGACTGTCGCTGTTCAACTGCAGGCATGCTTGGAAGAAGCTGATTATCTAGACCCATTTCAATCTGGCTTCAGACCCAGTCATGGCACAGAAACCGGCTTGGTCGCCCTGGTTGATGACCTACTCCGGGAGAGAGACAAGGGTAATGCCAACCTGTTGGTTCTCCTGGACCTCTCAGCGGCTTTTGATACCATTGACCATAGTATCCTCCTGGAAAGGCTACGGAGTTTAGGAGTTGGAGGCAATGCTTGGCATTGGTTCCGCTCTTATGTCCAAAGCCAACCCCAGATAGTGTCTGTCGGAGATATGGATTTGACACCCTGGGAACTCACTTGTGGGGTCCCTCAGGGGTCGATCTTATCTCCCATGCTTTTTAACATCTACATGAAGCCGCTGGGAGAGGTCATCAGGAGATTTGGAGTAAGGTGTCATCAATATGAGGATGATACCCAGCTCTATCCCTCTGTACCATCTGAATCGGGAGAGGCGGTGGAAGTGCTCGACAGGTGTCTGGAAGCAGTAATGGGCTGGATGAGGGCCAGTAAATTGAAGCTGAATCCAGGCAAGACAGAGGTGCTGTGTGTCACAGGGTCTTGGGTCTGTGTAGTTCGTGCTATGCCCTGGAAGGGACAGGTGCATAATTTGGGGGTACTCCTGGACTCCACGCTAATACTTGAAGCTCAGGTGGAGGCCGTGGCCAGGAGTGCCTACTCCCATCTATGGCTGGTGCACCAACTGAAGCCTTTTTTGGATAGAGATGACCTGGCCACAGTTAGCCATGCTCTGGTAATCTCTAGATTGGACTATTGTAATGCACTCTACATGGGGCTGCCTTTGAACAAGGTCTAGAAGTTGCAGTTAGTGCAAAATGCAGCAGCCAGAGTGCTGACTGGTACAGCTAACCAGATACACATTACACCAGTTTTAAAAGAATTGCACTGGCTTCCAATCCACTACCGGGCCCAATTCAAGGTGCTAACTCTGACTTGTAAGGCCCTAAATGACTTGGGCCCCAAATATCTAAAGGAACGCCTTCTCCCATACCGACCTGTCCATGCCTTAAGATTCAACAGTGGTGGCCCCGAGACTGTGGAATGGCCTCCCCCTCGAGGTGCGCCATGCCCCTTCCTTGTATTTATTTAGGAGGGCCGTAAAGACACACCTGTTTGCCTTGGCCTTTGGCTGAGGTTTTATTCTCCCTCCCCAGTTACAATGACATCACTATTAATGCACTAGGGAGTGCACCGTTTTAAATTTGTTGAATTTTTAAGGTGTTTTTAAACGTGCGTCTTGTTTTAATCTGTATTTCATTTTAATCTGTATCTGTTTTAATTTGTATCCTGTTTTAATCTGTTGTTACCCGCCCAGAGACCTTTGGGTATGGGGTGGGATAGAAATGTAAATAAATAAATAAATCTCTGCAAAAAATAACACAGGCATCTGGGGAGGGGGGGAGAAAAAATAATCAGCAGGCAGACTCTTTATATAAATATTCTAAACCCAGATTGCTCGACTGAGGCCCTTCAGACATTTCTGAAATTCAGCCAATCCCAACCAAATGCCATGAACCCATCTAGTCCAGCCAATGGCAAAGTACAATGGAAGCTGTAGTTTGGGGACACCTTGTGAAGAAGTATCCAAATTGTGACCTCCATCCCTACCAGATGTCACTGGACTACAAATCCCATGAGCCACAGCCTGTCTGACTATTGGCAAGAAATGATGGGAGGTGTAGGCAGAGGAACACAAGTCCTAGCCTATAGTCAAATGACATCTGGGTTGGAATCAGTAGAATTCAGTGGAGCAAGGAGAAACAGATGTAGATATATCCATATCAGGTAAAGGACTGGGGCAGCGAAATTTAATTCTGAAGACAGAAAAACTGTTCAGTATTCCTCGAAACCACACACAGATATTCCTTTCCTGCTGTGTGAGACATGAATCGGATTCTTTGTCAAGGTCAAGGGAAGGAGGGCAAAAGAGTGAATGAAGTCAAATAGATGAATGAAATTGACATGTTCACCTGGAGGTTCTTAGAAGAGCTGTGGTTGGGTACCAATGAATCAGGATGACTCCTGGGGTGTTTCCGCACTTACTGCTTTAAATCTGTATTTTCTGAAATCCATCCCTGGGAAAATCCATCTGAAATAGGGATGGATCCAAATGAGGCCTAACACATCTGCACATGCATTGGGAGAATGGTTACTGAGGAACGCATCACATGGCTGCTGTGCGGATGCCGCAGCACCGATATCCAGAAGGATCAGATGTAACTTGGCGCATGTGCAATGTGAAGCAACTGCGGGATGGACTACATAGCTGTAATGTGATGCTGCCACCTTGCTCAACTTGGCGACTTCCGGTCCCACCACATCCGTATATCCTGTCCCTGTGTGGAAGTGTCCTCCTTTGATCCGAAATTTGCAAGTAGGAATGGTTTGAAGACCTCATTTTTCAGGTCTTCCCAAAAACCGGATTGGGCAGCCTCTAGACCCCATTAGAGGCAGATCTCGAGCAAGGCTGTGTGGAAGTGGCGTCCTTGAAGGGGCCCTATTCTGTCCCACTGAACGGAAGGTGCATTACGGACGAGTGCCATATGGGTCCTTATCGAGTGCTTAATGGGGTCTTGAGGGCCTGTGCAGAAACACCCCTGGTGGCTATATGGGAACCACGTATTCTTGTCAAACACACACATGCTTTGCCACAAGTCTCTTTCAGAAGGATGCTTGAGATTAGAGATGTTCACAAATGTTTAAAATGATTTGTATCGAATCAAATGGAAGAAAATTCATATTTGTTTGAATAAATCCCTTTGAATGTGGTAGGATTCAAATGTGATATGAATGTTAGATACGAATCCCATACAAATCCTACTTGAATCCCACATGAATCCCATACAAATCCCATACAAATCCTTAACAAAGCTTCATACGAATGTATCAAAACATTGGATTTGAATTCGAATGTCAGTCTTTGAATGTGCCAACATTCAATTGAGATTCAAATGTCCAAATCTGGCTGAATGCTTCAAATATTTGTGCACATACTTACTTGGGGTCAACCCCACCCCTACTTTTTCCCTTCCAAGGAGTTATTCTGCCACCAACGGCTACTCCTGCTATTAACGACACAGGTCAAAACAGTGAGCAGTTGTTCATACTGACACCAGAAGCTAATCTCAATTAGATGGCCTCTTGTAACCGCAATAATAAGGAGATCAATGAAATCCTGCTTTTGGTTTGTCCTTTGATAAATTGGAATGTTCTGGCTCTGCTTCCACCATCATGAAAGGCTCTGGATGGTTATTTCCTCCTTCACAACCAAGTGCCTATGCTGCAATAAAGAGGTTACCTGGTTTAAATACATAAAATCATGCATGAGGTGGAAGAGGTGGGGAGTGAAAATGGTTATCTCTATTGCCCAACACTAGAACCAGGAATCACTCTATGAAGCTGGTGGGAAGAAGGATCAAGATAGACAAGGGAAAGTACTTTTTCACACAGAGAGTCGTCGGTCTGGAATTTATCACCAGAAGAGGTGGTGACAGAAACTAGACTACCTAAATTTAAAAAGCATGAGACGAATTCATTAAGGACAGGTGTATCAATGGGTACTAGAGCTGATACTTAGATACTGTGTCCAGATTGGTGAGACGGGCAGGATGCCTCTAAAGGTCATCTGCAGAACAGGTTGTTTTGCTCATGTCTTCTGTTCAGAAGCAGTTGTTGGGCCACTGAGCTGAGATGCAGGACTAGATGGGCTATAGTCTGATCCGGGAGAAGTCCTCTTACATAGGGATGTGCACTAAAGATGTGCAAGAATGCATTTTTTGCATTTGAATTCAATTTAAATTGAATATTTGAATAGAAATTCAAGTTGAAATTAAAAAATCCATATTTTCAAAAATCCGATCTGAATCTGGATTATCCGGATCCATATTTTCAAAAAACCCAATTCGAATCAAATGATACGAATGTCGGGAACATTTGTATCTGATTTTCAAATCAGTTCACATCCCATTTTTATCACGTTTGCGTTCCGTTTGCATCCCATATTAGATGCGCAAATAGACCCGATATTCAGATGCTACATACAACGTCAAATTCAGTCAAATCATTTGAAAATACATATCGGATTTTCAAAAATCCAGATTTGATCCAAATTTGGAGATTCGGATTTTTGAAAATCTGATTCAAATTAAAATCTCAATACTCGTCACATTCGAATCGGAGTTTAAAATTTTCGAATATCCATGCACATCCCTAATGTACACTAATTTTTGTGTGTGTGTGTGTGTGTTTGCTTCAGATCGTAGTGAATATGGAGGAAATTCACATTCTTGTGAATAGAGTAGGGGTGTGCATGAATGCAATTTTTAGGATTCGATTCAATTTGAATTGAATATCCCAAAATTCAATGCGATTCAAATCTTTAAAATTTGAATTTACCCAAACTTAATTCACATTAAGCAAATTCGAATCTATTCATTTGAATTTTCAATTCAAATTTGCACTTACGAATGTCAACAACATTCGTATGTGCTCGTATGCATCGTTACCCATCCTGTACGCATCTGGACAGGCCCATATGCATCCTGTATTTATCCCATATGCAACCCGTTTTCATCCCATACGGATCCATACAAATGCGTATGGATGCGGAAAAGATGTGTATGTGTAAGTACGCATCGTGTACACACCCATACATATACGAATGTCCAAATAATTCAAATGAATAGATCCAAAAATTCAAAATTCGTTCAAATGTTTAGATTTGAATTTATAGACATTTGATTCTAATTCAAATGTACGAATTCGATTGAATTTTGAATGTTTTGAATATTTGTGCACATCCCTAGAATAGACCCACTTAGAATATGGGAGGAGTCGAATCCTCTGCAAATGTTCTTCGAACGCTATTTGAATCTGCTTTGAATCCCTGCAGCCAGTCACACCTCCAAAACCTGTCTGATTCCCCTCAGATCCCTACCAAATCTGCTTTGAATCCATGCTGAATCCATTGCAGAAGTGACTGGGCAACCACTTCACTGCTTTGCAAATATAACAAACTTCAAACGAATGCACAAATGCATTTGCTTCACATTCAAATGTCAGTCTTCAAATGTAGCCAATATTCTATTCAAATGTGAATTTTTGAATTCAAATAAACTCAAACCAATACGAACCTGACAAATAATTGGTGCACAGTCCTACTCTTATATTCATTCATTCATTCATTCATTCATTTTCATTCATTCATTCATTCATTGTTTGTTTGTTTGAATTTTTATCCCACCCTATATCCAAAGGTCTTAGGGCAGGTTACAACTGTAGAAGAAGAAGAAGAGGTTGGCTATTCTACCCTGCTTTTCTCACCCATTCAAGGGGACTCATAGTGGCTGATGAACCTTCTATTCTTCTCCCCACAACCGACACCCTGTGAGGTAGGTGGGACTATGAAAGCTCAGAAGAGAGCTGTGACTAGCCCAAGGCCACCCAGCGGGCTTCGTGGGGGAGGGCAGAATCGAACCCATTATTCCCAGTTACTAGACGAAACTGGCTCACCCAGACCAAACTGGCTAAATATAAAATTAGTATATTCAAACCATTACAGTGCCTGAAAGTGGGTTACTGCTCTTTTTAATGTAGTTTCCAGCTGCAATTGGTGGGTCACCAGACAAAGGATGCTTGACTAGACAGTCTGTGGATCGCCTCTGGTGTTTTTATATTCTTATGTTCTTCAGGCCACACACAGATCAGTTCTTACAGTCATTTCTCCTGGTTTCCAATCAAAAATTGGCCAGAATATAACTAAGCAATAACTAAGCATAAGACTGGAATTTTTATGAGGCTATTTATTCTTTTCTAAACATTCATACCCTTCCCCTCACCTGAAAGGCTCAGGGTGTGTCCCTATAACAAATCACATTATAAAGACACAATTAACATCATAAAACAGCATAAGATATTAATTAAAGGGCAACTCTCCCGCCCTGGCAGGTAAACTACAATCCTTATTGTACAGGGACATGCACAAACGTTTTTGTATTGAACTGAATTCAAGAAAATTTGTATTCATTTGAATACATCCCCTTCAAATGTCGTAGGATTTGCCTTCGATATGAATATTAAATACCATGCAAATCCCATACGAAGCTATATGCAAATGTATCAAAACATTTGATTTGAATTTGAATGTCAACCTTGAATGTCCAAGTTCATACAAATTTCGCATGTTGCAAATATGCATGAAATATGCATGTTGCAAATAGGCATTGTTGTAATCATTACTGCGGATCCAATTAAATTGACTCAAACATCTGTAAAAACAACGAGTAACTGCCTGAAAAAGACGGCCAAAAACAGCCTGAAAGCATTTTTTTAAGGAAATTATACACCCTCTGCCTTTTGCCCATCGATTTTCCAGGTACCTTCACCAACGCGAGACTTTCGTCCACCATGCCAGCAGAAGCCAAACGGATTGATTGTACTCAAGGAAATACCTGAACCAAAGATCTGCGGGTCACCTTCGTCCCAAGCCACCACATGTTCCCAATAAGGGGAAGAGAAGGGGGCCCGGGTGGGAAATATCGGCACGACCAGAGATGTTTCACGTAGTGCAGAATTACGAAGCACGCCAGAAAAGCTGCCAAACATTGCCAGAATTTGTCCATCGTCTTGCCTTTCTTTACTCTTTCTGTGCTTCTCACAGAACAGGGTGGATTGCGTCTGACTCCTCAGGCAGCCCTCTTGAGAAATGACACTCCCATTCCATCTTTTATACGTGGCAAATCAAAGATCCACCTGCAAGCCTTCCTTACACCATCTTCAATTAGGTCTATGAAGCACTCCTTATTTTGCGCATGCCAATGGAATCTGCTCTAGTTAAGATAATTAAATCTGATATGTTCCTCGGAGATAGTTGAAAGGAAGCACGTTTGGCTTACACGCCTATGAGCCTGCAGGAACAAGATACTAACCCCAAAATTCTTCCCGTGCCCAGCCCAGAACCACAGGGTGTACACTGGGAAAAAAAAAAAAGTAACATCCATGCCTCTGTGGGTGTTCACAGGACTTTATTTTGGTTAGGAGCAAAGCAAATGCTAGAGAAACACAGCTGAGCCACCAGGAGTTTGCCATTTCTAGGAGATATGGCAAACGAATCCTCAAAAGATTTAAGCAGAGATTTAATCTCGTGGGAACTTGGTATCCACTGCTGTTTATCTCAGGGCCTGTCCACATTTAAATATTGATAGCATTTGAAATCCAATGAATTCGGATGAATTCTGATATTTGTATATGAATAGAATGTTACATTTGTCCATCGACATTCGTATTCGTACGAAGCTTCGGAACATTTGTGAACCGGAGGTTGGGGTGGGAAAGAGGCTAGGCCAGTCACATCTGCAATGGATCCAGAGTGCATTTGAAATGGACTGAGAGAGGATTCAAAGTGGATTCAGGGAGGATTGGATGCTTTCAGAGAGGATATGTTACAAGATACGTATGGGAAACATATGCATTCATATTGGATATTCGTACGAATACATTCATATCAAATAGAATCCTACCACATTTGAAGGGGATCTATTCAAACAAATATGAATTTTCTGACATTTGATTTGATATGAATCAAATGCAAAAAAAAAAACCATTTGTGCACATCGCTACATTTAACTTTGTGGAATGAAAAAACAATGCCGTCCTACTGAAGAAGAAGAAGAAGAAGAAGAAGAAGAAGAAGAAGAAGAAGAAGAAGAAGAAGAAGAAGAAGAAGAAGAAGAAGAAGAAGAAGAAGAAGAAGAGTTTTCTTTTCTACTCTGCTTTTCTCATGCATTTAAGAGGAGTCAAAATGGCTGACAAAGCTTTTTTCTTCTTCTCCCCACACCAGACTCCCTGTGAAGTAGGTGGGGCTGTGAGAGCTCAGCAGAGAGCTGTGGCTAGTCCAAGGTAACCAGCTGGCTTCATGAGGGAGTTTGGACTCAAACCCAGTATTCCCAGATAAGAGTCTGGCTCCCTAACCACTAGACCAAACTGGCTTACAGGGAGTGGTATGGAAATATTCCTGGAATAGATTTACTGTACCAGCTGTAGTAAGTGTGACTGTGGCTCTCGGTATCCATCATTCTTCTCCCTATAACAGAACACCCTGTGAGGTGGGTAGGGCTGTGAGAGCTCAGAAGAGAGCTGTGACTAGCCCAAGGTCACCCAGCTGGCTTCATGGGGGAGGGCGGAATTGAACCCGTTATTCCCAGGTAAGAGTCTAGCTCCCTAACCACTAGACCAAACTGGCTCACTGAAGTTAAGACCTGGGCCTTTCCATACTTGGCACACTAGTCAGCCCAAAGTGCACTCCAAGATGGAGCATCTGCACTTGAAGGAGCCATATCCGACTCAGAAGTGGCTCCTTCCATGCAGGAGCGTACTGGGAGCCAGTTATGTGCAGAGCACGATTAAGTCCTCCACATGTGAATTTAAATGTACCTTTCCTGACTCTGGAGAGGCCCATCCACATCTCTTCCATGTGACTTGGTGGGTAAGTGCATCTGTGCACTGTGTCATCATTGTCCTGGTGACAGTTCCAGCACACGTGTGCTGGCACCAGCATTGGAATGAAAGATGGCAGCACCTGGACACCTGTTCTCACTAAAGGTAAGTCTGAGGCCGTGGAGGGGGGGAAGGGATCACATGCACTAGCATGCACTAGCATGCACTAGCATTCACTAGTGTAGCAGTTCTCAACATTCCTAATGCCGTGACCCCTTAATGCAGTTCCTTGTGTTGTGGAGACCCCCAACCATGGGGGCAGGGCAGCTTAGGTGACAATGAGTCAGGAAGGCAGGAGACTTGTCACAACCCCTCTGAAAGGGTAGTTGAACCCCCAAAATGGCCACAACCCACATGTTGAGAACCGCTGCACTAGTGCAACTGCTTAGTACACACATGGGGAACTTCATGATGGATGGCAAAGAGCAAATTTTCCCCAGGTAAAGTAGGATGCATCCACACCCGCAACATCCCCAATCTTGCATTTCCATGTCCCTGAGAATTAGCTGACCACCATAAACCTGTCACATGTCATTCCTGCAAAGTGTCTGCCCAGGATAACGATGAATCCAAGAACAAGGAACCAGGTGCTAACTATAATACAAGGTCTCAAATCCCCCCCAAAGTAAATCATTTGTAGAAGAAAGAATGAAATGTGAATCCAGCAGACAGCACCAAAATATCTACCTTGCCATTTTGCAGCTAAACAGCAGCTTTTGTCACAGTCAGTGACCAGAGCAGGCAATATGATAAGTCACATTCAGAAAGCAACAACTAACTAAAAAGGCTTGGGTTTGAGTAAGCCATGTTGTCAGTACCACAAGGGATTTGCTAACCAACCGACCACAGAGCAAAGAAACCGATTCACTAATTGACCATGTCTTCAAACAACCACTAGCCTAAAGATCATCAGATGGTTTTCAGAGGAAACCAAAATCAGTCATATGTCACAGGAAGAGAACACAAAGGGGTTTTTCCCCCACAAGTTTTCCATGTGTGTGCTAAACAGTTGGATGGATGGATGGATGGATGGATGGATGGATGGATGGATGGATGGATGGATGGATGGATGGATGGATGGATGGATGGATGGATGGATGGATGGATGGATGGATTTGAGGGCTATTTAAACACAGAAAAAGGACAGCAAGCAATTCCCATGATAGACGTCACAGTGTGTCTTTGGTGAGTCCCAAAGGACCATCTAAAGGATCTTCTCTCAATCTACTTATTTATCATTTGCTGTATTTTCATCCTGACTCGTTTAGTCTCTAGAAGGCTTTCAAAATGGCTGACAAATTAATAATTAATAATATAAGCCAGCTTCATGCCTTCAGGCTAACAATCTAAGGTCCTTTCTGCACTTACTTGTTAATGCAGATCAAGGAGTTGCTTAATACGCACTGTCTCCATGGGATTTATGTTAATCCAGATCAGATCTCTGCTAAGGGCTCAGTAATCCAGTTTAGCTGTAGACCTGAGGCCTTTTCGCACTAGGCCTTTTGGAACGCATGGATGACATGCCAAGATGGAGCATTCAGCCTCAGCCCATCCCACTTAATTCTGCTCTACACATGGCCCAGTGTATTCCGGCCATCCCCAGCCATCCAGGGAGGGAAGCCTTCACACGCCTTCCTCCCTGACAGCTGCGGGACACGCCCCCCTGCCACAATTGGGTCAAAACCGGTCCAACCCCTGGCAAGCCCACACAAATCACTCACCTTGCCAGGCCCAGGGTGCGATCTGTCTTGGGTCTGCGCAGCCGCATGCACTCTGGTAGATGGGACCCAGTGGGTCCCGTCTACAGGGAGCGCGTTCACCTGCACAGACTGCAGCAGATCGCACCAAAGGCCTGGCAAGGTGAGTGATCGCGCACGAGGGAGGGGGAAGGTGGCTCACTCCCAGCTCCTGCAGTCCTACTGTGACTGCAGGAGTCAGGGAGACACCCAGTTTGGCCTCCCCTCACTCCTTTCTAGGACAGGGAGAGGTCAGACTGCGGTTGTCAGTGGGCCAGGGGATGTGGGGTCCCTCGGTAGACTGGCCCTAGCTGAAGGACTGAATGGCTAGACCCATTCTACCAAGGGATCCCACATCCCCTGGCCCATCAGGGCAGATTGTCCACCTCCGCAGGGCTCAGCCACAGGACCACCCCCAACCCTGGGCACCCACCCTGTTGCCCGGGGACACACTCGCATGCGCCGGCTGTCCTGGATCAAAGTGACCTGGCTCAGCCAGCACCACCACTGCACATGCGTGCTGCTCGGCGCTGGTTCAGCCAGGTCACTTGGACCCAGGACAGCCAGCAGGTAGATGCACATGCATGGACATGTGTCCCTGGACCATGGGGGGTCCCTGGGGGTCCCTGGAGGCCCTAGGGGACACAATCCTGTCCCCTAGAACTCACAGAAACAGGGGAAGGGTCCTGCCAGGTCTGCCCACCCCTGGGTCTTCTCTCAGCCAATGGCGGATAGGCCTGGGAGGGGCGTCCCTGCCCCCATCCGGTCTTTCCAGGCTAGGACACTTTGGGGCGCTTTCCCCATTCACACGTAGACAGGTAGAAACACATTCCTTTCCTGTCTTCGCGTGAATGGGGTAAGCGTTCCGGCTGTGGTGCGAAAAGACCTCTGATCAATGTGGTCTACATCCGCGCTAGCACCGCCTGATCCAGATCAAAGGAGGGGCACTGGCACATGGGATGGATCTAGGAAGAATGTGGGTGTGATTTTGAGTGACAGGCACAGTTACAAGGCAGCTGTGACCACACCTTTGCAGCAGGATTACAACAGATCTTGCTAATCTGGAATAACTAATATAGATCAAATGAAGTAAGTGAAGAAAAAAGGCCCTGAGGCTGCATCTTCACTGGGGGAAAAGGTACCCAGAGAGGCCTTGAAGGGAACGGTGCCAATGCCCATGACGCCACCTTTGGGCCTGTAGCCTACCTTTGATGATTAGAAAGTGCCCTTAGAGATCTCCTTCCTCCACTGGGGGGGATGACCCCATGTGCAGCTGGATGCTGGCAGGAGGGGCAGCTTATTTTCACTGCGACCCACCCAGCATCCAGGACCATTTCCTGTGCATTCCTTAATGGGCCCAGGTGGAAACTTCTGCTCCTGTGCGACAAAAGTTCTCCAGCCTCCAAAGTTTCCCCAAAGCCTTGGAGAGCAAGGACTATGCAGATGTAAATACACACCGTATCTCTTGCCCAAGAGGCAGGACCCACAGGTCCTTTGGACCCATAGGTGCTCCATGAAGATACAGCCAAAGACAATAGACATGAAGAGAGGAGAACATAGAAGGGAAAGAATCTTTCATAGGTCATGATGGTAGGGATCACCCATCTGCCACCACTTCCTCACCCCCATCAGGCAAAATGCTTTGCAACCTTGATGGAACAGCCGGAAAGATGGGGTCAACAAGGTGTGCTCACGAGCTTGCTGTTTTGTTTCCATTCTCCTTGAAGTCCTGATGGTCCTTGGACTTTGGACAAATCTCCCCCCAAAACACATCAACACTTGACCCCTTTTGTAGCCCAGTAAGGATAGACCTTTTCAACCAGGCTTTTGGAGGCTATTGGTACTTTCTCCCCCAATAATACCTACCTGGTAAACTGCACTTACTGGTATTCAGATTTTGCTCTTAGCTAGTGCTTCTAGGAAAAAGGGCAGGAAAGGACAACCAGAATGTTCAAGGAGCTGGAACACCTTCCTTACAAAATTGGACTGCAACACCTGGGCCTCTTCAACTCTGAAAGACGGCATTGAAGGGGGGCCTGACTGGAGTATATAAAATCAAGCATGGGGTGGAAAAGGTGGATGGAGGAAAATTATCTTCTCTGTCACACAACAGTAGAACCAAGGAACACCCTATGAAGCTGATGGGCATGAAAATAAAGATGGACAAGGGGAAGCATTGTTTCACCTGGAGGGTGAAGAGATACTGACAGCAAGAAGTCCAGATGGTTTAAGAAAGGATTAGACAAATTCATGGAGGCCCAAGTACTCCCTCTGTGTTGGAGACACAGGCAGGCTGCCCCTGAAGGCCATTTGCAGGGATTCAAACTCAGGTGAAGATTTTGCCTTCATCTCCTGCTTGGTGGGTCACTGTATGAGACAGGATGCTGGACTAGATGGGCTGCGCTGCGCAGAGAGCCTCCTGACAGCCAGAGCTGCCAGAAGCAGCCCTGGCCAGTCAGGAGGTGTGCAGCAAGCAGGCGCGCAGCCTCCCGGGATTCCCCGGGCAGAATCGGGGCGACGGTGAAGAGGTAAGGAGGGGATCGCTCGGGCTCTCCCCTGGGGGGCGTAGGGAGGGGTTTGGAGAAGCTCCGCCTGGCTCCAGAAGTGGCGATCCGCCACTTCTGGGGCGAGGGCGAGCCCCGACAGCAGAGTCCCCTGGCTCACCATACTTGGCTCCAAGGAGCCAAACATGGCGGGCCGGGGGAGGGCCCTGGGTAGGCACCTTTCCACTGTGTGGACTCATCCTAAACGGATGCGTTTTCACAGCAGAAACACCCTTTAAGGGCACGTTATATGTGGTGTGTTTTTAACACCCATTAAGCACACACTAGAGACAGATAGGTGCGGACGCGGCTGCCCCTATCTGTCTCTAATGGGTACCGCTGTGCGGACGCGGTCCACCCATTCCGTCTTTAATGGGTGCCGCTGTGCGGACGCAGTTTCCCACATGTGTGCTTAATGGGTGTTACTGTGCGGACACTCTGTGCTAAAAGCAGCCTAAAAAGCTGCCGCTGTGCGGATGCCTGCTTCCACATGTGTCCTTAATGGTTGTTTAAGGTCATGTGCGGAAGGACCCAAAATGATTCCACTCCATATTGTGAAATTCCTGCTTGGTTAAAGTAATATAATGGTTTTTGCATTATACCTTGCCTCAAAACTAAAGACAAATAATTTGAAGGAAGGAGGCAACGAAGAAGGTCCTTGGAAGAGGCTTATCGCTGCTCCTCTCCCCTCCAGTCTCAAATTTTCTCAAGAAAACTTACTACCTGAAGGTAAACCAGAAACTATATTACTGATAACTATTCTACTACTTTGCCAAGAAGATTAATTAAGAAAGAGAGGTGCTTGGTAACAATGAAGAGGAAAAAACGCGTTCGGTCATCCCCTGGCCTTCAGAATAGAAAGGCTGAAAGCCAATCAAAGATTGACTGTATTGTTGTTAATACTGAGATTGAAGATAGTATAAGCATCTTACCTACTGCAAACAGGTTTGAAGTCCTGGCAGATATTTCAGAAAGTTTCAACTTAAAAGAGACAAACTTAACAACAAACTCTGACCCAAGGGATAACAGCAAGACTCCCTCAAGCTCATTAACTTCCTCTCCTTATGAGCTGCTCTCAAAGCAAGTATTTTTAACCCATGAGGTTTTAACTACACTGTTCGATAGACTGAACAATATTAATGAGGACATCACAGAAATTAAACAAAATCTCTGTAAACAAGAGGTGCAGAATTTACACCTCTTAAATACAATACAGTCCTTCTCAGCATCGGCCGTTTTGGAGCAAGGTAAAACTTCTCCTCTCACTAACTCTCAGGAGCAAAACTCCAAAAATATATGCTTACTCAAAAACAGCTGTTATGGACAGAACACAAAAAAGGGATTCTACACCAAATTCTCTTCAGCTAGACCCTTGTCAAGTGGCTTTATGTATTGGGCACAAGGATCTAAATAAAGATTGGTGGAGCAACAAAAGGACAGAACAACAGTCTTTAAGCCAGCTACTGAGAACAGAAATTAGGAAAGACAAATGAAATTTAAGGGATTGAAACGATGTATAACAAAATACTGCTGCCGTTATGTAAATAGTTCACGTTTGTTTGTAGTTATATAGGTTATTTGTATATGTTTTTATGAGAGAAAGGCTTATTATGGGTGTTTTTCCACTAGCAGAAACTACCCATTTTTGCACCCATTAAGGACCCATTTGGGTGTGAGCCGGGTGTTTTTCCACTACAGCACCCATTTGGGACCCGATTGTTTCCACTGCCGGTAGGGAAATCCGGATCAAATGGGTACTTTTCTGCCTTTAATCTGGATTTTCTGTAGACCCCATTAATGGGGTCTACAATGGGGTCTTCAGCCAGAAAATCCAGATTAAAGAGAGCCTGTTTCCACACTTGTATGGCAATGGGGTCTAGAGGAGGCTAGGGGGAGGGGGCACCCATGGGGGGGAGCCCCAAAACCTAAGCTTCAAAGTCATTTCAAAGTCATTTCAAAGTCACTTTGAAGTCTGTGCAAAATAGCTCCGGAGCGTCTTTGAGTCACTTCAAAGGCACTTCGAAGTTCACTCCGAAGATCAGCACAGACTTCAATGGAGCTGTTTTGCACAGACTTCAAAGTGACTTCGAAGTGACTTCGAAATGACTTTGAAGCCACTTCAGAGATTGCACCCCCTGTCCCCCCAAACACCTGGGGTGACAAGCAGACCCCTCATGGGTAGAAGCGGATTTCCAAATGGGTGCTCCGGTGTTTCCACGGCAGGGAGGCTAGCGCCCATTGCTACTGGGTGCTAGACCACCCATGGAAACACACTGGGTACTTCCCTTAATCCAGATCTACTAGATCTGGATTAAGGAATGTACCCATTCCTTAGGTCCAGATCTTCTTAGATCCGGACTAAAGGAGCACGGTGGAAAAACACCCTATATTGTAACAGTTGAACATAAATAAAAATTTATTTTAAAAACAAAGAATGTGCCAAACTTCGATTTGAATTCGAATTAGTTTGAATTTCAAATATTACGAATGTTCATGCCCATCCCTACATCCGGGTGAATAAAGAGCAGGTGGCATGCAGGACAAATGGCAGAAGACTTCGCAAAGGGTTCCCAAGCTCAGTCAGCTCCGTACTCAGGCATGGGCACTTTGGAACTCTCTTCAAAGTCAAAAGAGATTTTAGTTCTCAGAGTTCTGCAGGCTAGTAAAACCCTTTGAACCACACCATAGCCTATTAGCAGATCACAATTAACTTGTGGAGATAATCCTGACTGACAGTAATGAGATCCTGCTATAATCTGCTTTACCATTTTTGCCTGTACATTGCGGCATTGCCTCTTCGCCTGCTGTTTGTGATGTTCTTCATAAAGATCATTAAAAGTTTGGAACTTCCTTTAAAAAAAAAAAAGACACCTTTTGACACTCCTGTCCTCACTGTTATTATTGTTAATTTTTCCTCTTCTATCTCCACCTATGGTCAACATGGGGAGTCCATTAGAATGTTAATTTTATCCAATCAAGAGTCATTGCCAGCAGAAATTTTCAAATTTCCCTGAAATCAAAGCAAAATTTGAAAATTTGAAAATTTCTGCTTCCTTCTTCCATCCTCCCATAAAAATGCAGACGGGGTGAATCGGAATAGAGAAAGAAATCTGAGGTTACTTTTAACAAGCTCACCCGCTGCTTATTAACTTTTAGTAAGGACTTCCTGACATAGTTATTGAGGGCAAAGAAAGCCATTTCTGTAAGAGGACAGCAGACCATCTGGATCGGCAGGGAAGTGCTTTAAATGGCCTTCCCAAAACAGAAAAACATGAAGGCAGTTTAGGAGAGGAGAAGGCTAGCTCATTCCATTCCATGGCATTCCATCCTCACCACCACTGAATCAAGAAACAACTGAGGGCGCAATCAGACATACTTAAAAGGATGCCCTCTGGGTGAATTTGAGGCTTTAGGGACAGGCATTAAATACCTAAAAATATCTTAGCTCATTTTGAGGCATGGAAGCAGTAGATTCTTTGGGTGTTTCCGCACTGACTGCGGAAAGCGGTTTAAGCGCCGCTTAGAAAAGATTTAAAACACTTACCTTAACCTGCATCCGCACTGTAGACCAGATTGCAGAAGGCGCGTCCACATTTCGGCATGCAAAATCGGTTTCCTAAACCTGAAAAATCAGGTCTTCAATGTGTCACTTCCCCTGAATGTGTGCAGAAGCAGGACACTTCCGCACACCGTCTGGAGAAGAGCCGGATTCCCGGCGTCCACCATTTTGGGAAGAGCAGAAGCAGGACTGCCTGCTTCCGAAGCCCTTCCCCCATGCGCCGATGGGGCTTCAGTGACAGGTGGGAGGGGAGGTTTTGGCGGCATAATGCGGAAACACCCTTTCTCATATGCAAAATTGTAACTCTGAGGGCAACTCATTTTGGGGGTTCGATTGGGCGGGAAGCTATGGAGGCTTATGCAGCCAATCACAGCCTAGGAATGGCTGCTATGGACAAGCAGCTAATCAGGGCCACAGAAACCAAGCAGACGAGTGGCCAATCAGTGGCAAGCGCTTGCCATCAGAGAAGATGAAAATGAAGGGAAAGAGAAGTGAGGTAGATTTTTAGGAACCTGTTGAAAAAACTGCATGACACCCTTTTTTGTCTGACTAAGGAAGGGATGATCGAAAAAGGCCCTCTCTGATCACACCCTGAGAAGATAGACTAGCTTTTCAACAGGGGAAATGCATGCTGCCTATATCAAATTTATGTTTAATTTATGGTCAGAGATTCAGTACAAAAATCTGATAAACAAGCTGGAAACAAATACAACATTTAAAGGAGTTTTACGTGGTCAAGCATAAAAACTGAGCTCTTGGTTTTATCCACCCAGATAATCTTTTTGTTGCTACTACATTAATGGCTTGCTTAATAGCAGGCATCATGCTGCTCACATATTCATCATGTTTGAAATTAAATAAATGAATTCGTTCCTAACCATCTTGATGAGGAGAGGAAACCCCTGCACCCTAGCAAATCATGGCTAATATGCTAAGCCTAGAATAAATAAAGTATTTGCATCCTTTTCACATACAATGGTCCAAATATAAAGTTTAAAAAGGGGGTGTCTTATTGTAGATAGAATCTACACAAGACCCTTAAGTCACCATAACATCACTCTAGAGGCACACCAACCACACACCTCTACAGCCAAATAGCTCTCCTAGAGAGTGCTCTAGCAGCATACCTCAGAGGGAGGCGGAGAGCACTCTTCCAGCAGTTTAAGTGAAGGCACAGTGTCCGACTTACCTAGTTTGTTACTCTCCTTTGCTAAGGATAGCTACTTTCTGTGCCCAGCCAAAGGGAGTGGAAACACTGAAGCAGGAAAGAAAGATTCTCTGCTTCAGTATTTCCCTTGCTCACAGCAATGGCTAGTGTGCAAACAGCAAGCTGCCACCACTTCAAGTGATGAGGGGACTGACCAAGATCACTCCAGGAGCGATCTCCATTTATTGCACTCGTGTGGATAAAGTGCGATTATTAAGTCTTCAGGGTCTAAGAACAGAGGAAGCACATTGCTCATAATTGGCTGGTTTGGGAAAGCAAGATCATGTCCAACTTGAGGCAATTTTAGACAGGTATTCACACATACAAAAGTAATTTAATTATGTAGTATTAAATCCGTCAGCCACATAATTGGACCCAGGTACACCAAAAATCATCTGCACACACCAGAACCTCCTCCCTTAATTTTGACATGCCAGCATTATGTAATTCAGCTCCTTCATCATGATTCCAGCATGTATCTTGATTTGAAATTGATTCTATCTAGACACAGCTTAGACTTTGGCAAGACACTGAGTTTTTAAAGTTAACAGGATATCTATCTGATCTCCAGCTGTAATGCTGGCAGGTGCATTGCCCCAAGACTCCTACTTTCTGTTAGCAGAAGATCTAATGATGAATAAGACAGGAAAGACCAGTTCTGTCAACCATTCCCTGTGGAACTTCTGAAAGACCAATCCTGTTGGCTCCCACAGCAGCTGAGGGTACAGAGAGATGTTCTCCTCTTCTAACTGTGAAAACTGCTGCAGTATAAATGCCCCATCTTGGCGAGGCCAGACATAAATCTGCTTCAGAAGAATTTTTCGAGAAGACTCAATTAGGAATGTGCATGAATATTTATAACACTAGTTATACATACAAACTTGTACAAATTTGGACATTCGTACACAAATAAAATGTTAGGAGATTCGTACATTAACATTTGTACGAATATGAATGTTTTCAATATCTGTAAAGTTGTTTGGACATTTGTTAAGCTGGGGAGGCAGGTCCAGATGTGCAATGGATCAAGATTGCATTGACGTGGATCGAGAGCAGATTAAAAGTGGATTCAGGTTGGATTTGATGCTTTCAGAGTGGATGTGTTACTGGAAATGTATCAGATACATATCAGTTATGAATTCATTTGTGTCGGATACGTATCAGATATATATTTGTTCGTATTGGATACATATTTGTTCATATCAGATACGTATTTGTTTGTATCAGATACATATCGAATATTCATACAAATTCATACAAATACATTCTTATTGAATAGAATCCTACCACATTTGAACGGGATCTATTCGAATGAATATAGATTTTCTAACATTCTATTCATTCCAAATCAAATGCCAAAGAATCCTAGACTGAATCCTAGAATCCCCTCATTGGCTGGGCACCCGCACATGCTCAGATGGGCAATAGAGGCCAGGCAAGTGCCCAGACAACGAGGGGCCACCCCCTCGAGCATGCTCAGAACGGCCCAGCCTTTCTACACAGAATCGGGCCTGCAGGAGAAGGTAAGACCCCTCTCACACCCACGCGCGACCATGGGGATGGGTTGGGGGCTTTTGGCTGGCATTCTTGCCCACCCCCGGAGC
>MTQE01001945.1:84696404-84709094 GCA_014337955.1 Aspidoscelis marmoratus | reverse complement strand
TGTGAATCCGCATCCGTTTTGGATGTGGCCGCACAGCGCAAGTGTGCTAAACCAGGGCCCTCCTACCTTTCGGCTTGCCCTCACCCCAGAAGCGGTGGATCGCCGCTTCTGGAGCCAGGGCGAGCTTGCCTAAAGCCCGCCCTAGCCCACCCTGGGGGGAGCACGGCAGATCCCCTCCTTACCTGGTCGGCATCACCCTGAAACTGAAAGCAGGCACCCAGGATGCAGTGCACCTGCGTCCTGCACACCGCCTGATTGGCCGGCACGCAAGTCCTGGCATGGCGCCTGTGCAGATCCGGATTAAGGGAAGCACCCAATGTGTTTCCACGGGAGGAACACCCCTGCTGTGGAAACATCTTTGCACCCACCTGGGGAATCCGGATCTACCCCCAAGGGGTTGGTCCATTATCCCAGGTGTTTTGGGGTGCGGGGGGGGGGTTGCAGTCTTCAAATTCACTTCAAAGTCACTTCAAAGTCAACTTCAAAGTTACTTAGAAGTCACTTTGAAGTGAACTTCAAAATCACTTCAAAGTGACTTCGAATTGAATTTGAATTGAATTTGAATTGAATTCGAAGCCAATGTTGGGGGGGTCCCAAAGGTGCATCCCCTCCCCCTAGCCTCCTTTGGACCCCATTGCCTGTTTCCAGTGGAAACAGGGTCCCTTTAATCCAGATTTTCTGGCAGAAGACCCCATTGTAGTCCCCATTAATGGGGTCTACAGAAAATCCGGATTAAAGGCCAAAAAGTTCCAGATTTCCCCCACGGCAATGGAAACAATCGGGTCCCAAATGGGTGCCGTAGTGGAAATGGGGTCATCCAGCTCACACCCAAATGGGTCCTAAATGGGTGCAAAAATGGGTACTTTTGACAGTGGAAAAACACCCCTAATGGCCATTTTTTGTGTAAAGCAAGATTGGTTGCACAAGGCTTTTCTCAACAATATATGGTACGTTATGACCAGGTATATTCTCCAACTATTAGATCAGAAACTATTCTATTAGCTTTAACATTAGCTTGTAAGAAGAAAATGTTTCTGAAACAGTTTGATGTTGAAGCAGCATATTTGAATGCAAATTTGGAAGAAACTGTTTATATGAACAGTATTCCAGGTTTTGAAGTTAAATGCAATACTGGTCTTTATAAATTAGAGAAATCGTTATTATATATAAAACAATCTGCTCGTAATTGGAATTTATGTTTACATGACTCATTATTTAAACAAGGGTATAAAAGAACTGTAAGTGATGCTTGTATGTACACAAGAGGTAAACAGGGCAAGCTGGTTCTGATTATGATTTTTGTGGATGATATTTTGGTAATGTCGAAATCATCTGCTCTGATTGATCAGGTTTATCAATGACTGAACAAACAGTTTAAACTTAAAGATCTTGGAACACCTAAGAAGTATTTAGGTCTTGAAATTGCTGTTACAGATAGTGGCATAGCTCTAAGCCAAAAGGAAAAAGTTCATCAATTGTTGAACAGAACTAACATGCTTGATGCCAAGCCAGTCTCTACTCCAACATTGGCTAATTACCCAAAGGTTGAATCTGATGAAGAGTTCCATAATGTGGATATTTACAGATCAGTACTAGGTAGTTTAATGTACTTAGCTTACTGGACAAGACCTGATCTCAGTTATGCAGTAAATGTTCTAAGTAGAAAGCTTGAAAAACCTATGAACAGTGATTGGCAAGCAACTAAAAAGATTTTGAAATATTTGAAAAAAACTCAAGATATGATTTTGCATATAAATCCAAATGAAGAGCAGATTGAAGCTTTTTGTGATAGCTCATTTGCTGATGGTGAAAGAAACAAGTCCTTTAGTGGATATTTGATAAAATTTGCAAATGTTCCTATTATTTGGAAATCGAAACGTCTAGATTCTGTGGCTCAATCTACAACAGAATCTGAATATTGTTCTTTATCCCAATGTTCATCTGAGTTAGAATGGATGTATAATTTGACTGCAGAGTTACAAGAAATATGTGATAAACCTTTGTTAATTCATTGTGATTCTCAAAATTGTATTAAATATGCTGAAAAAGGTAATCTGCAAACAAGAACAAAATATATTGCGGTACAATATGAAAACGTTAGAACTCTGATGGAAAAAGACTTAAGTTGACATACATTGAATCAGAGTATAATCCTGCAGACATTTTTACTAAAGCTTTACCTGTGATAAAATTCGAAAGATTTGTACAAATGCTTGGATTGACTGCTATATGATTTTGTTTCGTATTCTGAGGAAGGGATGTCAAGGCATTTAAGAGTTAATACATAAATGCCTAGTCAGAATAGAAAAAATCACAGTGTGGAAAGTAACTGCAGGATGTTGCTCTAACAGGTGCTGTTAATTAGGGCACATTGTCTCTTTGCTAATAGGTAAAACCTGATGCTAATTTGTAAAAGTAAGATATAAGCACACGTTGTACATATGCACTTTGCCTTTTGTGCCTTTGTTATACTTTGCTTTGCTGCTAAAACCAAACAATAAATCGTGCCTTCCTTTGGAAAGAGACAAGCGTCTAGCTGTGATTTACTATCACTGACCTGCTACCCCGACCTGCGCGCTCTGAGAGAATGTTTCCAATCATTTGCACATATTATTCAGACATTCATATGTGTACGGATACATATGCATCTTATTAGAATCCGTACGCATTTGCACAACCATGTACGGGACAAAAAGGGGATGCATATGGGATAAAAACGAGATGCGTATGGACACATACGAATGTTGTCAACATTCGTATGATCAAATATGAATCAAATATTATTACAAATAGATACGAATGTGTTTGAATCGGTTTAAATTTGAATACATTCATCTTCACTAGGCCAGTTTGGTCTAGTGGTTAAGGAGCTGGACTCTTATCTGGGAATACGAGGTTTGATTCCGTCCTCCCCCATGAAGCCAGCTGGATGACCTTGGGCTAGTCATAGCTCTCCTCTGACCTCTCACAGCCCCACCTACATCACAGAGCGTCTGTTGTGGAGAGAAGAATATAAAGCTTTGTCAACCGCTTTGAGTCCCCTGAAATGGGTGAGAACAGCAGGGTAGAAAACCAACTCTTCTTCTTCCTTCATGAAGCCAGCTGGGTGACCTTGGACTAGTCACAGCTCTCTGAGCTCTCACAGCCCCACCTACCTCACAAAGTGTCTGTTGTGGTGAGAAGAATAGAAAGCTTTGTCATCCGCTTTGAGTCCCCTTAAATGGGTGAGAAAAGTGGGGTAGAAAAGCCAACTCTTCTTTTCTCTATTCATATTAATTCAAAGATTGAAATATTCGAATTGAATCAAATTGAATGTTGAAAATTGTATTCATGCACACCCCTAATAGGGATAGATATTGAGATGCAGGTGGATTTTTCTTAAAGGTCACTCAGTGGTTCTGAAACTCCTAGAAACATTAAACTGAGATCCCCCTGCTCTTCACTAGGTACTCAGCTGTCCCCATCTTGCAAATTTACAAAGGCTCTTACTCATGGAAGCATTATACTGAGGACTTCCCCAACCATAACCCTAGCCCTATCTCAACTGAAACAAAAACTTCCTCTAATCAGTCCTAACTCTATGGTGCCTGGGTTGGCTTTGCACTGGTAACCACTGGAGAACCAGCCAAGCCCTTCATTGTTCAATTCTTGTTTGGGCAGAAGGAATATGGCTCAATTCCCCTATTTCAGTTTAATTTCTTTTTATAAGATAATGCTATTATCTTCGCAGATTAAAATATGAGGATCTGCCAGAGCATGATTAACAGCTTTATCTGAAGTGATAGTAGAACCTACCAACACTGCAGAAGATGAGTTACAGCATGTCAACAGCCGTCTCCCATGACTAATCCCCAACACATAAAGCAACCCAGATGGCTGCCACTCTCAAAAATAATGATGAAAGCCATCATCAAGATTATAATCACTTCAGAGCTTGGTTTGGCCTACTCTGAAACTCTCAAAATAGATAAAAGTCTACACACTAAAATGAAGAACACAACCAGAATGAGAGGTACATCTTTGAAACTTAAAATCTTATAAGCTCTGGAGGCAAGCGAGAAAGGAACCAAAAGAAATCATAGCCAAAACACATCTTTCTGATGGCTTCCAAATCAGTCATTCCAGACAGATATTTCAGGCTGATTATACTTCACAGCAAATGCTGTGTATCAGCACTACACAGCCTTCATACTGTTCCACCCTTGTCTTTCACAACCTTGGGTTGGTGCCAAGTGTCTATATTGGGGGGGGGGGAATCATAATTCCCTGATGGAGCTCCACCTTCTCAAGAAGAAGAGTTGACTTTTCTACCCCACTTTTCTCACCTATTTAAGAGGACTCAAAGTGGCTGTTCTTCTCCCCACAACGGTCACTGTGAGACAGATGGGGCTGTGAGAGAAGAGAGCTGTGATTAGACTAAGGTCATCCAGCTGGCTTCATGGAGGAGGGTGTAATCAAACTCGGTATTCCCAGATAAGAGTCTGGCTCCCTAACCACTAGACCGAATTGGCTCAAGGTAGCAGAAACTCTCCTGCTAACATCTCCATCACTGTTAAGTCAACCACTTCTTAAATATAATCAAAAATGGAAAATGACTTTGACCTTTCTTTGACACATGGAGTCCACACAGCACCACAGGCAAGATGCACCCATGGCCCATTCTGGAGCCCAGCAATATTTCACTGAGCTCTGAAAATAGCCAACTTCTGGGACCAGTTCTGGACCTCAGCAAAATGTGTAGGTTTAATATTGGGGTTTTTGTTTCATGGTTTCAAAGGCCCTGTCCATACTTAGCTTAATTCCAGGCCACATCCTGGTCCAAGAGCCAGCTGTCCATATACTAGTATGGAATATGGCAGGCCTGCCTGGCTCCAACCACACTTCATCAGCACTGGACAAAACTCCAGTCTGGGATAAGGGGCCAAAAAGGTTACTCACAAACGCAAACAACTGCTCTGACTGTGCCAATTCAGGGTGTCAGACGAATGCCCAGTCCAGCCGGGAAGGAGAGAACGTAACCAAAGCACTTGGAAAGTGCAGAATCCTGCAGTCTCCACCCTTGGGCCTTTCATAGAAGCTTTGACGAAGGTAAGATCTGCTCCATCCTGGCCTCACATCCCCCCCTTTCCACCACCACAGGAGTGACTAGGCCTTCTAGAGGTGAAAGCACAGTTGGAGAGGCCGCCCCATTTGGGAATCGTGGGAAATCTCATGAGATTTTCTGGGATTCCTGGCTGGGGGACAGCCTCTCCAGCAGCAGGCACACATCTGGAAGGCCTAGTTGATCCTCTGAAGAGGAGTCTCTGGGGAGAGCACAGCAGTGGTCATGGTGGTGGCAGCAGAGGGGCAAAAGGTGAGTGGGGGTGAGGGAAGGGATAGGGGTTCTTTCCACACACAAATATTAGTTTGAGGTAGGGATGTGCATGAATATTCATTACATTCATTAGTCATACAAATTTGCCCGAATTTGGTCATTTGTATACAAATACAATGTTAACGATATTCATACATTAAGATTCATACAAATACAAATGTTTCAGACATTCGTATGAATAGTTCAGGCATTTGTTCAACTGGGGCGGTGGGAAAGCGGCTGGGGCAGTCACATCTGCAATGGATCCAGATTGCATGGCTCGAGGGCAGATTAAAAGTGGATTCAGGTTGGATTTGATGCTTTCAGAGCAGATATGGTATGGGATACATATCGGATACGTATCAGATGCGTATGCATTTGTGTCAGATACATATCGGATATGTATGAGTTCACATCGGATGCGTATCCAATAAGTATCCAATATGTATTTGTTCATATCAGATATTCGAACAAATTCATATGAATACATTTGTATCAAATATAATCCTACCACATTCGAAGAGGATCTAGTTGAACAAATATGGATTTTCTTACATTCATTTCATTACAAATTGAATGTCAAAAAACCCATTTGTGCACATCCCTAGATGGATGTTCACACCCAAAGACAAAGCCCCCCCCCCATTTGCTGGGGAGGACCCATACAAAGCCAAACATTCACCCCCTTCAATTTGATTCAGATTGAAAGGGGAGAATGTGCTTCATGAACACCCCTACTTTTCAATCTACCTCCTAGCAAAGGAATGGGTCCTTCAACTAATCTGGATCTGGTACTCCATTAAGTACCCAATGTGTTTCCATGGGTGGTCTAGCACCCAATAGCAATGGGTGCTGGCTCACTCACAGTGGAAACGCCAGAGCACCTATGTGTCTAATCTGGTTCGACCCACATGGGGCCCGCCTGTCACCTTTGAAGATTCTCCAGAGCCTTTGACAAAGGTCTGTAGGATTGGCATTACTCTTGAGTGGGGTCCTCCTCGGAGTCTGTGCTATTCTTTGGAGCCGGCTTTGGAGATTATACACAGGCATTGAAGCTTTGGGTTTGGGGGCACCCCCCATGGGTCCACCCCCTGAGCCCCCCCCCAGACCCCATTGCCCAATTGTGGTGGAAACAGGCTCTGTATAAGCCAGATTTGATGCCTGAAGACCCCACTATAGACCCCTTTAATGGGGTCTACGGGAAATCAGGATTATAAGTCCTGAAAGACCCATATGATCCAGATTTCCCTAGAACAGGTAGAAACAAATGTGGCTCTAATGGGGTCTGTGGTGGAAATGGGGTCTTCCTGCTCTAAGCCTAATGGGTCCTTAATGGGTCCCAAATGGGTATTTAATGTGTACTTAGTGCCAGTGGAAAAACACCCAATCTTTCTCTCATGTTTTCTGCTGTTATTCTCAGGAACAAAAGTACAAATGCAGGACCCTCATGTAACAGCCAGCCAATCCAGGGTCCATGGGACACCCCTCCATTCATCCTGAAAAGAGGAGACTGTGCCAAATATGGATGCAATTCCAGTAAGCTACATGTCATCCCAGATAGCTGCAGAGCTGGGAACAGGGTAGTATCTTGAGTCAGCCAGATCCAATCAGGGGAGGCAGGGCATTTTTTTTTTTAAGGGAATGTCTACACCCACTCTAGTTATGAACTTGGAAGATAAGGATGAAGGGAATTGGGGCAGGTGGAAGCTGTAAGCTTTATCACTCCCTGTTAATGAGAAGATCTTGT
The DNA here is from genome assembly GCA_014337955.1 of Aspidoscelis marmoratus. Classification (NCBI taxonomy): domain Eukaryota; kingdom Metazoa; phylum Chordata; class Lepidosauria; order Squamata; family Teiidae; genus Aspidoscelis; species Aspidoscelis marmoratus. The sequence continues at coordinate 84,701,994 of MTQE01001945.1, read as the reverse complement.
GCCTTGATAGGTGCTCTGCCTCCGGTAGAGGTTTGAAGATGTCAGGGTAGATTTCTAGCATCTCCAGTTAGAAAAAAGGAGCAGGTGATTTTAAAAGAGACCGCTGACTGACCTCTGCTTGGAAAATGCAGATTCCCATCATAGAACCCTTTGCCCATAAATTTGAAACAACTCAGTCTGGCTTCCCTTCCCACCCCCCTTCCAAGATGGACTGAACTCTCCATGCTGGACAGCAAGATGGTTTCTTTCATAACCATTTTCCTTCTTGGATCAAAGAAGGAACCCCATTCTCTTTCCCAGGTGCTCTGCCCCTTGTAGTGTTCACACCCAGAAGGGAATGTAAATGCTGCAACCAGGAGCTCACCAGCTGCTCCCAATGAGGCTGCCATGGAAGATCAGGGCAGCTAGAGAGAGCTCCTGAACACTCCAGGACAGTGGTGGCAGTGACGAGCATGGACAGAACTCCCCTGGAGCATCCGGAGCTGCTCCATTAAGTGCAAGCTGCTAGAGCAGCAAAAAGTGTGCAACTGTGGTGAGAAAATACTAGGCCTTCCACCCTGCAGAATAACAGCTGCACTATAATCTTGTAATGTAGTCATAACAAGAATTGTTCCTGTGGGAAGCAAATTGTGTTATAAGAACCGAGGCTCCTTGCAACACAGAAACTGGTCTCTATGAGGATAGGTCAAATGTGCACACATGGGCCTCTGCCCTTCCGTGACATCATGGATTTCCACATGTATAACTGACTTCACCAGTATTCTATATGTTGGTTCTTAGTAACGATGTAGAAGTTGTATCAATATTCATATTTAGTGGTCACGTTGTTTACCTGTGTTATTTCATATACTCATGCATTTACTCAGCATTTATCCATGCATTTACCTAGTATTTACTATGAAATCATAAAGCAATAAAACCTTCCTTTTTGGAATGCAACCAAGGTCCTTTCCGCACAGGCTCTAAAAATGGAATTGGAGCCAGATGTGGAAAGGATTAGGACGTGGCTTCCGCAAAGGGAACAGAATTAGGGTCCCTTTGAGGACACCAAGTCCACACGTTGGCGTGCAAAACCGGTTGCTTAAACCGGTTTTGCTGCCGAAATCAGGTCTTACATCTGGCTTTTCCCCTTAGACCGTTTCAGAAGCGAACCCTTCCGAAGCGACGGGGAAAGAGCCGGATTGCCGGCACATGGCCAACTGTCACACAGGGAGAGTGCATGCTCCCCTGGTTTGATAGGTCGGATGTCCACTGGCCTCCGCAATTGGTTCCATTGGAGCCACCACGAGGAGGCTGGCAGCCAGCTTCCCTAGCTTCCCCCTTGCAAGAGAAGGGCAAATCGGTTTTAGATCTGTTTTCGGTGGCATGTGCAGAAAGGCCCCTTGTTTCTACTTTTGCATGTGAACTCCTAGCTCATATGCTAAATGCTGTGCATCTGCCAAGTGCAAGCTCTGTCATCTATAAAAAGTCTCAATACAAGCTAGAAATGTGCACAAATGGTTTTTTGTATTTGCAAGAGGGCATGAGGAACGAGTGTAGGACACCCTGGGACAGGCTGAGGCAGCTCCGAATGGAACTGCTGGCCGGGCAGAGTGTATGCTCTGTTCCAGGGCATACTAAACGCGTTCCTCAGGCCCTTATGCGAACAGGCCTCAGAATACTGGAACCACAAGCAGAGGCTGTAGAGGCTTGATTGCAACAGAAGGCACTTTATTCTTAGTGAGTGCAAGTAAGAACTACATAAATGCAAAGTATAGGTTGCGTGCATATGAGAAATAAAACACAGGTATACAGCTTATTTCTAATGTGAATACACGGATACAATTTCTTATATCTTAGCTAATATAAAAGCAGGTACAGGAAGCAAATAGCTTCTGGATCACTTAACATCATGACTATAAGCCTTGGCATTACCTTGCCTAATAGACTACTAAATATATTGCACACTGCTATTCTAGTGTTACATATCACGCAATAATAAGATGGATGCATAGAAGCAGATATATCCATGTGAGGATCATGAGAACATAGGAAAAGGCAGGATAGTGTTTATGCCCCTATTTGGTCAATCCGGTAGCTACAAATAAATAAAATAATTTCTCATGGCTTTACTTATGTCTCACACAGAAATAGCAATTATTATGGCTGGGTAGCAAACCGTGATAAGACAGCTGGTTAGTTATTATTGTATTCTGTTGTTATACAGGTTATGCAGGCCTGATTCCCAAAACATCCTCTTATGTTCTTATGAACAAATTGTAGCCTAGATCACGATACCAGTAGATCCATTTTAACAGATCTACCAGCAGTCCAGGGGGCACTAGACTGACACAGAAAGGTGGGCAGAAGGGCACGTGCCACTGTGGGCTGCTACAACAGGGGGACCCATTTCAGTGGTGTGCCAAATTGCACTGCTGAAATAAGTCTCCCTAGGGCTCCAAGGCCAGAATCTTTAGTTCCTGGCTGTTGGACCCCTCCTATCCAACTCCAAAGCTCACACAAGCTTTGAAGGGTTATGGGCCCTATCTTGGAACAGACATTCCAAGGGCAGACAACCTGAGGCTTTTTCGCACTACAGCTGGAACTGCTGTAGTGCACTTAGGCTGCTAGGACACTCTGGAACGCTTACCCCATTCACACGGACACAGGTAAGGAATGTGTCTACATGCATTCCTACCTGCCTATATGTGGATGCGGAAAGCATCCCAGAGTGTCCTAGCCTGGAAAGGCCAACCCAAAGGTGGGACGCCCCTCCCAGGCCTGGCCGCCATTGGGTCAGGGAAGACCCAGGGGTGGGCAGACCTGGCAGGGCCCTTCCCTGGGTTCCTGCACGTTGTAGGGGACTGGATCAGGTCCCCTACAGCTGGCAGGACCCCCCAGGCACCCCCACCCCCCTGGCCTTGGGACGAGCACATAGCACCTACCTGCTGGCTGTCCGGGTACAAAGTGGCCCAGCTCAGCCAGGGGTGTGGTGCGTCTGCGAGCAGCGGCGGCTCTGATTGGCCAGCCAGCGCACGTTGGCTGGCTGGCCAATCACAGCCCATGCCACGTGCAGATATAACGTGGCACCGGCTGAGCCAGGCCACCTTGTACCCAGACAGCCACTAGGTAGGTGCACGCATGCATGTATCGCCAAGCCAGGGGTGGTGTCGGGGGCGGGGGTGGTCCCAGGGGGCATCTTCTGGGCTCAGCTGCCTAGATCTACGTGACTGAGCCCTGCAGAGGTCGATGATTGTCCCTGATGGGCCGTGGGATGCGGGGTCTATCAGTATACCAGGCCCACTCTGTCAGTGCTTCGGCTGGGGCCAGTATACTGGCAGTATACCGGCACCAGCTGAAGTGCTGACAGGGTGGGCCTGGTATCCCCTGGCCCATAGACAGCCACAGTCCGACCTCCCCCTGGCCTGGGAAGGGGTGATGGGAGGGCAAACTGGGTGTCGCAGTGGGACTGCAGCAGCCAGAATTGAGCCACCCTCCCCCACACACACGTGCAACGCCTCACCTTGCCAGGCTCAGGGTACGATATGCTGCATTCTATGTAGGCGTGCATGCTCCCAGTAAACAAGGAGGTTAAGGAGCGAAGGTGGCTGGGAAGATGGTTCCATAAATAAGGGGCGATAAGAGAGAAAGAACGGAGACGAGACCAGGCAGTGGAAACCAGGGGTAAAGAGAGACGACAGGAATGAGAGGAACGTAGTGCATGGGAAGGAGTATGGATAGGAATTAGGGAAGAAAGGTAGACAGGAGCCAAAGAAAGTAGGGATGTGCAAGAATATTCAAAATATTCATTATCCGATGGAATTTGGCCAAATTCAAACATTCAAATTCGAATAGCATGTCCAGACATTTGTTTCTTGTTATTCAAACGAATATGAATATTTTGAACTATTTGTATGAATTATTCGGACATTCATATCTGTATGGATATGTACGTATTGCATACATATCCGTACACATCTTATTTGTATCCATACACACTTGTACAGATACATACGGGTTGAAAACAGGATGCATACAGGATAAAAACAGGATGCGTACAAATACATAGAAATGTTGTCAACATTCGTCTAATCAAATATTTATCGAATATTCGTACAAATAGATGCAAATGTATTCAATTGGTTTGAATTTTTAATACATTCATTTTCTTCTCTATTCGTATGAGTTTGGATGTTCAAATATTCAATTCGAATCGAATTGAATGTCAAAAATTGCATTCATGTACACCCCTACTTTAAAGTAGAACTACGGATCACAGCATAATGACCCCAAAATTGTGACAAATGAAATCTTTAATGTTCCTGTTGTTGGAATATTGTTAAAGCTGAAGACGCTTGGTCAGCTATCTGTCTCACCAGGAACATTCTAGTAGATGTTCTCATGAACAATAGGTGATAGTCTGTTCCTGTAACATAGACACAACTAAGCTTCTGTTTTACTGCGGGAACAGCATGTTTAGCCCAGACAGGCTTTTGCTTTCTTGAGAAGAAAATTCCATTCCAGATAATCCAAATTTGGGCATATGAGAGGCCAAGTTTGGTGACATCATGCAATCTCACAAGAATTCATAGTGCCTTAATAATCATTGTGCTTATGTGCTTGTTATTACTGCATGTTCCTGGCTAAAGATGTAGATCAACCAGTGGAACAGGCTGCCACGGGAGGTGGTTGGTTCCCCTTCGATGGAGGTCTTCAAGCAGAGACTGGACAGCCATCTGTCTGAGATGGTTTAGGAGATCCTGCCTTGAGCAGGATCGATGACCCAGGAGGTCCCCTCCAACTCTACCATTCTATGATTCTATGATAGATCTTGTAAGCTAAGTATTGCTTTCATACATTCACTCATTTAACCAGCAATGCATTTAGCTTGCTCCTAACTTGATACCGTGAAGCCAATCAAAGCCTTCCTACTTGGAAAGAAACACCGTGTTTGCTTTAATGCCTGTGAATGTCATCTACATGTTTTATCTGCTGTGATCTTAGCAGTTAGCTATCTCTGCAGGTTACCAGATTTCACACCCTGTAATTTTTGTTTCAGCTTATTATTTTTTCAGTCAACTCTTTATAATGGTCCAGCGCAGGCTATGTAGAAATATGACCCAGTTTGGTCTCGTGGTTAGGGATCAGAGGCATTTTTGCACCAAGGTGAAGACGCCTTGCAACGCTTCCCCCCCGAACAGGTTGAGAACACTATCCCGTTCGCACGAGGGCAGGTAAGGAATGCTTTGAGAACAGTTCCCTTACCTGCCAGTGCAAACAAGAAAGAGTTCTCAACCCGTTTGGGGGAAAGACCCTCTCCGGGGCTGCTCCCATTGGCTCCTATGGACCCAGTGTGGGCAGCCTAGGAGCCTTCTTTCCCTCGGTTCCTGCTCACTCCCAAACCCCAGATCGGTCTCCGGGGGCAGGCAGGAACCCCAGCCAACACCCAACCGACCCACCCCAGGGTCGTGTGCACGCGTGAACAGGCCGTACCTTTTCTTCCTGGCCCGATTCTGCTAGAATAGGCCGGGCCATTTTGAGCATGCTCAAGGGGGCGGCCTCTCATTGGCCAGGCACCTGCACATGCTCAGATGGCCAGTTGAGGCCAGGC
>MTQE01001945.1:84683806-84694249 GCA_014337955.1 Aspidoscelis marmoratus | reverse complement strand
CAAGAAATACTATGTCTACTGCATTTCCTTGATCAACCCATTCAGTGAGTCCCAAAGAAGGCAATAATAATAATGATACGAAATCCAGCATAGTGATCTCGTTTGCTGTGTGTAACTGCTGTTTTTACATCATAATAATTATGATAATAATAATAATTCGCCGATACATCACACAGTCCTAGGTGATTGGGAAGTGCCCAACTAGTGATATAATATGAAATCCAGCATAGTGATCTCGTTTGCTGTGTGTAACTGCTGTTTTTACGTAATAATAATAATTATAATAATAATTTGCCGATACATCACGCAGTCCTTGGTGCTTGGGAAGTGCCCAACTAGTGATATAATATGAAATCCAGCATAGTGATCTCGTTTGCTGTGTGTAACTGCTGTTTTTACGTAATAATAATAATAATAATAATAATAATAATAATAATAATAATAATAATAATAATAATAATAATAATAATAATAATAATAATAATAATAATGAGCACTAGAAAAGCATTGGCATTAACAAAATATCCATCTGCCAGCTACAGAAAGCCACATTGGTGGGATCTACTTGTATCATTAGCTGATACATCATTCTTAAATATCTGTGCATATCCGTGCCATCCGTACGCATCCCATATTCATCCTGTATGCATTCCGTTTTCATCCCGTCTGGATGCGCATGGATGCATATGGGTACATACGAGAAGTGTATGTGCCCATACAGATATGAATGTCTGAATTATTTGTACGAATAACACAAGATATTAGTTCAAATTTGGAAATCCGAATGTCTGGACACTCAATTCATATATGAATGTCCAAATTTGTACGAATTTGTATGAATAACAAATATTTTGCATATTTGTGCACATTTTTAGCCACTGTGCATGCACAGGGTGCAGCAGTTGTGCACATCCAGGTATTCACGCTAACAAAATGCTCAGATACACTGCAAGAACAAGCACCTGGACAGGCAAGTGTCAATACCTGCCCCATAATTTTGCGCTGCCATTTGTCATAAATGAAGAAACACAGTTATAGGTTCTAAAGAAGATCCCACATTTTTCTCTAGCCAGGAGCAGCCCAAGTGAAGAACACAACAGAATACTAAATGCATTCCTTAGCCTTCCACCCTCCCATGCCGCACATCAGGAATGCCGCATATGTTTACAGTATGAAATTTCAATTACAGCAAGCTGAATCCTGTTATAACATATCTCTAGCAAGTCATGAATGGCATCCAACGAAGGTTGCCAGAGTTGAAGAAATCTATTTCGCTTTTCTTCTGACATTTTACTTCTTTCAGGCTCCAGGGCATCCGTTTGTCACAAACTCACAGAACAGTTTGGCCTATCCTATTCAAATATGCCCACTTCCTAGTGATTGCCCATTTGGCTGTATGTAATAAAAGGTTCAGGAACAATTCCTGGTTAAGTATTTAGTTTCATGGTTAAAAAAAAAATCATGCAAAAGATACGCCGGCAGACTGTTCATACATATGTCAGGAAGAACCTTTCGGATATCCTAAGAATGTAATATGAACTTTGCTGAGTCAGGCCATGGGCTTTCTAGTCTAGTGTCCTGTCTCACAGAGTCCCCCACCAAAAAAGAGATTTCACCTGCTCTTGACACCCTGCAAGTGGCCTTTAAGGACATCCTGCCTAGAGTGGGAAAATAACTTGAGTAAGGCAGAAAGAGGTACCACTGGTATGATGTACAAAGTACTACTACAAATAGAAATGGAACATGACCAAGTTAAAGATTGTATGATTTTGTGGGCAAGGAACTTTGGATATAATATTCAAATGGATCAATGGGAAAAACTCTGGGTTAAAGATATTAAATTTACTGCTTGTGCAACATTGAAGGAGAATATCTACAAGATGATGTATAGATGGTATCTAACGCCTTATAAGCTTGGAAAAATGTATCGTATGTCAACAAAATGTTGGAAATGTAAAAAGGTGGATGGTACTTTTTATCATATGTGGTGGACATGTGAGAAAGCAAAAAAATATTGGAAAATAATATGGTGTGGGATGAGGCAAATTCTGGATATTAATCTTGAGTTTAAACCAGAACTTTTTTTATTGGGTATGGTTGATGACAATTTAAGTGAAGTAAAGACTTTGATTTTGTATATGGTAACAGCTGCCAGATTGCTATATGCACAAAAATGGAAGCAAGAGGAACTACCTACAGAAGAAGAATGGATAATTAAACTGATGGATATGGCAGAAATGGACAAATTAACGAATGTATTAAAAGATAAAACAGTGAACAAGTTTATAGAGGATTGGGGACTTTTTATACAATTTCTTCGGGGGTTGGGCATTCTGATGGAAGGCATTGGCCTCTAGGAGAAAAAGGAGCAAGTAGAAGTATGGAGCACAATATAATGGATTAGGAGAAGAAGAATCTGGAGAACGGAGGAAGTCACACGTAAACTCATCAAAATTATTGTATTGGTATATAATTATGTATGGAAATGTATTAATGAAAATAAAAAAACATGCTATGAAAAAAAAAGGACATCCTGCCTCTCTCTCCAGCCTGGAGACAGTATCTAGGCACCAATTTCAGTGGCCCATTGATACATGCTGATGCATCATGTGATGTGCCACCCAAGCAGGCATGCATGGGGCATCATAGGAATGTGCACAAATATTTGAAACATGCAAAATTCGAATAGAGTGTCTGTACATTCATTTTTTGACATTCAAAGAAATTCAAATGTTTCAAAACATTCGTACAAATTATTTGGACATTCATATGTGTACAGATACGTACACATTATATACATATCCGTACGCATCTTATTTGTATCCATGTACATTTGTACAGATAAGTACAGGATGAAAATGGGATGCATACAGGGTAAAAATGAGATGCATTTGGATGCGTACAGACACATACGAATGTTGTCGACATTCGTATCCATCAGATACGAATAGAATATTTGTACGAATAGATACGAATGTATTCGAATCAGTCTGAATTTGAATACATTCGTTTTTTCTCTATTCGTACAAATTAGGGCATTCAAATATTCGATTCAAATTGAATTGAATGTCAAATATTGCATTTGTGCACACCCCTCGTGCATCACGGTTGCCCAGGTGACAGCACTGGTGCGTGCGCACAGGCACTGTCACCAGGGTAGGAAGATGGTAGCATCTAGTGCAGTAATGGCGAACCTTTTGAGGTCGGTGTGTCAAAATTCGCGAGAAAACCTAGCTTAACCTGGGTGCTGTGTCACATCTAGAAATATCCATAATTTTGTGATATTTATAGCTCTAGTAAAAAACTTATATTTTTGATATATGTATTTTATTAAAAGCAAAAACAAATAATTCTTTACATTACTGACTTTTGTGGCTAAATCTTCAATTGAAAGTTGGTATTTCGTACACTTCAAGAACAAGCAAGCACTACACGTCCAGGTGCCAGGGTGACCATGTGTGTCACCCAAAAGGGCTTGGCGTGTCACCTGTGACACACGTGTCATAGGTTGGCCATCACCGATCTAGTGTGAACTTCTAGTACACATTATCCTCCAATGCATTCTTCCCGTCCAGCGGGTGGGAAGGCAAGTGCAGAAATGCCCATGATTTCTTTCTTATGATGGCTCCTCTCTCCCAATCGTTGCTGCTTCTCCATATCACACATTGTGTTAAATTGTCATCCCTATCCCAATTATTTTAAATCTGCATTTCAAAGAGGCTTTTAAATTAAGCACATCTGTGCACAAGTGTGTGCTTGCATGCAGACCCTTAACACCCATAAAACAGAAGATGAAATCAAATTTAAAATATCTGCATTTTCAGTGATCATTCAGAAATATATAATTATGATGCTTCATGCATGGGAGAAGGAAAGAGGGGTAATTCTAGAGTCTGAAGGCTATCATGGAGAAGGCCTTCTTATGAGAAGAATAGTGGAGCTACCAGAAGGATCTGTCCAGAAGATCTTGATGTGAAGGTAGTCATTATGGAAGAAGGTGTTTTTCTAGATCTTTGGAGCCCAAGCCATTTAGGTTTTTATAGCTCAACGTTAATATAGTATCTTGAATTAGAGTCACAAGTAAATTGGGAACACTGAGACTGTTGCAATGTGTGTTCAGCCAGCAATGCCAGCACTTTGTAGTGGTTGTAGCTTCTGAACTGTCTTCAAGGGCAGCCCCTCACAAAACACTCTACAGTAGTCTGGAAGTAACCGGAGCATGGTTCACTGTGGGCAAGCTCTCTAAATCCAGGAAAGGCCACAGCTGGCAAACCAGTCAAAACCAGAAGTAGGCAGTCCTGGCCAGCAATGCCACTTGAGCCCCAGGTGATGGAGCTGAATCTAGGAGAAGCCCCAGACAAGAACTCCATACCTTCTTGGAGAGTCTAATATATCAAGAAAAGGATATGTCCCCCCTTCTTTGACTCATAAACCTGGAGTATACAGTACATCTTTTTATCCAGATGCAGATTCAGTTTATTGGACCACATTCAGATCATTGTAGGCCTGGGTTGCCTCTCCTGGGCCCTGGTCACACCTTTAGTTTAGGACAACTTCAGGTCGCGTTTCTCGCGTTATTTTTATTCCATTTGTTTTCCAAGCTTGCTTATCCCCATTTGATCATTCTACCCAGAGTCCTGTGTTTCAGAAGACTCAGCTCCATCTTGGCTGTGCAATCCGATGCATAGCTTCAAGAAGTCTGGATGTACAATATATGATTCCTCTTTCTAGCTAGCATTTTTACACAAATTTGTTACTATTATTATTTTAAAAATTAATCACATGGAGAAGAGGAGCACATTAAAAGAAGGGGGCATGGAGGTGGGGGAGCAAGCTTCAAAAAGAACTGCAAACACACCCACCCACCTCCCTCGAGTGACACAATAGCATCCAATAAGAAAGGAGGTAGATTTGATGCAGCAAAAGGGGTAGAGAGCCAAGAGTTCCATGGAGGAGGCTCAGGTCGATTGTGGAGAGAGGTGTGGGTGATGCAGCCCAGAACAAGGACGGCCTGAGGACAACCTATAATGATCTACATGTAAACAGAACGGGTATGACCTCAGTTCCAATTATGAATAGGACATCTTGTCTCATATAGGTGTGACCAGGGCCCTGGTTCAGACTGATTATAGCAGTGGTTCTCAACCTTCCTAATGCCACGACCCCTTAATGGAGTTCCTCCTGCTGTGGGGACCCCCAACCATGGGGGCAGAGCAGCTGGACGGTGGGAGGGAAGGGCAGTGGGAGGCTTGTTGCGACCCCTCTGAAAGGGTAGTTCGACCCCCAGGTTGAGAACCACTGGAATACAGAAATAGAACTGGGAATAATTTGCATATCAATGGCACTTCACTGTCACCATGGTAGGAAGTTGCCAGAGTTGTGGTTGCCAGGAAGTTGCCAGAGTTGTGGTCAAACCAACTCTGACAAGTGTTAGCTATAGCTTCAAAACCAGTCATAGCTAAAAGGAAATTGTGGAGTCAGCTGCAATCAATGGATGTGAGAACTGTACTTTCTGCACCTATCTTTAATCATAATTAGAAGCCCACATAGTTGTCCTCTGGGCCTTATTGGTCAAATATTAAGTGGATCTGTGGTAGAGCAGACAGTCTGGAGAACAGAGGGTAGCCAAGTCAGTCCCGAGCCTCTCACCAAAAATAGGAAATGGCAAACCACTTTTTGTATCTCTGCTAATAAAACTGCATAGAGGTGTCCATGGAGGTACGCACGCAGTCATCCAGGAGCTGGACATAACTTGGTGGCACTCAGCAACAATGATCTACTCTTAGTCCAAGATCACACCTTCACTTTACACCTCCCTTGGTCCATCTTCAGGTCTGATTGCTCACATCTTTACATTCAGGAAAGTACAAATGGAGGGTGAAAAGTCCAGAAATGAAATGGATCGAAATGGGGGGGGAATGTGAACAGTCAGACCTAAAGATGGACTGAAGAAGGTTTAAAGGTGTGAAAATGGCCTTGGAAAGGAAATGTACTTCTGCCCAAACTTCTACCTTTTTCCTCTGAGTGGACCTGCTCCAGCCTAATGGCTTTCCCCTACATTTTTTTTCTTCTACAAACACTTCTATATCAGGAAAGATGGCAGAGGATAACTTTAGAGTGAGACAACTTATTCTACCCAAAGTGAATTAGGTAAGGATGCGCAAGAATTTTTTAAAAATTTGATTCATATCAAATTGAATGCAAGAAAATTCATGTTCATTCAAAAAGATCCTCTTCAAATGTCGTAGGATTCGTATTCGATGCAAATGTTCAGTCCCATACGAAACCCATACGAATGCATATGAACAGAACAAGAATTGCATTCAAATCCCATACGAAGGCATCAAAACATTTTATTCGGATTCAAATGTCAATCTTCGAATGTGCCAACATTTGATCAGATTATGAATGTCTGAGTTTGGCCAAACTCCTACAAATTTTGAACATTATGAATATTCGTGCACATGACCAGGACTAGACAGTTAATCTCCACTGCTTGAGTCAAGGCAATAAAACTAGGGTGCCAAGCATAGCATAAAAGGAGCCGAAACTGCCTGAAGGAAATTGAGGAAATGCTGACTCCACTCCATAGTAAGGGGAGCTCCTGCGTTCTACTGAAACCCTTTTCAAGCATTCTGAGTTTGTGTAACCCTCACTTTCCCTCCAGCAATCCTCAAATGAACTTTAGACTAGCTAAACACACCGAGAAGCAAAATGTCCTCTAAAGCAACACAGAGCATCTCAGTCCTCACCCAGTAACACTTTCCTGGTGACGTTCAACTGATACATCTTAACTCGGCAATTTTGCAAAAAGAATTATACTGTCAGAACTGAGCTTGTAGGATCACAAAAGAACAATCAGCTGTAGCACCCAGACTCTATCTATGGTTTGAGAAAGGAAGAAGAGTTGGCTTTTCTACCTCACTTTTCTCACCCATTTAAGGGGACTCAACAAAGCTGACAAACCTTCTGTTCTTCTCCCCACAACAGAACACATTGTGGGGTAGGTGGGGCTGTGAGAGCTCAGAAGAGAGCTGTGACTACCCCAAGGTCATCCAGCTGGCTTCATGGCAGAGTGTGGAATCAAACCCAGTGTTCCCAGATAAGAGTCCGGCTCCTTAACCACTAGACCAAACCGGCTCACAACTGAAAATTTGGCCTTTGGCCATCTGAACTTGGGTCCGTTGCTCACTGGGTCTTGCATTAGAAAATCAAAAGTGAGATTTTTGTGTGTTTGTTTACAATGCTGGTCTCCATCTCTTATTCCTGCTCCGTGGGCCAGCAAAACTATAGCTTCATATAGGAAGGAAGATCCCTTTGGTAGCATAGTTGCTGTACTCACACCTAAGGGTTTTTGTTTTTTTTAATTTCATGTGTAAAAGTCTATTTTATTTGGCTTCAGTTCTGGACATCAAAAGGGCATCAGGACAAGCTGCTCACACAAACTCAGAGCAAGATGCAGCTGCAAACATGACAGGGGACAGCCGACACAAAAATGAATTTCAAAACAACACTCTGAGTCCAAAATAGTTTATAATTTCATTCAAGACATGCAGTTGCACCATAATCTGAATTGACAATGGATGCTAACAAACCACTGTTTTATAAAGGAAGCTGATCTTTTTCCAAGTTGTAACACCTGCTAACTGAAAGCAACGTTTGCTTTGATCCCAAGAAATTAAATGTCCTGTAAAATCTACACAGAAGCAAAAGGACAGGACTGAAAGGCTCTTCTCACAACAATAAATATAAAAACTACTAGAAACAACGAGACAGAATACTTTGCTAAAACAAAGCCTATAAGTATCATTCTGTACAAAGTAAAAAAAAAAGTGATTATTGTTGTTCACACCTGCATTTTAATCCAACTTCAGTCTGCTTTTGAAGGGAGATAGCATATCAGGAAAGTCAGAAGCTGGGAGCCGGGGGTTCAGCATCATTAGAAAAATCATCATTAGGTTGGATAATGGGGAAAGCAAAGAACTAGTCACTTTGTTGGTATGTATTCTCACTCTGAAAGTGGTCTGAAACTGGATTACAACTTAGATGTGAATGCCGCCTCTGTGTCAGCTCAGACCCTGTATATTTTTTGTAGACTCTGCATAGTATTTTAAAAATGGAAATTGCATAACCTGTCATTTTAACATCCCACTATATTATTGATTGAGATCTGAACACGCAGGAGTTTGCTAGTGGTTTTCTGCATTTATGTGGCCCAAAATCTTTCCAGACAAAAAGTACCATGCAAATTCTTCCAGTTCTTCTCTTCATTTTTTTCCTAAAGAAGGTTTTGCTTAGGAATTTTTTGCCCAGAGTTACTAAAGAAAAAAAGCATCGTCATCATCATCATCATCATCATTTTTCCTCTTTTTTCCCCACCAGTTCTTTCCCAAGTAATGATTTATAAAGAGTACCTTAATGAAGGTATTGGGTGACATCCTGATTCCAAAACTCCACACGCCTCCAATCAAAGGAAACGAAACAGGCCCCGGAGGGAACTTTCTGCGTGTCCACAGATGTTTCAGAAACTGGAGAATCAGAAGAACAGACAGCACAGCAACCAAAAATCCCCAAAACCCCATCTTCTTGTTCTTGCTCTTCCTTTCAAGAACCAGGGTGGGCTGGATGCGATGGCTCCAACCCGTTTTCCCTTCCCTGAGAAATGCTGCAGCTTGTTTTTCTTTTTCCGCCAACAGCCTTTTATACATTCTACACTCAAGGAAAGAGAGATCAGCCTAATTTCTTGCACCATATTCAAATTAGAACTGTGTTAGTAGTTATTAAGATTGCTCAGTCAGATATATTTCAAACGAAAAGCAAAGAGGCAAGAACAGGGCAAAGAAATCCTACACGCTATTTCCCGGAAGGGGGAATACATTTGTTGATTGAGTAAACCAACAGGTATGTTGGCAGAGGCAGGAAAACGGTGCCAGTATCTGCCAATCTCAGGTCAAGCTCATGGACTTGCCATGGTTTGCGGAGTCAATGCTGATTGGCTAGAATCCAATTCATTACCCACAGGTATGCATGGAATGCTGGAGATCCCCCAGGAAGCAAAGAGGAATGCCCTTCCCTGCTGGCAGCAAATCTAAGATTCAGACGTGGAAGATGTTTGCCTGAAAAACAACGAGAGCTTCTTGAGTTCCTGAGACTTTGGTAGGATTTATTTATTTATTTATTTATTTATTTACATTTATATCCCGCCCTATACCCTAGGGTCTCAGGGCGGGTAACAGCATATTTAAAAGACAAGAATATTTAGAATAAAACCATATATAAAAACAGTACAAAACATTAGTATGTACAGTAGGGAAAAACTGTGCCACGTTCAACCAAAGGCCAGAGCAAAGAGGTGCGTCTTTACCCCCCTCCTAAACGTATACAGTGAGGGGACCTGACGCACCTCAAGGGGGAGGCTATTCCACAGCCTGGGGGCTATTACTGAGAAGGCCCTCTCTCGAGTGCCCACCCGTCTTGCTACAGAGGGTGGTGGGATAACGAGAAGGGCCTCCCCTCCAGATCTTAGGGCACGGGCAGGTTGGTATGGGAGGAGGCATTCCTTCAGATATCTGGGGCCCAAGTCATTTAGGGCCTTATATGTTAAAGTTAACACCTTGAATTGGGCTCGGTAACGAATCGGCAGCCAGTGCAGCTCTTTTAAGACCAGTGTGATGTGCGTCCGGCATGAAAAGGATCTGCATGAAAAGTTCCAAGTAGACTGCAGCTGGGAAGCATATTAAAGAAGAGCGCTACGTAAGAGAACATAAGAGGAGCCCTGCCAGATCAGACCGCAACCCATCTAGGGTCTTTGTGCACTTAGCTGATTAGGCTGCCGTGAACTAGGGCTGGTAAACTTCTAGTAAAGGTGGGCTATTCACACTTGTCATTAGGAAAGCTAGAAGTGTGAATGGTTCTTCTGTTTACCAACCCGCTCCCCTGCATCTGAAGCCGGAAGTTCCACCTCCTCGCTGCCGCGATTGGCCATTACATGACACGTTCAGACGCCATTGCAAAGGGGTGTTTTCAAGCAGAGGGACGTATTGCAGCCAATCATGTCAGCGCCCGTGATTGAACATGCAGTACATACTACTCAGTTGCTGATCAAACACCGCTCTTGCAAATCAATGACCGGATGGCACTCCCAGACACTGGTGGTCCTATCACATCAGAGGTCAGCAATCGATCACGGCTGCCAACGCTACCATGCCTGTATGGACAGCACCTCCCCCATCCATCAACCGTAGGGAACCGGAAGAAGAGTGAATGGTCACACTGCTGGACACTTCAGGTAAGCTTTTGGTCAATGTTGGTAAAGATGTGGAGCATGATCTAGTGCTCCACACCTAATCAGCAATTAGGAGCCTGGACTTCCAGGTAAGAGTCTGGCTCCCTAACCATCGACCATCTCCTGTACATATGCAGTTTATAGTCATCTACATTTAT